>JBBPDJ010000017.1:16268961-16403197 GCA_037974625.1 Cucumis cinereus | reverse complement strand
TATTTTTCAATTCTCATGAAGTCAGGTCAAGTGAAGGTACTAGATTAGTAATGTAGAATTAAAGTTTTGCCAAAATAACTGACCTTGAGAATATAATCGGTAACTAAATTTGTTTTTTGGCCAGAAACAGAGATGGCCTTCATGAAGGCATCAATCTCAAGGTCTGGTTTAATGTTTGCTTCTTTCTCTTTTCTCAATAGCTCAGTCAAAAGTTGATATCGTGCGCCAACCCCTAAGCAGCGACTAGAGAAGTCCAATGTCTCTCTCACAGTCATTTCCCCACAATGAAGGTCATGTTGACTGATATAAGCACATGTTCTTTGCGGAACAAACTCATGCATTTCATGTCCACAATATGTCACTTTCCCACTTTCCTATTGACATACATTTTTCACTTTGTCATTTTATTTAGTTGTAAGAATTTGGGTGGATTTGACCTTTTTCATTTTGGAAAAAAAGTTATGCAGAAGTAAAAGAGAACCTATTTAGAAATTCACCAATGTATTAAATTTAAATAACACACCCTCAAATTTTTATCAAGCATCCCAGAAAGTGCCAACAGCAAGGTTGTTTTCCCAGAGCTTGGATGCCCAAGAAGTAAAGTCATCCTGATGAAGATTAATTAATGTCATAAAATCCAATGCAGAAAACATTATAAATTGAAATGATAATAATAATAATTTAATTGGACTTTCTCATTCGTTGAAATTCACATTTATTCCTTTGAAAAAATAAAGCAACATATATATAATCTTTGCTTGCTAAATATCATTTTAAGCTACAGGAATGAGTGAAGATTCAATCTCCAAACTTAAGAGAAGGAACTGGCATCTTAACCGGGGAACTATGTTCATGTGGGCTGGTCAAACGTCTTTTTTATATGATTCATAAACTTTCCCACCTATTTCTTCGTAACTCTCTTGACACTTTATTATAAAATTTTCCAAAAACATTTGAATTATAGGCTTCATTTTTTAAGCAAATTTTGGAAACAATTATAAAAAATATTGAGTGCTTGTTGCCCAAATTAACAAAAGTGATGTTTTAGTAAAATTTTCATTCAATAATATAATACAAAATTAACCTCAATCACAAAAATATTTTCTATGAGTTTGTTGACTAAACCAAAGCCTACAAGGACTAAATATAACAAATATCAAAGTTTGAAGATCAAAATATGATTTAAATAGACAGCATCAATTGAAAGAAAATTTGAAACTTAAACATAATGGAACATATATGAAAATTCTACAAATAAAACCACTGTATAGTTTTGCATAATTAAACATTTTATTATTATTATTAAATACTTTGAGGATTTTATTAATATAACAGAATTAATAGGGAAGGAGATTTAGAATATATATATATATATATTTTGTACCTTGAAGGTTTGATTATTCCATTAATATCTTTAAGTATCTGAATCTTTTTCTTCTTGGATGGAGTCAACCCCATGAACCCTAGACAGCTCTGTTTTTAAACCATTCAAAACAAAAATAAGAAGCATGGAAATTAAATGTATGAGAGTTTGGTAGATGCTTATGTTGGTAGAGGGTTGAGAAACAATCTCTTAATTAATTAAGAAAGCAATTGAGATTTAATACAATTTAGTACAATGGTAATTGACACACACTTCTTCCTTAAGGTTGGAGGTTCGATCTTCATCTCAACAATTGTTGTACTTAAAAATATATAAAGCAACACCACATAATTAGTTTTTTAATTTAATGACATGTAAAGTAGTGAATTTGAACCATGAAACTCTCAATCGATCATATATGTCTAAATCAGTTGAACCATGATTTTAATTATTTGAACAATTGTGTGGCATTGTAATGACCAAATAATTACTTTTTTTTTCCTACTAGAACAAATGAGGGTCGGAGGATTCGAATCTTCCACCTCTAGAATGAAAGATCATGTCAATTATCTCTATGTTGATTTATTAGTATTAACTTTATTTTAGAAACATATAGCTAAAATCTATTAGCATTAACTTAACTAAAACTGAAACTAAATGGTACTTAAGATTAATGAACTAACTGAGATTATATTTAAATGGCTAATCAATTTAAACGAAAACTAAAAAAACCAATAACTCAAATTTTTGTAGCATTGTATTTGAGGTAAATAATAATTAAATTAATTTTGTGGGAAACATACCTTTATCAAAAGGAGAGGTCGTCATTTCTATTTCCTCAAGGAAAAATGTTACCCATTTAAACGTCATGTAAAGAAAAGGTGGACTATTGAGGTTGAATTAATTATTTGCTAATTCAATATTAAATTATAATTAAATACAAACAATAACATTTTGAGAAATTGTTTTAAATGGCAATACCACTTGAAACCCTTTTAAACATAGCAAAATGATATTTAAAGTTTAATATATATTATAAAAATTAATTTCTAGCATTTGGTTTTTTTAAAAAAATAAAAAATAATAAAATTTGATTGTAACGTTTGTTTATAGTTTTCATTTTCCCTACTCGGATTTTAAAAAATAAAATTTAGTTTAAAAAACTTACCTAGTTTTTTTAAAAACTAGCTGTATGGATGATTTAGATCATATATATTATTTTATCAAATTTAGGGTATATTAATTATTTAATCACTTAAAATAAAAATAAATGAATTTTTTGTATTAAATTGTTATATTTTATTACTAAATTAGAAAATTAATAATCATTAACAATTAACAATATTTTATAGACAACATAAAATGTTAATTGTAAATGTGTCGGTTCAAATTTATTATGCCTAAATAATATATTTATATTTAATAACTAATTAAAATTAATATGTTTAAATATTATTTTGGTCAGTAAACTCTGTGTATTGTTAACGTCTGTTTTAGTAATGGACTCTAAAAAGTAACATATATTGGTTTGGGTCTAGATTTCTTAACCTTTTTAATGTGGCTTCTATTTTTTATAATACTTTAGATTCATCATATTAATTAAATTTTTAAAGATACACAAAAAATCTTTATGTGAATACAAAAACATAATCAACACCCTTTGATCAAATAAACCTAGATTAAAAATTAATTTTGTTCCTTTATTTTTCCTCCCAAACTAAAAATTTTCACATTCTCTCCCTTACTTTTCCAACATTTATTATTTTTTTTCAAATTAAAATCTTGAAGCAAATAAAGAAAAACATTTAGTGAAATAAACAAAATAAAATAGAATTGGCATAGATCGTGATATTTCGTTATATTTGTAATATTTTCTACAGTTTCAAATATGTTAAAATAAACCAAAATAATTACAAAATACAGCAATATTTTAGATTTTAAAATTTTGTTGTATTTATAAACAATTTCGACAATTTTTTCAATAATCTTTTTATGCACAACAAAATAACCATCAAGTATAGTAAAGTCAATCAAAATATTTACAAAATAAAATATCATCATAGACAGATAAACTACTATTTGTATCTATCTCTACATTATATAAATACAAATAATAATTTATGATATTTTGTAAATATTTTTAAAAAATTTAGAATGTAAAATAATTATTCAATTGAATTGTGGCAAATAAATCACCTCAAAAGTGTTGAGTGCGACGTTGAACAAAGTCGGCTGAGCTCTACTCCCGACGTAAACATCTCCTTCAACTGACAATTTCTCGAAACGAATTTCGATCTTTGGAATTTCACTCCCAACTCTGCAAATCAATCAAAATCCCAAACAAAATCAAATCCCAAATCCCAAATCCCTAAACTCAACCTTTCCTTTTCATTTTAGGGTTACGGCTTTTACCGATCCATTCTCTCTCTAATCCGTCTCAGAAATTCCTCGTTATCTTCTTCAACAACCTTCACCATTCTTTCCATCAATCCTTTCCTCTCCTCAAACCCCAGCCTCCTCACATCCACTTCATCGTAAACAACTCTCCCATTCTCCACCGCTTGCCGGAGCATTCCCTTCCGTACCCGCTCGTACGTCGGAAGCCGCTCAATCGCCGCCCGTACGAGCTCTTCCTCCTCCTCCACTCCAGTCGCCATCAAATTCCTATTTCAGCGCAACAGAAACCCTAGAGGAACAATGAATATAAAAAAACCAGTGTTTCCGAAGATTCAATCTCCATCAACAATATACATACATACAGTTAGTTACCAAGCATTCGCCGTCGAAGTTTCCGGCGAAAGCGAAACTCCAATGGTCTGAGAGCTGAGAAGCGCAGCTTAAATGGACGATGAAGCAGAGAAGTTGTTTCGGAGTTGCGATTTGAAGAATCCATTTTAGCATTAGCTGAATGGGAGGAAGTAGAAGAGAGAATGCTTGTCATCATGATCACGCAATTTTCTGTTACCGAATATAATATAATTTAATTTCGCATTATGCAATTTCTTAAATTTAATAATAAACAAATAAAAAAAATATGGGCAGTTTTCAAACCTAAATTATTATAAACTCTGTTGAATATATTTATAAAATATATCAAAATTTTATAATCAATACTCTCTAATATTTATTAGAATAGTATGATAAGATTATTAAAGCTATTTAGATCATGTTATTTTATTATATTTAGTAAATATATTTTTTTATATAATTTTTATTATTTAAAATAATTTGGTTTTCAAATACTTAAGTTTATTGTTGCTTAATTAATTGAAGAATCATGCTGCTGGCAAATGAGCTGCTTGCTTCCACATATTAAGAATCAACATCTTTTTAATAATATGATTGATGTTTCTTTAAAAATATTGAATTAATATGCATGTGGAAACATCCAACTTCTTATTTCGGAGTTAATGTTCGATAATATTTTTATATTATAAAAAGATTAGCAGAATATTTTAAAAAAATTAATTTATATATTAGACAGTTCGATTCGATTTGAAAATTATAAAATATGTATTTGTTAATATTTAAGGTGTTCTACTTCTACACTCTCCACATGCACATGCATACTTGATGTAGTGTTTGACACATTTCTAAGCTTTAATTAGAGTATCAGCTCTAATTCGTGTCAGATTGAATAGAGTAATGTGGTATTTGTTAATGGAGTGATATACATCCCTAGTTATTCATGCATTTGAATGGTTTGGCACCGTCCCATGTTATTGTACAAGTTTTGATCATGGCAACGAGGAAGTGCATACTTGCTTATAGAAGTTTAATTACCTATTTCTAGATTTCTTTATCTTCTTCCTTTTGGTACTTGGATTCATCAAACCTCGTCGATTGTAATTAATAGAATTCCAACCTTACTTTACCCCATAACAAATATACATTTATTATTAATTATTTAAGCTTTGTTTTATAATTCCACTCTCTTTGATAAATATTTAAAGTTTTAATTAAATTCTAAGAACAAATTATACTAATTTATAAAATGGATTTTTAACAACAATAACTATTTAAAAATAACTAAAGGACAAAAACTCAATATACTTGATTTTTTTTAAAAAAAAAAATTTCATTGTCCTTCAATGTTGTTATTTTAGTATTAACATGAGGCGTTTATTGGACCAGTTCAAAATATTTTAACTGATCCAAATACAACTATAATAGATAAAACATCAATTACAATCATAAAGTATAAAGATTTTTTTCAAACAAAGAAACAAGGTCAAGAATATTTTCTACAATTTAATAAACAATATTCTTTTAACATTCATGGGTTAAGTATATACGCGATCATGATTCGTAGAATCAAAACTTCGAGATATATTACTTCAACTTGAATCAAATAAGAATTGAATATTATTTGATGCATACGAAAGCCAATCCCTTTGATTATTTGTTATAAATAATAAAATAAAATAAAGTCCATACCATAGTATTGTTGCATTTAAAGACATTGAATATGTGGGCTTAAGAAAAATAAGACCATACTCGTCTGTAATGCATTTAAACATGAAGTAATGAGTTTTATGGGCCTTTTGGTTGTATGATATATACTCCAACTTCCCCTCATTCAATTCTCCATACTCTTATTTTGCCTCTCTCCATTCTCCATCTATTCATTTGATTATTAAGGTTTTAAAAAATCCACATTTGTTGACTTTTTTTTAAAACTAGTTACTATTATGCTAAATATTAAGGTATCTATCATCGACGAAAATGTCAAAAGTTTGAATCTTCACTCTCACATGTTATTGAACTCAAAAAATAGATTATGCTCGAGTTGGTCTTACTCGTTTTTTATAAGTTTAATGGGGGTATTTTGGTGATTTTGTATAGTTATGTTTTGTAGTTTATAAAATAAAACAGAAGTGATAAAAGGTCTAAAAAGATGGTAAATGTGCAAGTGAGTTTTAATTATTTTAATGTTAAATTAAACTAATTTTTAATTAATTCAAAGGAAAAATCATTTTTTGAAATTACGTCATTGTGTAAAATTTAGTTAACATAGGTTTTGTTTTATAAATGTTGAGAGTCACCCAACGTGAGGTCCTAGTCCACAATAATATAATTAAAAAGCTAAGTAGGTTGAGCTATGCTCTTTTTGGGACGGTGCAAGAACTTAACGAAGCATTAAATTAATAGTTTTTAGTTGTAGAATCCACGAGCTGACACAAAACAAGTTTAAAGTACATTGCTATTTCCGAATAGAAGAAAAATACCCTATGCTTTTTATTACATAGTCAAACATCATATAAAATGTGAAAAGTGTTTGTATTGAGAGCACATAGAGGAGGAAGAAAAGAGGAACCTTTGTTTTCTTTTCCTCGTTCTGTCACTCTGAAATAATTGATTTCCTATGATACAATGGCTATAGTAAAAATGTAATCAACTAACATATTTCACATAACAAGTAAAGGATTGCCTATCTCCTTTGGAAGTTCAGGAATTTGATTCCATAGGCAAACACAAAGAAGAAGGCGAGAACCCAGACGGCATGTGCTGCAACTACGAAGGGGATGAAGTCGTGTTCGTACCCGAACCCTTCTTTAAGGAACATCTTTAATCTTACATTGCCAACTCCTGGTATCTGAACAAGACTGTCTTTGTCACCAACTTGAGAAGCTACAATGCCATATACAGTCCAAGCCACAGGATCAGCCCAATAATACCACCTCCACCATACGGGGATTGCCTACAAAACAGTTGGTTTAACCATGAGTTTGAGAAGTTGGAAAAATGATTGAAGATCAAAATATCGAATTTGGGCGTCATTTACCGGTCGAGGAATAATAAAACCAGTGAACAAGTTCCAAAAGCCAAGAAAGAAGGACGAGACAATGGCTGCAATGTGGTAATTTGGAGTCAATGCTACAACCATCATCCCATACAGTGTGAAGTATGTGAAACACATAAAAACTAAGTAACAGAACAGCAGAAACTTCCCCAATTTCCACTCAAATCCAATCATGCTATAAATAATGAGACAATAAATTATACACTGAACAGAAACATAGATTGTCTCAATTGCCACCTGCAAGAGAGAAAAAAAAAGAAGATTAGTGTTCAGTTAAAATTTTCTATATCACTGAAAAGCTAAGGCTTGAATGAATACAGAAAGACTATATTCATCTTAAACTTAATCTAGATATGATAAACATGGTATTAGAATAGGAGTTTTTTACTTGAAACCTTAGCAGTATTATCTTCACCTCTTCCTATTTCATATAAGAATACTACATGTTGGGTCTCATGTTGCCCACACGTGAGAGAAATCAAAATATATCAAAAAGCAAAAACGTTGAACTGTAGGATTTGAACAAAATATTAAAAGAAAGCAATCTCATATCTAAAAGTTTCAAGAAAGTGATGGACTCCAAGTAGTAGCCAATAGCTTTTGTTTCAAGTTATCCTACTTATAAACTGTTGTAGTTGAAATGGTGCTAATGGTGCTTTTGTAAGTAAAATCGGAGAGAATTTTATGTGATTGCAATAATTTTTCACATAGTGCAATTTCTTTCGGGGGTTGTGGTTTTGTTTTGATGGACTTTTCCACGAAAACTATTGTGTTTCTTATCATTATTGCTTTCTTTTAATTCCTCTATTATTTTTATGCTTATTTTGCAATGCTAATGAGTTTTTTTTTCTCATAAAAAATTTACACTGTTTATTAGATTAAGATAAAGCTTTTGGATCTAGTGATGATTTGAAAGAGTGAATAACTTTTGTCACCTGAGCAAATGCATACGGCAAAGCGGAATACATTCTGGCAGCTTTTTCTCGATAGAAAGCAGTTCTTTCTATAGCAACCACAGACTGCACAGATGAAGCATTGGTAGCTCCAAGGAATACGACGGCAGAATAGATAGCACCCATAACATTCAACACATCTTGTTGCTTGGCTCTGTTGGAGTGCAGAAAAGACACAAACATAAAAAACATCAATAAAATAGTAGAATGTGACAGGTACACAAAATTGCATAGGCCAATGAAGAAACCTTACAATATTTGTCCCTTGTTCCAGAAAATTAGACCAAACAAGATACCAATAACTATTGTAATGAAGAAGCGTATGGCATTGTATTGAGTGTGTCTCCAATAAGATCGATGTTGTTTCCAGAAACAAGCTCTGCACTGAAAGAAAAACGATTGCGAGTATTCGGTTGGGAAGTGTAGGTCTTTGGACCCTGGGGCTGGAGTACTAAGCTCCATTATAAGTTCTTGATTCCTCCTAACCAAGAATTTACAATGCTAAGAAAAAAGAAGGTGGAAATTCGAGCTGACACGTGATCTTAAAAGTACAACCATACATACCGATAAATGGGAGATTTAGCAAAAGCATCAGCAAAATCAATATCTAGTTGAGCCTTCATTGGAGGAGCAGTAACCTCAAGCATCCATGTAGCAGGATTCTTACCATTTTCAATCTTCGGAATCCCTGGAATAGCCTACCATCAAACAGCCACCAAATTGAACACATGGGTAGACAATGAAAATACACACATACACAAAAAATTAGATCAACATGAGATTCCATCTCAAAGCTAATTGATAATGAGAGGATTAACTCATGTATCTTATAAAGATTATGAGGTCTCTCAATCAGGATCATCAACATGTCTTCTTCAAGAGGGCGTGACTCTTTGGGTTGGTGTCTTGGGTCAAATCCCAATTTTGGACCAAATACCCAGTTGGGTTTTGCTACTGCAGTTGTATTGGCTGATATTTTTTTAAGGCATTTTTTCGTGCATCATGTTTCTACGCTTGCCAAGATCAACATGGTCGTTTGATCTGTTTCTGTCTGGAAAATAATTTTTCTTTACTTGGTGCAGATTTCCAAAAGCGGCTTTCTGTTTTTGGGTCCGCAAAGATTTTCTCCTTTTACTGTGTTGTTTCATTTTGCTAACTTAAGGTTTTGTAGGGTTGCACACTTTTTAAGCAACAGCAAAGGTTCGCTATCAAGTGTGTATGAACCTAGCTGTGAGGCTGTGTCAACCATCATTGGTGCTTTGCTGTGAAGTTCGAAAGTGTGTATGAACCTAGCTGTGAGGCTGTGTCAACCATCATTGGTGCTTTGCTGTGAAGTTCGTTGGTGCTCGTCTTCTGTTAGTACCTTGGAGAACCACACCCCAAAAGCCAGCTATTGGGGTGGGAGAGCCAAGCCACTTAAGTACCACATCAGTCATCCCATTCTAACCGATGTGGGACAAAGGCATCCCATTCTACCTTGGTTCCTAACATCTTCATCATAGAAGTCATTGATTGAGTGCTTACTTAGAGTAGTCTAAGTTTGCTTAAGTGAGAGAATCTCAAACTTAGGGAGAGCCTCGTAATATTTTTTGGTGTGTATTCCAAACAAGTGGTGAGAAAAATGCTAGTGCATCGAGGGAAGGAATCTCAAGTTTAGGGGAAGCCTAAACTCTTCACTAGGAGTTAGCTGCTTGAGAGTCATTTTGATGGATGTCTAATAGATAAATTCTTCATTGTAATCACTTAACTCACATTAGTAAAGTTCTTTTCATTGGGATAGATGTACGTGTGGTTACATCAAGCTGGGTTACCAATTTTTTTGTCTTAATCTATCTCTCTATTATTTTACAAATTGATTTTATATCGCATTCATTGTCCATGACATTGTGTTTTGACTTGTGTAGTCACATCTAAATCCAGATTCCATAGGCTCTAATACTATATTAGAAAGAAGAGGATCTATCTCAAAATCAATTGCTTATGAAATAAGTAATCCATGTGTTTTATAAAAAATGTGAAATGTTTTCATTTTTCCGATGTATGATCATCAGCATAAAAACCAAAACAAATATACTCACCTCGAAATATTCAATAAGTTTGCAAGATCGCTCACCAAGAGGTCCGGCGTAAATCATTTTTCCACCACGTTCCATGAGCAATAACTACATTATTATGCATTAAAGTATAGAGAATTAAAAAATGGTGTAGCGCTAAACAATCGTTAAGAGGCTGTTCAGTGGTACCTCATCAAAAGCTTCAAAAATGTCTATGCTTGGTTGGTGAATTGTGCATACAACGGTTCGTCCAGTATCAACTGTATTTCGCACAGTACGCATAACGATGGCAGCAGATCTAGCATCAAGACCAGAAGTTGGTTCGTCCATGAAGATAATCGATGGATTGGCAACCAACTCCACTGCTATTGTCAATCTCTTCCTTTGTTCTGTTGAAAGACCATCCACTCCTGGAAGCCCCACTAAAGCATCTCTCAATCTATCTAGTTCTATTAGTTCCATAATTTCTTCCACAAACATCTACGTCAACGAAGAATAGCTATTCAATAAAACTTCAACCATATTCTGCATCGCCTGGAAGCATAAAGCAGCAAGAGTTTCTAGTGGGAAATACCTTTCTTGTTTTGGTATCAACATTGGAGGAAAGGCGGAGCCAAGCAGAAAATAGGAGCGACTCATAAACAGTGACATGAGGTGAATGAATGTCAATCTGTTCACAGTAACCACTTACTCGAGCAAAGGTTGATTGCTTCTTGGGATAACCAGAGATGTATATACTTCCTTCAACATAACCACTGGTTTTTCGTCCAGCTAATACATCCAAGAGAGTAGTTTTCCCAGCCCCACTAACACCCACAAGAGCTGTTAATATCCCTGGTCGAAAAGCTCCGCTGACATCTTCTAAAAGTTGAAGACGATCTTTCTCGACCCCGTGCAGCTTCATTTCCTAAATTGGAAGACATTGACATAGTTTCAGTGCTTCAAAACGACATTCATAAAAATAAAAAAATTTTAAAAAAAACAAACTTAGGGCCTATTTAGAATGGCTTTCTAAGTGCAAAAGTGTTAACTTACAGTAGGCATATCCACATAATAGTTAACATGGTTGAATGCAAGTGAAAGTGGCTGGAAAGGCAAAACCATTCCTCTTCTTTGCAATTGATCTAAATAAAGATTTGACAATTTTGATTGTTAGCCTATGATTTTTCTCTCAAAAATATCAAAGCTCTAATTAAAGAAAAGATTACTAGAAATACAAAAGAATTTTGATTAAGCAAATTCTTCCTTACGAAACTCAAACCTTGTGCATTGGGCATATTCTTTTTTCTTTTTTTCTTGTCTTCATCCATGGTAACGAGAGCCTTTGCATCAGTAAGTGCTGAAAATACCTTCAAAAGGTTCAGTACCGTTACGACGATGATAATGATCATCATCGTCATCATTACTTAAATGGACATATCAAATTATATTCATAAATGAAGGGTTGAGATGATTTACGATTCAAGTAAGTCAAAGCTATTGTAAACAGAACGTTGAAAAGAAGGTTAAAGCCGAAAAGTACTGCAATGCAAATCCAGTACCAATGTTCTTCCTTAAAGAAACCCCTACTAGCAAGAAGCACTTTCCCAACTGTAGGTTCATTAATTCTACTATCTGTATTTTTCTGCATTAGGCAAAGTATGCTTTTGAGTTATTATGATGAAAAAAAGAACAAATGACAAAATTTAATATTAATTTTCAATTTATCCACAATCATTATTCAAGCTGAGATATACCTTGCTCCATCTATCGTCTAGGAACTCATTGATTACAATGGCGTTTTGTCCATACGTCATGGGAGACAAATAAAAGCCCCAAATCATCCATGGCTCAATGTTATCTAATGTGCACAAAAGAAAAACCAAAAGTTGGCAAAACAAAAAATACTGGCATCTACTAAAGTAACATGTTCAAGAGTTAAAATTCTGTCGTAAGTGTTATGGAATCAACAAATAAAGAAAACAAAAAAAATAATAGAGCATCGACACACATCTATTTACGTGGTTCAATAACAGTGTTTTACATCTACGGACAGAGGGAGAGAACAATTTTATTTAGAGAGAAAATCAAAATACACATCAAATGCGCCTCCAAGGGTAGAGAGTTTTATAGTGCATTTCTTTAGATTTTAAAGTCAGAATTGTAAATAATGTATAAATGACAAATACAAATTTAAAAGCAAGACCTTCACTTGGTTGTTCGATGCGTCAGATATTGGATTCAGTGCATTCCAACCATAAGGAAAAGGAGAACAATCACTTACCTTTGTCAATAAGGAAACCTCCAAGCAATAGAACTATTAAAATAGCAAAGGTTCCCAAAGTACTTGCTACAACTAGCGTTCTTCCAATTGCAGCCACAAGTCGAAATAACGATAGAGCTGTTTGATGAGTGGCAAAGAAGGCCAAAAATTGCTTGAAGAACCTAGAGTATGAATAGGCAGGTATTAAGTAAAGCTTGTTTTTGTTAACAAATGAAAAAGAAGGAAAGGAAATATATATACCTACTAGGAGCAGGAGCAAACCCGATCGTGTAATAAGTTAGAAGAGTCCATATTCCTGATTCTATGAAAGAGAGAGGAATTCTGAGGAGAAAAATAGGCAAACTGAATGCCCAAGCAGGATAGAACAAGAAATCCCTCTGTCTAAAGAACACTGGAAACCTGAAAAGAGTGAGGGCCAATTCTGCTACTCCATTAAACATGACATTCGTGAGACTGAAAAACAAGGCTCCAAGGAACTTGCTTCCACCAATTACAGTGCCCACTTTCATTTCAGTTCTTAGAAACACAGTCATAGTAATGACGGACATGACGGTGATCTGGACCGTCTTGAAAACATAGACAAATGCATTTCGTTTCATTATCAGTATTTCTCTTGAATAGCATGCCTTGAATAGCTCCCAGTTTGATAAACCATATTTCTCTGTGACTAATGCAGCTGGGTGAGCTTTAGATTTGTCGTAAGGAACTTGGAGATCAGAAGCAAGTTGTTGACCAATGGTAAAAGATTTGAATCCCTGACAAAACTTAGAAACAGAAATGAATCTATATGGTTTGTTTTTTTTGTACCAGTATTGTTCTTGATCCTTTTTTGATGTCACTTCTTGTAAGAAATCAGCAACTCCTTTCCTTTCTGGGCATCTAAACCCCATAAATTTAAAGAATTCAAGGATTTTTTCTCTTGGACCTTGGTACACTATTTGACCTTCGGAAAGGAGAATGATATCATCAAATAGATCAAAAGTTTCAGGAGCTGGTTGTAGAAGAGAAATGACCATTGTTACATCCATTATATGAACCATTTGCCTCATGAACTTGCATATCTGAAATGTGGTAGAACTGTCTAAGCCAGTTGATATTTCATCCATAAAAAAAGCCTTTGCTGGTCCTACCAGCATCTCCCCTACACATATTTTCCCCATTCTTTTTAATTAAAATTTGGACACAAAACTGCAAAAAGAACATTGAAAAGACGAAAACTGAACATGTTCACAACCTGTAGTAAGACGTTTCTTCTGGCCTCCAGAGATTCCCCTCCTCATTTCATCACCAACCAAAATATCAGCACAAACTTCCAACCCAAGTATCTGTTCAAAATTTACTTTCTTGTCATCCCCAAAAAAATGTCAAGCTATACAATAATTAAGATAATTGTAGTCTCAATCCAACATCCTTCATAACATTTTAGTCTCCTTATATTTATTTCATATCTATTCTGGTAAATAGTATTGGAAACAAATTGGATATGCTTTTAGAAATGCAGTGTTATACCAACTTCTCAAGAATGCAGTCTTTGACAAAACTAACTGTTTAGTCTTAATCCCAAATATTCAGTTAAAATAGTAATACACACTAACATGTAGATGAAGGTTGACATAGTACAACTATACGACGTATCAATTTTATTTAAGTCTTGATATAACTAAATTTACCATAACTCATCAACTTAAAGTTCTAGGTTGATTGCGGATTTAACATGGTACTAGAGCAGAATATCCTATGTTTGAACTCCTTCAATGTCAATTCCTTCGAATTAATATAAATTTCCACACAATTGAGGAGGAATGTTCAAGCACTGACATAATTAAGGTTAAAAATCATTTTTACTCCCTTAACTTTCACAAAAGTAACAATTTAGTCCATGGACTTTGGTTTGTAACAATTTAGTCCCTATGCTTTCAATTTTATAATAATTTAGTCCTCAATCTTTATTATGTAACAATTTAATCCTTGTACTTAATTCGCAGCAATTTAGTCCCTATTGTAGAAATTAGTGTTAAGATTCAATGAGATTCCTTGCATAAATAAACCGATAAACTAAAATGAGCGACTCATTTTTACAAAATAAAAGGCCTACGTCATAAAATAATAAAAATTGACATCTAATTTTGATGGGTTTTTTTCTTTAACGTTAAAGACTAAATAGAAAGTACAAGACCTAAATCGTTTCAAACCAAAGTTCAGATACTAAATTGTTACTTTCATAAAAATTTAAGGACCAAAATGTTTCTTTAACCATTACCGTAATCCAACAACTTAAGCTTTTGGGTACTACAAACATAGAAATGTATTAGGAAAAATGAAAGAGTGGTTGAAAGTGCTAACCTTGAGAATGTAATCTGTAACCAAACTTGCTTTTTGGCCTGAAACAGAGATAGCTTTCATGAAAGCATCAATCTCAGGATCTGGCTTAATGCCTGCACGTTTCTCTCTTCTTGTAAGCTCAGCCATAAGTTGATATCTTGTGCCAACTCCCAAACAACGACCGGAGAAATCTAACGTCTCTCTCACTGTCATCTCTCCACAATGAAGGTCATGTTGACTGATATAAGCACAGGTTCTTTGGGGCACAAACTCATGCATTTCATGCCCACAATAGGTCACTTTCCCACTTTCCTATTAACATTTTCAATATCATTATAATTTTGCTTTTCTACTTCCAACTTATCATTCTCAACCCTCTAAACTTTCTAATATTTTATTTTAGTCACTTGACAACTTAAAAAAAGTGTTCCTTGTTAGTTGATTCTTTTATCTTTAACCCTATTGGCACCTCTACAATCCATAAGCATGTCTCTGTAAATCTCTTTGTCGATTTTTATTGTTTACGTTTGTCTTGCTTTCTTTATTTTACGTTTGAATTAGTTTTGAAATTAAAAACTTTACCTATTACACAACTTTAAATATGTACGGAAGTGGACAACTTAAGAATAAATCAACCAGTTTACGCATATACTCTTAACCTAGAGGTCCGAAGTATGAATCTCACTCTTATGTTGAACTGAGAAAAATATGTACATAGGTCGACTCTTATCCATCAGATACACATGCTTAGGTTGGATTTTTGTTAAATAATTTTCCTTCAAAAAAATGAAAATGATTAAAATAGTCTTTTTGTTTTTAATGTCCCAAACATGAAATTGTCATACTTAAAACAAATCATGGTTATGATTTATTTTTAAAAACATTATGAAAAAAAAAAAAAAAAAAAAAAAAAGATACAACCAATGCATTAAATTTAAAACCTTTAAATTTTTGTCAAGTTTCCCAGCAAGTGCCAGCAACAGGGTAGTTTTCCCAGAGCTTGGAGGACCCAAAAGTAATGTCATCCTGAAAATGAGAAATTAATGTCAAAATTCAATACACCAAACACCATTGGAAGGGAAAACTTTTAGCACGACGACAGAATTATCATGCTCCGTTTGTTCACACTAAAAATTTGTCTTCATAAATATTTTTTAATGTCAACGTGACAAGTAATAAATGAAGGTAGTATGAAAATTTTCCAGTCCAAGTATAGGACAAATTAAAGTAGTGATAAAAAGTTAGTTGTAGCTTGTTTAATACTGTGTTTTAGTTCATGGAAACTATTTTAGTTAATGTCATTAATTATTCAATAACTATACATTAAAAATGTTAAATAGGGTTTAGATAAGATTTTTGTTTCCACATACTTGAATTAAAATATTGGGCACGTACAAATCGACGTTATAAACAAAAGATGTGTCGACGAATACATGTCGGGTTTATTTTAGATAATTGATAAAAACTTGACAATGACTGGAAATGGTTTAATACAAAGTTATAACCTAGAATAGAATATGTTGAAAACTTATGGAACTAAAATAAAATATATAAGCTAACAACTACACCTCTCAAAGGCAAAATAAATCCGAAACTATTTTTTTTATTAAATGACTTAGAACTCGAGGAGACAGTTGTATAATCTATAAAACCTTTTAATATTTTTATAGAAAGTGTATTTTCGGGCATGAAAGTTTGTATTATTATGTGGCTAATTTCTATAAAATTTAATTTTCAGGAATTAAATGTAAGATTTATTGAAAGTATATGAACTAAAATTGAATAAATTTGACTAAAAATAGTATATTAATATTTATTTTTATTAAAAAAAAATATGTACCTTGAAGGTTTGATAATTCCATTGACACCTTTAAGTATATGAATTTTTCTCTTCTTGGATGGAACCAACCCTATCAACCCAATTAAGCTCTGTTTTTCATTACATTCAAACAAAAATTAATTAGAACATGGTTACCTACTTGTGATGTGTCTACCACGTGACTTAATCCTCTATTTCATATTTTTATTTAACTATTTCACAACTGAAAAAACTTGGAAGGTAATCAAGATCACAGTTAAGGTATAATCACAAATAAGCAACACAAGAATCGGTAACTCAGTTCAATGAAATGCACCTACATCTCTGGGGCAGTGTGCCCTAGAAAGATAAGTCCACTAGTGTAAAAGTAAAGGTATTGCAAATTTGTACTATCTGTAAAGCTAAAACAAATGTGAGACTCCCTATAAAATGTGGCTTTCTCTCAATCTTCCTTGGACTCTCCCTAAGTAATCAGACATTAGCAGATAAACACTTTAGATTCCCCTAAGTGCAAGGCTTCTACTCACGTCGTAGTTTATCTTTCTTTCTTCAAGTGAAGCTCACCCCAGTCTGTATCGTTTAATAAATAATAATCCCTTTTTTGGAAGGAAAAAAATTAATAATAAATGGAAAAATTTTAGTGTGTATGCTTGTTTATATGATAGGAAAATAAAGCTACTTTGGGGTCTTTGAGTTATGGCAATATGGGTTGGGTTTGAGCAATATGAAATTAAGAGCCCTAATTTTATATATACCAATGGATAAAATTCCTTATTGGGGTCTTAACTTAATGTACCCTTACAATCTTCAATTTTTCATCCACCCCTCTTCAATATTTCACCAACCCTTTTTTAACCAAATATTTATAAAATTGTTCTTAAATTTTGAACAATAACTATATATATATATATATATATATATATATATATCATATTCTTAATTGTTCCCTACATTTCAAATTGTTACTCTTCTTCTACTTTTTAGGGTTGATTTTAATTTCAAATTTCAATATTTTACCTTTAAGGTTCGAGTTTTATTTCTATTTGGTTATAAATTTCAAGATCTACACTTTTATTCTTTTTTTGTTAAATATTCACTTATATTGTTAATGTCTATTGATTAATTTAAAAGAATTTAATTAGTGTGTTTTTAATTAATTTTTCATTAGTATAGACCTTTTCTTTTATAAAAAAAATACTTTGAAAAAGGATCATTTATACTTCTCTTATTTTTTATATATCAATATTAGTTTTAAATGATAAAATTGTTGGAAATATTTTCAAATATAGCAAAATGCAACTATTTATCTTAAAATTTTGCTATATTTATAAATAAACTGGCTCGTTTTAGAAAAACAACTCGTATTGAAATTTAAAGTATTCATTTGTTTGAAAAATAAAAAACATACCTTATTACTATTCCGAATATAAAATTATAGTTCATATGATATATTTATGATTTACTCACATCTATTTTAAAGGATAAACTTAGTTACCAGGAAAAACTATTTTGTCATTTCTTCTAAATCATTTAATAGGCATCCAACCACATACGTATGGTTAAGCATAGGGAGTGGGTCCCAAATTCTGACTACCCTTTTTCATTAAATAAGAAGGTTAAATTAAAAGTCAAAATAAACGTTGAGTACACTAACTGTAGAGTTGAAAATCGAACCTTCCTTTCGATAAAAAAAAATAAGATTATTTCAATCATTAATGATCTAAGTTCACTTTGCCTAACTTTTAACTAATTCTCGATTCAAACGTTAATTTTTTAAAATTCTTAATTTTACCTTTAATATATTTACAAGTTTTCAATTAAAGCAATCCATTAAACCAACCTATCAGGTGTATTTTTTTATAATAAAATAACTTTAGTTTTCAAGGCGTGAATTAGGTGTGTATAATCCTAACATTTTAAAATAAACATTTTCAGTCTCTTAAATTTAAAAAATGGAGTTAAATGATTCTTGAACTTGTTTGTCCTCAAAGTTCGAAAACTAAAAATGCATTTTTCATTTATATATTAGATCCAAGTGAAAGTTTGAAATTTTATTTTATTGAAAAAAATATAATTTTAATATTGATTTATCTTAAAATTAATTCATGACCACCATAGTTTTAGTTAGTTAATGACCTTTTTACCACTCGATCAATCAAGGATGGTTACTCACCCCATTTCTAAAATTATTTTGATACTAATAAAAAATAGTAAAACGTAGTTAATTATAATTCTCTAAAAAATGAGTATTCAATTAAAAAAGATTAGGTTAAATAAAACATTAATGAATCCAATCGAAACAAAACTCAACTATCACGAGGTTGGAGACTAAAATTGAAATCATAACAACCAAAAATTTCCCCAAGATCATTAGGAAAACCTTTTTTTCTATATTTTAAAATATTTTCAGAAATTTTCACATTTAAAAAATAATTTCTCGAAAAATAGTAATTTAACCTTATTTTTCTTTGAGAAACAGAGAAAAATGGGGGAAAAAGAGAAAAATACCTCAAAAGTGTTGAGTGTAACATTGACCAGAGACGGCAAAGCTCTGCTCCCAACATAAACATCTCCTTCAACTGACAAATTCTCGAAACGAACTTCAATTTTCGGAATTTCAATCCCAACTCTGCAAAATCAATCACATAACATATTTCAATTTCAGTTTTAGGGATCTTCCCATTCTTCTTTCTTAATCTATCTTACCTATCCGTTCTTTCTCTCATCCGTCTCAGAAATTTCTCATTGTCTTCTTCAACAACCTTCACCATCCTTTCCATCAGCTCTTTCCTCTCCGTAAATCCCATCGCCGTCACATCCACCACTTCCTCAACCACTCTTCCATTCTCCATAACCTGTCGTATTATTCCCTTCCTCATCCGTTCGTACGTCGGAAGCCTCTCAATCGCCGCCCACCGCAACTCTTCCTCTTCCTCCTCCATCCTTCTGCTCCTTGGAAATGACTCCGACGGCGTCTCCCATGCCTCTCGTATGCTACTCGCGATTCGACTCGTAGCCATGAGTTACTATTTCTGGCTTCTGATTGGAAAAAAAACACGAAGAAACCCTAGATATTTCGGATCGAATGATTAGGAAATCATTGCGCATTGGTCGTCAAGAAAGAACAGAAGAGGATTCGAGCATTCGGTATATTATTTGAATCGTTTCTCCTTTCGGATGTTTTCCGGCGGAGGTGAGAAATGATGGAATTGAATGATGGAGGGAAACAGAGAGACGTGGAGAAGAAAGGAAAGTGAAGGAGATTTTAATGAAGAGGAAAAGAAAGAGGTTCAAAATCCATTTAAGTAGACAGGACACAGGAGCTTTCCGGCTCTGTCGTGTGACGACGCCGACGTGTAGTTGAAGAAGCTACATATTAAAAGAAAAAAAATGTCTTTTCTTTTTCTTTTTTTTTTAAATACTAAATAGGTTAAAAAAAGACTTTTGCTCCTCGAAGTGAATTTTGATCCTTTTGTATTAATTTAGTCCATAAATTTTGATATTTAATACTTTAGTTCTTGTGCTTAAAATTTGTAGCAATTTAGTCTTCAACATATTAAAATTTGATGTCAAATTTTACTATTTTATGATGTAGACATTGTATTTTATAAAGTTGTCTCGTATTAGTTTGTCAATTTATTTATGCAAAAAATCTCATTAAATTTTCACTCCTTTCTACATTGGAAAATAAATCATTACAAAATTTAAAGACTAAATTATTACATAGTAAAGTTCAGAGATTTAATTAATATAAAATTAAAAGTTAAAGGACTAAATAGTTACAAATTAAAGTTAAATATTAAATTCTTACTTTTACGAAAGTTTGAAGACTAAAAGTGATTTTCTAACCTTATAAATATTAGCATTTTTTATGGATAATGATTTGTTGCAACCTAGATCGTCACTTAGTGTTAGACTCTTTTCTTCTCCAAAGATTTATGTGTTACAGTGTGTATTAGCATATTAACAATAAAAAAACTTCAGAAACGTCAAATGTATCATTCTTGACAAACAACCAGATTTAATCAAGATGTTCAATCATTTTAAGTTTGAGACATATGCTTAATAGCCTATGCTCCGTTTAGGTCATATTGATTTAAATTATGAGAGTTGAGTCTTTATAATGTTTATTTTAATTTATTTCTTTAAAAAAGTTATATTACGTTCTTTTATTTTAACAAATGAATTATGTATTAAGATGTTAGAGGAAGTGAATCAAACTTCTGATCTAGAGAGCATGCCAAAACATTGGAGTTTGAATAAACTAAAATTATACGAGGTTTTTCATTTTGAAGATTCAAATTCTAGATTTTTATATTTGTATCATATTTATATCATTCATTACCCTTGTTTGCATAAATATTGTGTGTGATATTTATAATTTTTATCAATTAAATTCCTACAATTTTATAAACGGTCAATTTAGACTCTTAATTAAGTTTGATGTTAGAGAAGTCGGCACAATTTGAGAATAAATATTTGAATAGTTATGAAAAGTAAATTATAGATCATTTAGTGATGAAAATTTAAGAATTTATTTGAAACAATTATAAGTCTTCTACAATTTATTAGAATAAAATCTAAAATGGAGGGACAAAAGTTCTAGTATTTAAATTAATATATTAATTAGTTTGTATTTTGAATATTTTATACTAACACTCAAACTCTACATGTTTAATACTTTGAAAACATCTCAATAAAAAGAAAAAAAAAACATTGGAAATATCACAAGATGAGGGGAAACATATGTTAAAAATGGGTAATTTCAAACACAGGACAAAATTATCTTTCGGTATTTACATTCTAAATAAAATTAAGAAGTAAATTTATTAAATAATACTTGTTTTACAATATATATATATATATATATATATATATATATATATAAAACTAAAAATAGTAACAAAATAGGTTGTTGGTTTTTTTATTTTTAAAAAGGAAATATAAATAATAAATAGTTACCTATATTTTTGTGTTAAAAAAAACAGAAAACTAAAAGCATAAAATATAATAAATAAATAAAAGTAAAATAATTACCATATAAACCCTTGTTTTAAAAATATATATATGTTTGTTTCCTTCTACTTTGTAAGAATTTTCCACGTCAATTTAATTAAAGAAAATCCAAAAAAATAATTTTATTAGTTTCCAAAATTTGTCTTTTTTTTTTTATATATATATTTTTCATGCTTTTCAAAATTAAATCATCATAAAAGAAAACAAAATTATTTGAAGAATAAGGTCTTGTAATTTAAAAAAAAAACGAGATTGTAAAATAGGAAAATATAAACGGAGCATAACTTAACTTATTAAAAATATATATTTTTTGACCAAATAAGTGAGAAGCTCAAATCTTCAAATTGTTTATGTGTATATATATGAAAAAAAAAGGTCAAAAAGGACATCTATGACCTTGTTACGTCGTTATACGAGTGTATCGGATGTTTAAAAAATAAAATTATTTGAGTTAAATTTTACAAATAAATGACTATTTGGATATAAGGTGAGACTCAGACCTACTACAACTCTCAAGCGAGTTTAACTGTACCTCCATTAGTCAAATTATGTTTAAATTGGTTGATTCAATTCAATTTCATTTTTAATTTTAAAAAGAAAAAAGAAATTAAGATGACAAACGACGATGTCTCGTTCATTACACTATACTCATTCTTCATACTAATGTGTGGACCGAATATATATATATATATATATATATATATATATATATATATTGCTTCAACAATAAATAAATAAGAAATTTGAATCACATATCTCTTATTCGAAAACACGTTAGATACTTGTCATTTGAAAGTGGAGTCATAATTATTGTAAGTTTTTGTGGTACAATGGTATGGTTGGTGAGTAGTAATAACAATGTAGCACAATGTGCTAGAGATATATTCGGGACATGTTAGTTTCATTGCTTTTATTAATTAAATCACGTGACATTCAACAACTATTTTCATTCTTAAATTTTCGAGGACTACTTTGTTTGATAATTATTTAAATTTAAAATTTAAGCTTTTCTTCCCACAATTTTTTTAAAGAAATTTTCATTTAAAAAAAAACATTTATAGTGGTTTGGAAATTATATATAGTTTAAACAATGTGATTATTAAGTTCAAGTGTCTTCTAATCTCTCATGTATGATTGAATTTATGTATAGATAGTTATTGAATGTGATAATTGAGAAGGACCACTATCTAATTAATTACGAAAAGTCAACTAATTACCATCCATTAAGTTGTGTTGTTGAAAGGAGAAAGGGACCCTCGTCTTCAAAGTTCAATTTCGATCTTTAACTACCATGTCCTACCATAAAAGAAAATGTTTAATTTCAGTGAGTTTTATTTATATACAGTCGTGTTTCTAGTCAAACAATTAGATCGAGATATATGTATTTGTGTAACAAATCATTTTTTGGTTCGTCCCTTTAAAATTATAGACTTAGGTCTTAAGATTCAAAGGCTAGTGACAGTTTTATCACTAGACTAACCACGAGTATTAATATTAATTTAGTTTATATATATAACATAAAGTCGAGGGAGCTTAAAGCCTTTAGATCTATACTTCTCTGATGCTCGTCGGTTGAGAAATGAGTAAAAGATGGAATTTATAAAATTTGTAGAGCTAGTGAATTTATGACAATTTTGTGCATTTCTTCCATTAATAAAAATAAAAACGTATATGTTAGCGTTTTAATTTGGTAAAAGAAAAATATCTTAAATTTGTTCGAATAATTTAAAAGTTACATAGCCTTTCTTATGCCCTAATTGATAATAGAGCTATTGAACTATAATGAATGGAGGAAATTTGAATTCCTAACTAAAATGAACAGTCGCAAAAGTGCAATAAATTTTCGTTGATAAATTTTCAAAAATGAAAAAGACAGCTGTGATAATCAAAATAATTTTTTTTTAAAAACGATTAAATGAAAATGAAACGTGGACCAATAAGGAAGTTCCAAATGTCCTTAAAGTTCGTTGGCAGATTTGAACATTAACTATCAAATGTGTCACGTTTCACAATTAATATTCTCTACTAATTTATGTGATTAAAAAGTTACTTTTTATTTTTAAGATTTTAATTACTGAAAAATTACTTTTTATTTTTAAGATCTTAATTACAGATTATTACCTATGTTTTCAAATATATACATTTGCGATTCAGATTATAATTTAGTTTTTATTGGATTCTAAAGTTTGAATTTAATTTTTAGTTGGTCGTTGAATATATTTTAAAATTTTATAAATTACATATAACTTTAAATTCAAATTTAAAGGAATATAAGAGATTAGTTTGGAAAATCATAATTTAAGTTCAATCTCTTAAATGGAAAGTCTAATCTACCCTAATTTATTGATTTGGAAGATTGTTGTTTTCAACGTCTTTATCTTTTCTTCTCTTTGATTCGTTGATGCTCATATTTTCAAAGCATATTCAATACTATGGTCTACCATCTTTTTATTATTATTAAAAATAATTATAAAAAAATCAGATGCACCGATATGAGACCAAGCAAGAGCTCATTTATGACCCAGCAGTGTTGACTATCGAAAAAACTCAAACAAAGTTCAACTCAAACTTCAAAATTCAAGTCGATTTCGATTGTCACTTTTTTTCTCAATGATGAAGTAGCTATACTGATCAGAAACGAAATGTTGTTTGGGATTAAGTTGTTGTAATTTAGTTATGTGTATTACAATAAGTTACTATTTTAATTACTCTTATAATGACAATTAATTTATAATATATTTTAAAAATGTTATGTTATTTGCATTTTGACTAATTTTATTTAATCTAAATTGTTTAACAAAAGTTTAACAACAAAATTAACTGTTACAAAAAAATTAAATCAACTAAAAAATAAAAATTTATGGACAAAACATTAGTATGGAAGAATATTATCATAATATATTTATTTAAAACGTTAAAATCTAACTAATGTTTTGAGAAGCTAAATCTAAAAACTCACATTTAGACCCCCTTACTACCATGGCATATGCAATCCCAACAGAACGAAGCGTAAATGTGTTTCCAAGTGATACTTTGGGCCCTTGGATCCGGTACCCAATTGAGCCAGCTGTAAGCCCAATCAAGGCCCATTAATTTCCAGCCAACAAAATTGACCCACTCAAATTCATTTTCCTTATCGGTCAAAATTGAGAAGTCAAATACGGCCAATTATCTCGACTTTTCATTGGGTAACACCAACACAATACCCTGTTATGCAACACACACAATAACTACCGTATAAGAATTTGTTCGTCCCTCGTTGAATTTAGTTAAAAAAATCTTTTACTAAAGAAAAATAGCGAATATGTTCCCGTAATTTATAGTAAAAAGCATAACAAAAAAAAAAAAAAAAAAATATATATATATATATATATATATATATTTTAATAAATTAACAATAAACTAGTAATAATACAGGTAAAATTAAAGTTTTATTAAAATATATAACGACTAAAATTGAACCAAATTATATTATGTTATTTTAATTTTTATTAAATTGAGAAAAGAAAAATCCCAACAACGTGAACCTGGACGTTCTTGTGCATGTAAACACATAAATGGAGGTCAACAAAATTTTATTCCATCATGTTACACGTGGCAATGCAGGATTGGATATCAATTTTTAATTATTAGACATTTGACCAGCATTAAAAAATGTTTTCATTTAGATAAATATAACAAGAGATAAATATATTCGATCTATAGAATATTTATCGGAAACATTTCCCTACTTATCGTTGATTGCAATTTAGTATTAAAATCTGTCTTTTTTTTAGGTCTAACCCCTAAATCCATATTACATTTAGTATTAAAATCCCTTTTAACTCATCAATGGTCAATGTGGATTGTAAAAGTTGTATGTCTATTTTGATATTTAAAAGTCTCGAGTAATTAAATATACTTCAAGGATATTTTTGAAACGTTAATAAAAAGTCTAAAGTTAAGTTTATTTATTTCGGGGTGTGTTGAAACATTGGATTTGTTTTATTATAGTAGGTGGTTGTATAGTTTGTGAATTATAATGGACTTTGTTTGGATTCAGGACTATTTTAGTTTATAAGTGGAAAATAGTAAACAATATAATAAAAGAGTGAAATAGAGGATGACAAAGAAATAGTAAATAATATAACAAATAATAATTTAAATTATTAGTATTATAATTAATTGTATCTTATACTAGTTGAGCTAGTTACAAATATAGTAACTAAATTCGAAGTACTAGTAAATATAACACAATCATTTACAAATAAAATTAGATTAAGGCTATGATAACTAGGAAATATAGCTATTATAGAACCACTTAAAGAGTCTTAAATTATTATAGTTGAGTTATAATAGTTTGGGTTTAGGGTATAAATTATTTTAGTTTGAATTATAAAATATGTGTTGTGGTTTCAATTATTTTAGTTTGAAAAAAAAATAGTAAACACGGTAACAAATAATTAAAAAAAGATGAATGTCAAATAGTAAAAACCGTATCAAATAACAAGTAATGTAGCAATTTGGAGGTTTTGAAATAATTTACTGTACTTTGTTGAAGATTTTAAAATAATATATAAGTAGCTAGAGTTGGTTATTATAGTTTGACATAATTATCGCGTACCCCTTATTTATTTATTTATTTTTTTTCTTTTTGACATTGTGCATTTGCCTTTTTAGACACATTTGACTTTACGACGTAGTTGATGACGTGGCAAAGCTGGTGGTTATTTCCAGAAGGATGCCATTTTTGGGACGAGGAAATATTCACATTGGAAGCCGCCGGGTGCGGGTCCCATTTTGAGAATGGACCGGTTCAAATATGCCACGTGGAATATCCCATTTACACTTTTTTTTCATTATTTTTCTGTCCGGACGCCGGACAGCGTGGCGCTGGCGCCCATATAATAAGCTAAAATTTAAAATACCTACCACATAATTAATTTAGTACACTTATATCATTATACTCCTAATCATAATTAATTATGAATCACTTTAATCAGATAATTACAATAATATTTTAAATTTAAATTCAGTGTCCTAAATTCCAGTCTCCCTCTACCTAAAAATGATTTTCGTAATAGGTTATGTATTAATTTAGATTTCTTTAATTGACAAATTATTGGATAAGTAATCAAAGAATTATCAGTTGAGATGAAATTTAGTACTTTATCTATTTAATTATTATATTAATTTATATGAATTTTAAATTAAATGTAGTAAATTGTGGTTAAAAAAATGGTCAAAAAAAGAATGGTTGTAATAAAGAAAGTAATTAGAGATAATTTATTTATTTGTTTAAAAAAAAGCATAATTTAATCTTGGCTTTAAATATGTAACGAATCGCGCTCAAGCGATTCATTTCGTTTTCATTTTTCGCGTCTTTCTACTGAAAAGCACAAGCAGAGGGAGCTTTTTGTACTCACCAACTATGGCGGAGAAGAGTTTCAAGTATGTGATCGTCGGTGGTGGTGTCTCCGCTGTAAGTTTCTTCTCTTCCATCGTTGATCGTCTGATCTGATTTCTGTTTATAATCTTTAACTTTTTGTTTCATATCATTTTTTGCGGTTCTTTTGTCTGATTCAGATCGCTTTTTGGCCTTTTGATTCTTATTTTAATGTTGAATTTATGAGTCATGGATATGAAATCTGAGGCGTTTTGGCGTTTGCTTGAATTGGAATTTTATTTATTGATGCTTTTGTTACTGTGATCTGTAGCTGTGGTGCGATCGTGATTGATTCCTGTTTTTTGATGTTTCCTTTTTTTGTTTTGTTGAAAATTACTGTAAAGATGGGAAGCTTTTTTCTTATACTCGTTTTTTATTTTTTATTTTGAACGTATTACGTATTGGTTTTGTTTTGGCTCAGTGAGGAAATGTCGTGGATCTTTTTCATCGATTTGTTTGTTATCTGAGAAGCTAGATTTCTGGAGAAATGTGTAGTGGTTGAAAGTTTTGGGAAATTTATGTTGTTCGTCTATAATTTAATTGAGTGAGTTAGTTTTTGACTTAGAATTGAATGGAATTATTGTCCTCTGAAGTTTAACAAGCTGAAATGAAGCTTGAGATCTCTTTTTAATTCAACTTGTCAAAAGAGGTAAGGAAAATAAACCAATATTTATACAAATATACTTTTGATTTTTGAGACAATGTTACCATTTTGTAATTTGTTTGTGATTCTTTTGGTGTCATGAGACGCAGTTATTTTGTTTGTTGAGACTTGGGGTTTTTCAACGCGTCATCTTTCTCCGAAATTTATGTTGAAGGGCTTTCAAGATCGTCACCTCTTTCTCTCACGAACAATTTGTTATTTCAATCTTTACCAATACCTCTTTCTTGGTCTGCAGGGATATGCAGCGAGGGAGTTTGTGAAATTGGGGCTTAAAGCTGGCGAGCTAGCAATTATTTCCAAGGAGGCGGTATGTTTTCATTTGCTGAAAACATGCGAATTATTTTATTAGCCTTTTGGTTTTTTCATGTATGCATATAATTCCTTCTTACTTTTGGAGGCAGGGACCACTGAACTTAACTCGAAGCCATTGATTTGTGTTTCTTCATCATCGAATAGTTAAAGTTATTCTTGTATTTAGAAGACGAATTGACATAACTCCCTCATGTAAGCTTGAACATAGTCCTATGATTAGTTTCATATAATATGGTCGTACATGATCAAGTCAATAAGGACTGTGACTAGAAATGACTAGAACAGAGGATCGATAGTTGAGAGATGGAAGTGGGCAATATTTGAAGTGAATTGCAACCATTACCTAGGTTGAAGTGAGTTTTAGAGCCTGTTGCTCACAATGTGATAGGGGGATGCTGGTAGCACTGGACAATACAGACAACAACCACTACGTCAGTGCAAATTAAACAACTATTGATGAAGAAAATGACACAAGATAAAAGGTAAATGGACGCAGTGTGGATGAATCCAATATGAAGGAAATTAAGGAAAGACAGAATGAAGGAGCATGGAAAATAAATGAAGCAAGCTCGATCCTGGTGGCTGGTAGGAATTTTGAACAGTGGAGAGGAAGGATGAGTAGGAGGGTGAGGTTTGTGAAACACGTGACGAAGAAGAATCTGAAGAGTAAGAATAGCTTGTTAGGATCTCATCTACTAGAACATACACAAAACACAAAGACAACTATATTGCAATATCAAGAGAGAAATTACAGTATAATTGACTTTCGAGAGGGCTATCTCTTCCTTTGAATTTATCCACTGGAGCTGACTTAACCAAAGTATGACCATCCCTGCAAATCCTGACTCCCCCATGGTATAACCAGGACTCAATCTCTAATTACCATCAATAACTATACTTATATTCTACAATTATTCCAATATATCCGCTATTAGTACTCCCCTCTAGCCAGTGATAAAGGTGGGAGGAAGTTGAGTGTCCCTTTAACTCTATTTTCAGGCTGAATACTGTTAGGCCACCTATTATATGGCAGCATAGTAGGATGAGAGAAGGGGAGCGCACGTGTAATGGGAAGTATGGCTGCTAAGGCTGGGACCCACAGTTAGTTAGAAAAGGGGGAAGGTTTAAATAGTGAGGGAGTTGGGTGAGTGAGGGTCTGAAAATTGTGTGAGGCTATTGTCTATTCCTTGAGAGGTTGGAAAGGCAGAGAGGGGCGTTAGGCTTCCATTTGTTCTTCTGTATTTGTCTTTGTTCCTGTTCTCGTTCTGTTCTTTGTGATAAACCAATCCCTTGGAACAGTTCGTGGCGTTTTCATTCAATAAGAACTATTTGAAGTTGGTGTTCTGTCAAATACGTAGGTACCTTGTAGTTGATGGAGCAAAAGTTGATTAGACATAAGCCCTTATTTTGGTTAACTGTGGAGTTAGCACAATATCATTTGTGGGAAGGGAGTGGGTCGTAAGATGATAGATGATGTGCCCGTTTGTGGAAGCACCACTTATCACCTCCAAGTTGATGACCAAAATGGATCAAGCACAAATTTCAGATCTACTTTTACATGAAAATTGAAGTAGTGGCATTGATGTGTAAGTAGCCCCACATGTGGACTGTTAGCCCCACATAACATGAATTGGTCAGTACCACTCTTTTGTAAGTAGTTTACAGCTAATCTCGTCCTCCTTCAATTCAGTATGGCTATCTCACTACACAATGAGTCTTTACTAGACCAATAATTTACAGATGAAATCAACCTTTTAGAGGATATTGGGAATCATCTAGCCTCAGCTCAGTCTAAAATGAAGTCAGATGGAAACTACGAAAGGGAAAAATGTTGATTCCGAAGTAACTGACTTGGCTTACCTAAAGGGTCGCCTTACTTATTTGTGTTAATTAGCTCAAAATGTAAATGAAAAAGTGCCACCTAAATTGTTTGTCTTCTATTAGATTCTCCAGAGAATAATTGTGTCCAATCCAAACATCAATTAGATTTTCCAGAGCAGGATGTTCAAGTTGTTGAATCATTTTCAAGATGTTCCTATTTGATTGTGTTCGTTGATTTTATCTTCTTGAAGTGCCAGCAGGATGTTAAGAAAATTTTGTGCTTAGCATTTGTAACTTCACATACGTTACTATTTGATAGTTTTTACTTTGAAATCATTTTCAAGATGTTGAATCAGAAAGTGGGATCTTGGCTTACACTCATCGTAAATATTCTCCATTATTGTGCAGGTTGCTCCTTATGAACGCCCTGCTCTTAGTAAGGCGTATCTCTTCCCTGAGTGTAAGTCGTTTATTATGTAAAAATAATTTGCAAGAAGAAATTTATAAACTTCCCTTGATCTTATCTGTTCTTTGGATTTCACATTGCAACTTGACAAGTTTGTTTCTTCAGCTCCTGCTAGACTTCCAGGATTCCATGTCTGTGTTGGAAGTGGAGGAGAGAGACTTTTACCAGAGTGGTACAAAGAAAACGGTAATGGTTGCTTTGTTACCTGCTGCTAAGTTAGCCGATGGTTGCTTTCCTAATTGTAGAACTTTTTGGTTCTAATTGGTCTGAATTTCCTATTTGTGTCGTAATTATAGTATAGCTCAATTACTCACCAGTTAGGAAGTGTTTTTGTAATCCTTCAGTGTGCGCTTTTGTATTTTCCTTTTTCTTTGATATTGAAAACTATTTCTTTTTAAGAAAAAAAATTGTAACTCTTTAGCTAGGTTTATGTGTTGACATTATTCTTGTTAAATCTCTTCTGGTTGTTAAACTACTTATGCTTCAGGGATTGAATTGATTCTTAGCACGGAGATAGTGAAGGCAGATCTCGCTGCGAAGGCTCTCACTACTGCTCGTGGTGAAACCTTCAAGTATCAAATTTTGATCATTGCAACCGGTTCCACTGTATAAACTCATCCATTTACTTTAAGCACTGGAACTTCAGTTTAATCTGTTCTCATTTTAGATTGAACTTATGATCTTTTTGTTGTCTTGCAGGTCATAAAATTGTCAGATTTTGGTGTAGAAGGAGCTGATGCTAAAAACATTTTTTATTTGAGAGAGATTGACGATGCTGACCAGCTTGTAGAAGCAATTAAATCAAAGAAGAACGGGAAGGCCGTCATTGTTGGAGGAGGTTACATTGGTCTTGAACTTGGTGCAGCTTTAAGGATCAACGATCTTGATGTTACCATGGTCTACCCCGAACCATGGTGCAGTAAGTACTCTTTACTAAATACAGAACGGATGGTTCTTTAACCCCATTTCCTACCCCCCTTTACTCTAGATATTTGTTTTCCTTCTGCCAAGCCCTTAGTCTTCTTCTGTGGCTTGTGTTCCTGCAGTGCCTAGGCTTTTCACATCTGGCATAGCTGCCTTCTATGAAGGTTTCTACAAAAACAAAGGAATCAATATAATTAAGGGAACCGTAGCAACTGGTTTTACCTCAGATTCAAATGGAGAGGTTTGTAGCCTTGTATTTTATCCCTCTTGCTTGTCGATGACGCTCTTTAGAAAACCAACAAATCATGAAGCGAATCTTTCAGGTGAAGGAAGTCAAACTCAAAGATGGCAGGACTCTTGATGCGGACATTGTTGTTGTGGGTGTTGGAGGCAGACCCTTGATATCTTTGTTTAAAGGGCAGGTCGAAGAAGATAAGGGAGGCATTAAGGTTAGTATGGCTAATTTAGCTTTTCCTCAATAAATTTTCCGAGCATCAACATTTTTATAATATTGGTTAAGCTATACAACTTGTTTAGGTAAAAGCTTTTCGTTCCAAGCTGTTAAAAGTTATATTTGTAATCGTTGCCATTATGAAGTAACCTTGATATGCATCATTGTTTTTCATGAAAACTACTGGATATGGACTATCGACAACGCTCCCATTTGTTTCTAGAACTAATATAAACCATCAGAAAATTTCTCATATGGACAATCAAGATTAAATAATACCACGCATCGACAATGAAAGATCAAATTAAACCTATATTGCATAATATTAGTAGTTGCGAATTTCTTCTAGCATTTCAAAATTTCTTGTCCTTCCATCTGTTTCATTTTATTTTGTTTTCGAAATACCTCTAATTTATATAGATTTGATTGTCAAGTTTTCACAACTCATTTAATGGTTATTGATTTCAGACCGACGGATTCTTCAAAACAAGCATTCCTGATGTGTATGCTGTTGGAGACGTGGCTACTTATCCTTTGAAGCTATACAATGAGTTGAGAAGAGTTGAACATGTCGATCACGCTCGCAAATCTGCTGAGCAGGCTGTGAAAGTGTGTCAAATCCCCCCGACAATTTCATTTGATGATTCAGAAGATCCTAATCTATCATATTTTTGGAACATTCTTTACTTTGTTATCTTTATCTTTAACCTTTTTTTCACTCCATTTTCATAACAGGCCATCAAAGCACAGGAAGAGGGAAAATCAATTGAGGAGTATGACTACCTTCCATACTTTTACTCTCGCTCCTTTAATCTGGCATGGCAATTCTACGGTGACAACGTCGGTGAGACTGTCCTATTCGGAGACACCAACCCGGAATCTGCAAAACCCAAGTTCGGAACCTACTGGATCAAAGATGGAAAGGTAGTTGGAACTTTCTTGGAGGGTGGAACTCCAGATGAATACAAGGCCATTGCCAAGCTTGCACGAGTCCAACCGCCAGTTGAGTCCTTGGATCAGCTCGCCAAAGACGGCCTCTGCTTTGCCTCCAAGGTCTGAAAACTTGCTTAGGTGATTTGCATTAGTCAAAAATGAATTTGAGTTTGCTAAATGCTAAGTTTGGTTTTTTGTTTCCTTTTGATGCAACAGTATTTACATTTTATTGTTCTAATCAATTCTGAGTATGGTAATTTGCCTTTGCCTAACCACATTATGATCTCCAAGTTGCTAAATTACATGTCAATGCTTCATGATTTTAGTGTTCTTATTACTAGGGGAAAAGAACCTTTTCTGTTGAGATTTGTCATATACTAAGTAATTTTCACACTTTTCCTAAAAAGTAAATGTTCGAATTTCCATCTTTACATCGTTGAACAATTTTTTCTCAAAAAAATAGAATCATTAATCGCTATTGAAGTTTTCTTTAAAAGAAGAATAATGAAGTATATTATACATATTATTTTCTATCTTTTTTGTTGTTTATATTTTTATTAGTCCATCAATACAACTGGGATGAGTTGTCCCTATTCCTCACCCCCTTTATAACCCCTTATCCTCAACTCTTATACGTCCAATATTCTCTATTGAATCATCTAATCCATATACAATGTTTAAATATTCAATCACGTAGTTGTCAGTCCTATATCTTATTAGATAAGACATGAATTTAGTTGAACTAAAAGTTGTCCAATCACATAGTTCAAGCATATCCAATCATCAAAATTATTAAACAACAAAACTCCAAATGGATTTGGAATATACTCTATGTACGACTCATTCTATTCTCACTCATTCTTCACTCCTCACCTAAACGAAGATTCTTGGCCTTCCATGGAGACGAAAAATGGACACCCTAATAGATGTTGAAACAAAATTCTCTTATAAAACTAAATTTATTATGGGGATCTTCATCTCAATAAGAAAATTAATAGAAAGAAACTCATAAGGTTCATGTGATTATGGATAAGAAAGAGAACAATAATATCTTTCATTTTTTTCCCCAACGAAAGTATCAAAAGGTGTGTGTTAAAACACCGCTAGACTTTTAAGTTAGACGATTCAAAAAATTGGATTGTATTTCATGTTTTCAAATATGTGTTTGGTAGGCAATTCATAAATTAGATTATAGTTTAAACATTTGCTTATATAGAGAGAGATTATAACTTGAAGCATTGTATTTTCAAATATTTTTATCTTTATTTAATGATAAAAGTAAAAGAAGATTAAGAAGGTAGTTTTAATGCCTTTGAATTTTAAGATATTTTTTTTTTGTAGTAAAAAGTTATGAAATTTCTCTTAAATTGAAATGTAGGGATTTTTTTTTACAATTTTAATTATAAGAAAAATTATTATAAATGAAAACTGTTAAAATATTTAAAAAATATAACAAATATATGAATAATAAACACTGATATTTGCTATATTCTGTAAATATTTTGATCTATTGTGTTTTATTTGAAAATGTCTTTTCTTGTAAACTAAAATTTAATCCAGAGTTATACTCTTCAATCAGTTCAATTTAACCTTTCTTTTCGTGATATCAATTTAACCTTTTCTTATACGTAAATTGTATTTTAAAACTTTTATAGCCAAGTTACACTTTAAAATTTACAAGCATGTTCATAGTATCAATTTAATCTACGAGACAAAAACTATTTGGAAGTTTGTTTAAAGTCTATTGCTCATTATTGATAGGATGCACCCATTCATTTTAAATATCTTTTCAATCTTATTTCTACAATTGAAAGGAGATGTGAATAGAAATAGTTACCCATTATATTGGTACATCCATTTCATGAAACTTGGTACGGTCCATTTCGCATATTCCATTATCCATTTAAAATAATGGAATATGCCCAAATTTGAATTTGAAATAAAATTAAAACCAAAATACAAGAAACTTATTCTTGATTTTAGTTCCCTTTAATGTATTTTATTTGGAGATCGAAATGTGAATTTCACTCAATTTTGCTTTAAACTCCTTAAATTTAAATTATGCCTCCAATCTAAATTTGACAAAATATAGCGAAAGCATTTGTCAATCATAATAACATCAACACAACGAGAACATTTGTCAATATAATCTCCAAACACATGGTCACTGGTCCTTCCTGTCTGTCGTCGGTTTCCTCATACTTACCTGAAAAATAAACATGAAAAAAGTGAGTACAAAAATATCCAGTAAGGAACCCATTACTGGACCCACTAGATTAACGGTTAACTTCCTATTAAACTGTACTCTACGACACACAATCTAATGGTTTAGTAGGAACGCCCATACAACCCAATGCTATGGTCGTCCTAGCAAACCCATGGGACCACATGCAAAGGTAGCTATCGTCTCACATAAGGAGTACAACATAGCTAATAGATAAAGTTAACAACTACTGTAGTCATAGAACATGCAATCTTAGTTCAAAACATTCATAAGCACACATATGAAGTTTAATTAAAAAACGAGAACCACAATCAGCTCACACCTTTATCCTGTTTTACAGTTTTTTCCATAGCAAACCATGAAGACATAACAATTCCTCCTAACAGATCATCACATAGCTATTCAGTTCATCTTAACATAGATAACTCATCACCAACAACTCGAGAGTTAGTCCATTCGATTAACTCAATACATAACTATCATTAGCAATTAACTAAACCGTTTAGTTAACTCACCATATAATCACTACTAACAGTTAACTAATCCATTCAGTTAACTACTCACATAACTAACACTAACAATTAACTAAGTCATCACATAAATTAGTATCAAGTAATTCGTCACATAACCAAACATGTCATGCCAGCGTACCACACAGTTAAGCTTGACATACGAGTTATACAATATTACTTAATAACACATTTATCACACAAACCATAAACAGACAGTTCAACATAAGCATATCATCGAGTCAAGTAGGTGACCATCAACTCTCTCCATTAACTTGTACTATACGACATACAGTTAAATGATTTGGTAGGAATGCCCATACAGCCCAATGCTAAGGTCGTCCTAGCAAACATATGGACCACATGCAAAAGCAATCAAGTCAGAACATGCGTCGCACAAGCTTGTTAACCCGACTCTCGTGACACACGCCACACAGGCTTGTCAATCCGTTACACAAACAAATACACAAAGTTAATAGGTATAGTTAACATACACCATAATTGAAAGGTCATGCATAATTCACACAATTAATAATAGAAAAACACGAACTTGTCATCACAATATAACCAAGAAATCAACTGTCACATAGTTCACAATCCAACCAATAACTATCGTCCTATGAATAAGATGTCCCATAACATCGCTAAACATAACCACAATAAATGGTTCAACGACAAGAGAAAAATTCACAATGCTTACGATCCAGTTCATCTTCCACACCTTATTAGGCATATATTCAGTAGAAGGATCCCTTACTCATCCAATTTTAATTAATAATTTTCTATAAAAATTATTAATTAAAATAACTTAAACTCATCACCTAATCAGTTAACACATCTTATCACCAAATCAAACAACCCAGATGTCGCATAAATAATCTTACTGTCACATAAATATCCTTACTTACTGTCGAGAAACTAGTAGCAAGTCCCTTACCTTGCGGCGTCGTTAATTTTTTTCTTGAGTTCTTCCTCAAATTGATCCAATTGGTTATCAAATTCCAATTTAATTTGTAGAGAAAACCTTACAAATTAATTTCAAATGATTACCCAAAATTAATCCTTCAAATTAATTTTAAACACAACTTTAATTAATAATTCTCCATAAAAATCATAAATTAAAATTAACATTAATACCATAACACATAATCTTACCGATTCGCTGTAGACGCTTCAATTAATTCGTAAGAGAAACTCTACGAATTAATTCTAACAATAGCTCCAAAATAACATTTCATTAACCAAAAATAATTCACAAAATAATTCTCAATTTAACTTTATTTGGTATCCAAAAAAATCTAAAATAAAATATCCAATACTTTACCCATATAACTAACGACGACAATCGTGAGCGACAATGGACAAATCAAATGCGATAAATTAAACGACATCGACAAATGGAGAAGTGCGGCGGTTGGACAAAACACATGCTAGAAACCGACGAAAAGAAACACGGAAGGAAGGTGTGTGACGGCTTCTCACGTAGGAACAATAGGAAGAAAAGAAATTTTTAATAAATTTTCATGTAATTCAATGCAACCAGAAAGTAATAAATAATAATAAACTTTTATTATTATTATTATTATTATCTTTTTCAAATTTCCACCAAATCAAATATTTTTTTTCAAATCAAATTAAATTTTCTCTTCATTCTCACCAATTATCTTTTAACCAAATTAATTACATATAAATACCTATATATAATTTCTTAAACAAATCTCCACAAATTCAAAAATAATTCCAATTCAAAAGAAAATTAACATCCATAACCAATATAATCAAACTTATACTTAATTAATTCAAGATAATTAAACCAAAATTATCTCAAATTTTGGGATGTTACAACCTTCCCTTCTAAGGAACTTTCGTCCTCGAAAGTTCTAATTCTCGAACTCTAGATAACACGTCCTCATGTCATCCTCTTGTTCCTATGTAGCTCTTTGACTAAGTGATTCCGCCATAAAACTTTTACTTATTGCGTAACACCCTCACTTTTCTTGCCAGAAATCTCAATAGATTGCTTCTCATAGTCCAAGTTCTCAATCAACCTAAATGACTCAAAACCATTAAAGACTCGATCCACGAAACTGATCCATCAGACCATAACATACCTTTATGCTACCACAATATTAAACATATTCAATCACCTTCCCAAATTTGAGTATCCAACTCAAGGGTATTCCAACAAAAAAAAAATCACTTACATTAGAGTCACGATCAAACCTTGACTCTAACATCTAGCAACCTTTAATAAAACTTTCCTTAATAAACTTTAATCCCACCTATAAGTATGCGACCTATTGGAAAAAAGTTTATTGTAAATCCACTAATCTCATTCTTCAAGGTAAAACACAACATAAATTATGAAAGTCCCATTTTAACAACTATTTACCAACTAGCGTTTTAATCTCCATCAACAAAGTTCAACTCTGTTCACAAACCAATGCGCTTCATATCACTTGAACTAAAACATGTGTTTAGTTTTCTTTTAGCACCACTATGTGGCGACATTTTCTAACCATAACTTTTTTTCAGAAGGTTCTCAATCATATAAACAGTCCATGTTAATTTAGGGTTTATATAGGCAATGCCATAAACATATAACCATAAACTTCTTATCAAGAAACATACCTGGCGAGGATGAAGGAGCCATAGTGACAATGGGAACATAAACCATAGACCTACATCGTAAGTCAGTTAGCAATACCTAAATACTTAGGCATTGATACCAACTGTAACGCCCTAGATTTTTAACCTTAACCCAAGGTCGTTACTAAAAAAACTCATAATCTTAACAAAATAAAACGAAAGCATTTGTCATAATAACATCAACATAGCGAAAGCATTTGTCAATATAGTCTCCAAACACATGGTCACTGGTCCTTCATGTCCGTTGCCGGTTTTTTCATACTTACCTGAAAAATAAACATAAAAAGAGTGAGTACAAAAATGCCCAGTAAGGAACCTACTATTGGGCCCACTAGGTTAACCGTTAACTTCCTATTAAACATTACTCTACGACACACAGTCTAATGGTTTAGTAAGAACGCCCATATAGCCTGTGGAACCACGTGTAAAAGTAGTTATCGTCCCACATACAAAGTACAACATGACTAATAGATAAAGTTAACAGCTACCATAGTCCCAAAACATGCAATCTCAGTCCAAAATATTCATACACATGAAATTTAATTAAAAAAATGAGAATCACAATCACCTCACACCTTTATCCTGTTTTACGATTTTTCCATAGTAAATCATAAAAACATAACGCCACATAACCTTATTGATTTTTTCATAGCAATTCGTCTTAACAGATCATCACATAGTTATTCAGTTATTGTTAACATAGATAATCCATTACCAATCGAGAGTTAGTCCATTCGATTAACTCAACTCATAACCATCACTAGCAGTTAACTAAACCGTTTAGTTAACTCACCATATAATCACTACCAACAGTTAACTAATCCATTCAGTTAACTACTCACATAACAATCACTAACAGTTAACTAAGACGTTTAGCTAACTCACCACATAAATCAGTATCAAGCAAACATGTCAAGTCAGAGTACCACACAATTAAGCTTGGCATACAAGTTATATATTGATACTTAATAACCCGTTTATCACATAAACCATAAATAAACAATTCAAGATAATCAAACCAAAATTATCTCAAATTTTGGGATGTTACATCCATAGTCGAAAATTTTGAATTTTGGAATAATATTATTTTCAAATTTTAATTTGAGATTTTATTTAATTTTGTAAAACTTGGAACTCCCATCAAATTTGTGGCAATTTAAAACCCAATATTTTGATTAAAATAAAAATATGTTAGTTTATTTTGAGAGATTCACTTGAAAATCTAAATTAACCATTATTTGGATCTCCTAAATAATATTATAGGTTTGTCTAATTTCTTTTCCTTGTGATTAAAAAAACTATTTCTTTGTTCTCAGTGTCAAAATTAAAGTTTTGAGTTGTTGTTTGTCTTGCTTTTGCCCTCCTTGATGGGCACTAATTTGGATGACAAATGTCAATATGTCACTCGTTCTTTTACAGGCATGGATATCTCACGTTGGATGACCAATCGAGTGCTTCATAGCAAATTTATCCCTCTCAATTTAAAAATCTTTCAAACATTTGAAAACGAGAGCAAACAACACTATAAAAAATCCCAACAGATACTCATGCATCATCACCTTCACTAAAACATTTTTAAAATCCCAACTAAAACTCACATATCAAAAAATTCAACTACCTTCAACTAAACATACAAAGTTTAAACCGCCCCTCGCAAACATCCAAATAAGGAAACCAATCAACTAAAAAAACATAATCCCTTCATTCACACTTCAACATCCTAAGGTTCACTACAAAAAACTATCAAAATCTCAACTAATATTTATGCATCATCAAATACAACTTAGTTCAACCAAACATACAAAGTTAAACTTGCCCCTGACAAATATCCAAATAAGAAAATCGAACAACCAAACAAACAAAAACCTCATTCAATGCTCCAAAATAAGTTAAACAAGTCTCAACCCGTCCCTCATTCACACTTAAACATCCTATAGTTCACTAAGCTCAACCAATTGTTCAAACCCAACCAACACTCACACATCAAAAAATTCAACTAAGTTCAACTGAACATTCAAAGTTTAACCCGCCCCTCAAAAACATTCAAATAAGAAAACCGATCAACCAACCAAACAAAAACTTCATTCAAGCATCCAAAACAAGTTAGACAAGTCTCAACCCGCCCCTCATTCACACTTAAACATCCTAAGGTTCACTACAAACAATTGTCAAAATCCCAACCAATACTCATGCATCATAACATTCAATTTAGTTCCCTAAAGTTCAGTAAGCCCAAACAATTGTTAAAATCCCAACTAATACTCACACATCAAAAAGTTCAACCGAACATACAAAGTTTAATCCGCCCCTCACAAACATCCAAATAAGGAAACCGATCAATCGAACAAACAAGTAAGACAAGTCTCAATCGGCCCTTCATTCACACTTCAACATCCTAAGGTTCACTGCAAAAAACTGTCAAAATCCCAACTAATACTAATGCATCATCAAATTCAACTTAGTTCAACCAAACAAACAAAGTTGAACCCACCCCTCACAAACATCCAAATAATAAAATCGAATAACCAAACAAAAACCTCATTCAAGGCTCCAAATCACGTTAAACAAGTCTCAACCCACCCCTCATTCACACTTAAACATCCTACAGTTCACTAAGCTCAAACAATTGTTAAAATCCCAACTAACACTCACGCATAAAAAATTTCAACTAAGTTCAACCGAACATACAAAGTTTAACCCAGCCCTCACAAACATCCAAATAAGGAAACCGATCAACAAAACAAACAAAAACCTCAATCAAGGTTCCAAATCAAGTTAAACAAGTCTCAACCCACCCCTCATTCACACAAATCAAACAAAAACCTCAATCAAGTTCCAAATCAAGTTCACTAAGGTTCACTACAAACAACTGTAATCCCAACAAATACATGACATTCAACTTAGTTCAACCAAACATACAAAGTTAAACCCGCCCCTCACAAACATCCAAATAAGAAAACCAAACAACAAAACAAACAAAAACCTCATTCAAGGCTCCAAAACAAGTTAAACATGTCTCAACCCACCCTTATTCACACTTAAACATCCTAAATTTCACTAAGCTCAAACAATTTTTAAAATACTAATTAACAATCAGAGATCAACAAATTCAACTAACTTCAATCGAACATACAAAGTTTAAACCTCCCCTCGCAAACATCCAAATAAGACTTCAAAAAAAGTAAGACAAGTCTCAATCCGCCTCTCATTCACACTTAAGCATCCTAAGGTTCACTGCAAAAAACTGTCAAAACCTCAACTACTACTCATGCATCATCAAATTCAACTTAGTTCAACCAAACATACAAACCCACACCTCACAAACATCCAAATAATAAAACCGAACAACCAAACAAAAACCCCATTCAAGGCTCCAAATCACGTTAAACAAGTCTCAACCCACCCCTCATTCACACTTAAACATCCTAAAGTTCACTAAGCTCAAACAATTGTTAAAATCCCAACTAATACTCATGCATCATAACATTAAACTAAGTTCAACCGAACATACAAATTTAAACCCGCACCTCACAAACATCCAAATAAGAAAATCAAACAACCAAAAACCTCATTCAAGGCTCCAAATCACGTTAAACAAGTCTCAACCCACCCCACATTCACACTTAAACATCCTATAGTTCACTAAGCTTAAACAATTGTTAAAATCCCAACTAACACTCGCGCATCAAAAAATTCAACTAAGTTCAACCGAACATACAAAGTTTAACCCGCCCCTTCCAAACATCCAAATAAAGAAAACAGTCAACCAAACAAACAAAACCTCATTCAAGGTTCCAAAACAAGTTAAACAAGTCTCAACCTGCCCGTCATTCACACCTAAACATCCTAAGGTTCACTACAAACAATTGTCAAAATCCCAACAAATACTCATGGATCATAACATTCAACTTAGTTCAACCAAATATACAAAGTTAAACCCACCCCTCACAAACATCCAAATAAGAAAACCAAACAACCAAACAAACAAAAACCTCATTCGAGGCTCCAAAACAAGTTAAACATGTCTCAACCTGCCCCTTATTCACACAAAGTTGAGCTCGCCCCTCGCAAACAACCAAATAAGGAAACCGGTCAACCAAACAAACAAAAACCTCAATCAAGGCTCCAAAACAAGTTAGACAAGTCTTAACACACCTCACAATCAATCTTAAACATCATGAGGTTCGCTACAAACAATTGTCAAAATCCTAACTAATACTCATGCATCATAAAGTTTAACTTAGTTCAACCAAACATACAAAGTTAAACCGGCCCCTCACAAAGTTCCAAAAAGAAAACCGAACAACTAAAGAACCAAAAACCTCATTCAAGGTTCCAAGATAAACAAGTCTACCCACCCTTCATTCACACTTAAACATCATATGGTTATAACATTCAACTTAGTTCAACCGAACATACAAAGTTAAATCTACCCCTCCCAAACATCAAAAAAAGAAATTGAACAACCAAAGAAACAAAAACCTCATTCAAGGCTCCAAAACAAGTTAAACAAGGCTCAACTTGCCCTTCATTCACATTCAAACATCCTAAAGTTCACTAAGCTCAAACAATTGTTAAAATTCCAACAAACACTCACGCATCAAAAAAATTTATCTAAGTTCAATCGAACATACAAAGTTTAGCTCGCCCCTTGCAAACTACCAAATAAGGAAACCAGTCAACCAAACAAACAAAAAACTCATCAAGGCTCCAAAACAAGTTAGACAAGTCTCAACCCGTCCCTCATTCACACTTAAACATCCTAAGGTTCACTACAAACAATTGTCAAAATCCAAACTAATACTCATGCTTCACAAAATTTAACTTAGTTGAATCAAACATACAAAGTTAAACCCTCCCCTCACAAACATCCAAATAAGAAAACCGAACAACGAAACAAACAAAAACCCCATTCAAGGCTCCAAAACAAGTTAAACAAGTCTCCACTCATCCATCTTTCACGTTTAAACATCCTAAAGTTCACAAAGCTCAAACAATTGTTAAAATCCCAACTAATACTCATGCATCATAACATTCAACTAAGTTCAACTGAACATACAAAGTTAAACCCGTCCCTCACAAACATCCAAATAAGAAAATCAAAAAACCAAACAAACAAAAACCTCATTCAAGGCTCCAAAACAAGTTAAACAAGCCTCAACCCGCCCCCCATTCACACCTAAACATCCTAAGGTTCTCTACAAACGACTGTTAAAATCCCAACAAATACTCATGGATCATAACATTCAACTTAGTTCAACCAAACATACAAAGTTAAACCCACCCCTCACAAACATCCAAATAAGAAAACCAAACAACCAAACAAACAAAAACCTCATTCAAGGCTCCAAAACAAGTTAAACGTGTCTCAACCTGCCCCCTATTCACACAAAGTTTAGCTCGCCCCTCGCAAACAACCAAATAAGGAAAACGGTCAACCAAACAAACAAAAACCTCACTCATGGCTCCAAAAAAAGTTAGACAAGTCTTAGCGCACCTCACATTCAAACTTAAACATCATGAGGTTCGCTACAAACAATTGTCAAAATCCCAACTAATACTCATTCATCATAAAGTTTAACTTAGTTCAACCAACATACAAAGTTAAACCTGGCCCTCACAAAGTTCCAAATAAGAAAACCGAACAACCAAACAAACAAAAACCTCATTCAAGGCTCCAAGTTAAACAAGACTACCCACCCCTCATTCACACTTAAACATCATATGGTGATAACATTAACTTAGTTCAACCGAACATACAAAGTTAAATCTGCCCCTTACAAACATCAAAAAAAGCAATTGAACAACCAAAGAAACAAAAACCCCATTCAAGGCTTCAAAACAAGTTAAACAAGTCTCAACCTGCCCTTCATTTACATTCAAACATCCTAAAGTTCACTAAGCTCAAACAATTGTTAAAATGCATAAAAAAATTCATTTAAGTTCAATCGAACATACAAAGTTTAGCTCACCTCTCGCAAACAATCAAATAAGGAAACCGGTCAACCAAACAAACAAAAACCTCATCAAGGCTCCAAAACAAGTTAGACAAGTCTCAACCCGTCTCTCATTCACACTTAAATATCCTAAGGTTCAATACAAACAACTGTCAAAATTCCAACTAGTACTCATGCATCATAACATTCAACTTAGTTCAACCAAACAAACAAAAATATCCAAATAATGAAACCGAACAACGAAACAAACAAAAACCTCATTCATGGCTTCAAAACAAGTTAAACAAGTCTGAACCTGCCCCTAATTCACACTAATTCCAATTAACACTCACACATCAAAAAATTTAACTTCAACCTAACATACAAAGTTTAAACCGCCCCTCGGAAACATCCAAAAAAGGAAACCGGTCAACCAAACAAACCTTAACCTCATTCAAGGTTCTAAAACAAGTTAGACAAGTCTCTACTCGCTCCTCATTCACACTTAATACTCATGCTTCACAAACATCCTAAGGTTCACTACAAACAACTGTCAAAATCCCAACTAATACTCATGCTTCATAAAATTCAACTTAGTTCAATCAAACATACAAAGTTAAACCGTTCTCTCACAAACATCCAAATAAGAAAACCGAACAACCAAACAAACAAAAACCTCATTCAAGGCTCCAAAACAAGTTAAACAAGTCTCAACCCGCCCTTCATTCATACTCAAACATCCTAAAGTTCCCTAAGTTCTAAAACAAGTTGAATCTCTTTGTTTGGCCATCGATTTGAGGGTGTAGATTGACGAAATGTTAAAACTAGTCGCCAAAAAAGCAACTAATTATGTCCAAAATGTTCTAATGAATCTGCCATCTCTATCGCTAACGATGCTCGTCAGAATCCTCCAATCTAAAGAATAAGTGAGTTGTCAATTCAGTATAACATAGCTTAGGTGTGGGGATAAAGGTGGCATACTTTGAGAATCGGTTGATGATGACTAAGATTGTCTCGTTGTCCCCTACCTTAGTCCATGGATACGTTTTCCCATGGTCTTGATAGAACTGGTAAGGGTTTGAGAAGCCAAGAAATCTTTGCCTTCTAGACTTTATCTTGCCGACAAGTTAGGCAGGTTTAGTATACTGCATCACGTCATCTTGTATATTCTGCTAAAAGTATCCCTTTTTCAATAGGGCATAAGCTTTTTACCAACTTGGATGGCCAGCCTATAAGGTGTCACCACATTCGTGTAACAATTTCTTTCTCAAGTCTCTTGCCCTTGGGACGTACAACCAGTTTCTCTGGTCACCAATACGTCTCCTTCTACCCAAAATTGTCTCGTCTTGCCAACGTTAGCTAAGTTCATGACAGTTTGAGCAGAAGGATCTTTCTGCAAGAACTCTTTTAGGACGTCACGCATTGATCCATCAACTTGACTTGTTTGAATGTGTGCTAACATGCACAGGGTTGCATGTTGGCTTTTCCGACTCAGAGCATCAACTGCTTGGTTACTTGTTCCCTTCTTGTGTTCAAATGCAAAGTCAAACTCAGTTAGAAATTCCTGCCATCTTGCTAAATTGTTCATCTGTTATGCAAAGGCTCCCTCAATATGCAAACAACTCTATTATTTGATGTAGCATGGGTTTTCGGAAACTCCCTCATCCAAAATGTTCAACAAGTTTTGTTGGGCCCCCTTTTGAAGAAAAAACTGAGATTGCTTTGGGTTAACCTATCAAGAGCCATCTTCGCCGAAATTTGGTTTGAGCGAAACCAAAGAACTTTCCATGACAAGAAATGTGTTGCTGAATTGGCAAGCTTTAATTTTTCCCACACAATAGAAGTATTCAATCCCAAGCACCAAGCTTCTGCTAGCCCTTTCTCTTCAGACAGCTCTTAACCTTTTCTTAGCCTTTTCTCTACTGGCGTTTATTGTCTTTATTGACTTTATCAGTTTATTGTATTTAGGATTTTTAGCCCTAATAATGTATTTCGTCAGACTTTTGAGCTAGCTCTTATATTACTATATTTTGTTCGAATATGACGAGGGCGTAAGGGGTGTCAACCTTGTTGAGACGTGCGGGTGCGCCTACTAATCCCCTAGGTCTCTTTATGTATCTTTAACTCCTTGTATAAATCTTTTATACTTTGAGCTTTTTTTCTTAATAAAGAGGTCATGTTTCCTTCATAAAAAAAAAAAAAACATTTAGTATTCAATTCAATCTCCCACATCAAATCACAATTCACCACACATTACCTCGTTTAAACTTGTTAGGATTTTCCAAAGTTATTAAAAAACTTATAAAACTCGAAACCATACCACATATCTACATTTTGAACTAAAATCGCATCTAAATAAAAAAACCGCAACTACCAAAAAACATAATGGATGTTTTATCCTTTCCACACAAACCTCGAGAGTCTTCTTATCAAATCTCATTCTTTAATTCCAAATTCAATTATTAACCTTCTTCCTTCTATATAAAATTTTTCGTATGCAATCGAATCCCCAACATTAATCCAATATTCTCTCCCATTACCTTGTTTAAATTCGTAAGCTTCTCCAGAAATGTTCTAAACTTCTTGTTAACCACAATCGAAACGAAAATTCTCTTATCCTAACTTACTTTCTTCTTCCTTCTATACATAACTACTTCCAATGTAATCGTGTCTCAAACGTTAATTCAAAATTCTCATCCCATTACCTCGTTAAATTTGTGAGCTCCTCCAAGAATGTTCTAAACTTCTTGTTAACCTCAATCGAAACCAAGCCGACAAATCACCATCTTGAAATTACTTTGAGAACAAATAAAAACCCAACCATCGAAAACCCTTTTCTCCCTATCTTTGGGGCCTCTCCCTCATGTCTAAGTGAGGGTTGAAGAACGAGTGAACTTGTTTTTGGGTCTATGACCATTGTCGATCAAGTGGTCAGTTTTCCCATGAAAAGCGAGGGAGTTGTTGATGGAAGGTTGTTCAGTTCAACGGTTGGGAAGCTAAGCTCCTTAAGCAAGGGAAGCCGCTCCGTCCATATATCGCCAGTCTCAGTCTAGCTAAAAAGGTCTGACAGCTGAAAGAGACTTGTTCGCCTTGTGACACGGTCATAACTTCTCAACCATGCGGCACCATGACATTTACTCTTATCATGGTCAGCCTAAAGGCTATCTCTAGCCCATTTATTCTTTTTCTCGAGTCTTTTACTCGATCGGACCCTCGGACAAGGTTCTTTCTAAGCATCATCTTGATGAGTCTTTTGCGAAAGCATCTTTTCAATCAATAACGACATCATCGTCATTGTGCGTTCTCACTTGACACTCACAGGTCAACCTGTTCTTGGCAACATATGTCGCCATTGCGCACATTCCATTTAGCTCTCGACCTCTTGGTCGTTCTTACTTGTCGGGACAGTATCGATATGGCAACATTCAACATTATGCGACAAGACGACACTAGCGACCATACCGTGTCGTTTGCGAATACTGTGCCGGAGCACGGGTCTATACATCAACCTCCAACCATCCCGAGACAGCGCAATGCCGGCACACCCGTGCCGTCCGACACTATCCTTGAGTTACTCCTCCTCACAGGAAGTTATCTGAGACCCTCGTCTCGTGACACTCGCCCACACCATGACACTCTGTGCATTTTCATATGCTCACTTAGGCCACAGGGCCAAGGGGTGGTGGAGAGCCAACACCATGCCTCCCCCTATAGTACATTTTGCACAATTTTCCTTCTGGCAGGCTTGCATATGAAAATGCCAAAACATCACTTGTCATCGTAGAGCGACCGTTTGAACTCTTATTCTTACGAAATCTGGCAGGCTTGCGTCTTACATGAAAATACACTTAATTCCAGAAGCGCTTGTCAAAACTCCCGATTTTGCCCGGACCCTCTCGGGCAACGGCCTGGGGCCCACGTTGATCCCAAGGAATGTATGTTGACGCCCTTTGAACACTATTGCTTGTTGTAGGATACTTGTGTCCATTCTCAACTTCCTGTGTACTTCATCTTGGTGTGTTGAACGATGTATCGTCTTCGATCACATCGTGGCCCACTCTCATGGCCCTTTCTTTGACCAGTGTCGACGTGCTTGCTTATGCTAGTCGTGGCGCTTCCTTTTCATGTCGACATGCTATCTCATACATGTCGAGGTACTTGCTTGGATGAATGTCTCATCCTACATTCTTCTTTGTAGGATTGAGACACTTTCCCCCACTCAACCTCGTCATCGTCCTCGATGACTTATTACTGCTTTAGTGTATGTGGTGACGAATGTCTCATCCAACATTCTCGTTGTAGGATAAAGACACTCTCCCCCACTCAATCTAGTCATTGTCCTTGATGACAGTATCTTTTCTCTTTTCAAATGTGGAGGTTGTTGTTTCAACGAATGTTCCATCTTACATTATCATTATAAGATTGAAACACTCTCCCACTCAATCTCGTCATCGTCCTCGATGACTTTCTTTCTTCTGCGGATTGTCGACTGACCGTGCGATTTGTGTTCAGCTTCAGATAAGCAGGAAACAATATTCGTTGCTTTGTGAGACTGTTTCTTCTTTTGACCATTTTGTCCCACTTTTGGACTGCGGCCTGTAACATCCCAGACAAGCAAGAAACAAGGTTCAACGCTTATGAGACTACTTCTTCTTATAACCATTTTGTCCAACTTTGGACCGCGGCCTGAAGCATCTCATCAAGTCACTTGAACAACAAAGGGGAACTCATGCCCCTATTCAAGCCCATTCGGCTTATACTGTCTGCTTTCTGAACAACTGGCAAACTGCATTTCATGCTAAGACAGTCAACTCTTATTCTTCTACTGTACTTCTAAAGATGACTTCTACACTTCAACTCGATCTTCGTTACATGGCCACCTGTCGTGGCGAATAGGCTGCAAGGTTGCTTCAAACTGAAACTCGGTGCAGGCTTGGTTTTGCCAGATTGACACTTCTCTCTGAGTTATTCCTGGCATCATGGACCTTCACTTGCAAATCCAACCATATCTTTTCATGGATTGACTTGCGAACACACGTGGGCTCACGACATCTTTTCTCGGAACCCTGTCACAGGACAACTCATGTTTTGTTGTACCCCTTCCTTCTGGCTTTTATAACGCCATAATGTCCACTACTGGAATGCCTTCAAGCCAACCCTTCATTTCTTATGGACGGGCTTAAAGTATACGCGTGCTCGCGTCTTTCGAAGCACCGACATTGGACAACTCATGAAATCGAAGTTGTTATCATCTTTCCTTAATTTTTACACAACCACAATGTCCACTATCCGGACTCTTCCAAACCAACCATTTTCTTCTTATGAATTGGCCTCTGATACAGTCACAATGTCCACTGTCAGGACGCTTCTTTTCTTTTTCCACTTGCATTATGCCGATGTTGTCTCTCTGACTCTCGGCTCTTCTCACTTGTAACCACTGACACTATTCTCTTGGCGACAATGGTTCTTTCGAAGGCACCCTACCTGGTTCACCTTCTGCTTCTTTATCTTTCTCTTTCTTAGTGCATTCTCAGCACATCTTGGGCACGACTTAACCCTTTTTGCTCTTTACTTTTTCGATGGACATGATCCCATCTTTATCACACTTGGACTCTTTCTTGATCGTCTCGTCTTTGATTACATTTTTCCAAACAAGTCAACGTTGACACTGTCAACACTAACCCAACAGTTTCCACTCAGTTATTCCTTGACCTTTGCAAACATCACCCAGGCCTTTCTTTACCTCGAAAGTGACTATCTGAACTGTCTTGAAGGGGATTAGGGTTCAGGTCTCGTCTAACCCATCTCCCTTAGCTTTGCTTTTTCTGTAATCAACAACGGACATACTTGAATGCACAACTTTTGCTTGGGAAGGGATCAAGGCAAGCGAACGTCGCCTCCTAGACTCCCTTTTTTTATCTTTTTATTGCAACTTCTTAACAGCTCTTCTTGGCTTATGTGAACTCCAGATGAACAACGTAGATAGATTCTCTTTCTTTTCTAACGTTGGCTCCCTTGATATTCACTGACATCCTGTCACTTCTCTTTTCTTCTAGCACGCAGTTTCTATTCATTCTTTTGCTTCATGAAACACTGCGTGCTTGCTTTCTTTCGTAGCGGCTCACTCCGCATTTGGCTTTTCAAGATAAGCTCCTCTACACTTTTCAGGAGCGCTGAGTTTCTGCCTTTTGAATCTTTGCTTGTGTGACGAAACACGAAACCGCCAAACTCTTAGCCAACAAAGTTTGGTTCTTGCTTACTGACGGGTTTTGACTCCTCTCAACGAGTAACGTTTTTGGCACTTTTCTCTGTCTCTGATACTGACTGACACAACTGCCCTACCAAACCGGGTTTTCTTCGAGGTTCGACTCGATGCCCACAACTTGGGCGCTGATACCAAATGTCACGGTCATAACTTCTCAACCATGCGGCACCATGACATTTACTCTATCATGGTCAGCCTAAATGCTATCTCTAGCCCATATATTCTTTTTCTAGAGTCTTTTACTCGGTCGGACCCTTGGGCAAGGTTCTTTCTAAGCATCATCTTGATGAGTCTTATGCAGAAGCATCTTTTCAATCAATAACAACATCGTCGTCATCGTGCGTTCTCACTTGACACTCACAGGTCAACCTGTTATTGGCAATGTACGTCGCCCTTGCGCACATTCCATTTAGCTCTCGACCTCTTGGCCATTCTTACTTGTCGGGACTGTATCGATATGACAACATTCAACATTATGAGGCAAGACAACACTTGCGACCATACCGTGTCGTTTGTGAATACCATGCCGAAGCACGAGTCTATACATCAACCTCCAACTATCCCGAGACAGCGCAATGTCGGCACACCCGTGCCGTCCGACACTGTCCTTGAGTTACTCCTCCTCACAGGAAGTTATCCGAGACCCTCGTCTCGTGACACTCGCCCACACCTCGTGTGTCATGTGGTAGCTCACTTAGGCCACAGGGCCTAGGGGTGGTGGAGAGCCAACACCATGCCTCCCCCTATAGTACATTTTGCACAATTTCCCTTCTGGAAGGCTTGCATTTGAAAATGCTGAAACGTCATTTGTCATCCAGAATGCCTGTTTGAACTCTGATTCTTACGAAATCTGGCAGGCTTGCATCTTACATGAAAATACATTTAATTCCACAAGCGCTTGTCAAAACTCCCGATTTTGCCCGAAACCTCTCGGGCAACGGCCCGGGGCCCACATTGGCCCCGGGGAATGTATGTTGACGCCCTTTGAACACTATAGCCTGTTGTGGGATACTTGTCTCCATTCTCAACTTCCTGTGTAATTCATCTTGGTGTGTTGAACGATGTATCGTCCTCGATCACATCGTGGCCCACTCTCATGGCCCTTTCTTTAACCAGTGTCGACGTGCTTGCTTATGCTAGTAGTGGCGCTTCCTCTTCATGTCGACATGCTATCTCATACATGTCGAGGTACTTGCTTGGATGAATGTCTCATCCTACATTCTTATTTGTAGGATTGAGACACCTTGCACGAAGCCCCACTGGATAGATTGTCCTTTTCTTCCTCCTTTTCATAGGCCTCCATGATAGGCTCAACAACGCCATAAATAACGAATGGACGTTTTTACTTTTTGACACAAACATTGAAAGTTACATTATCCAAATTCTTAAATCCTAACTAGCTTAATTTTTTCTCTTCCTTCGATATAAAATTCTCTTATCAAAAAGTCTCTAATCATAACTTTTGGTATGCAATCCAATCTCCCACTTGAATCCAAAATGAACCACCCATTATTTCGATTGAACTTGTTCAGTTGTATCGAAATTATCAAACCTTGAAAAATATCTTACCCAATCTCACACTTTAATCCAAAATTCTTAAATCCTAACTAGCTTATGTTCTCTCTTCCTTCGATAAAAAAATCTCTTATCCAAAATCCTCTCATCATAACTTTTAGCATGCAATTCAAATCTCACAATTGAGTCCAAAACTCTCCACCCATTACTTTATTTAAACTTGTGAGGTTCTAACGAAATTATCAAACCTTAAAAGTTATATTATCCAACCTCACATTTAAATCCAACATTCTTAAATCCTTACAAGCTTATTTTCCCTCTTCCTTCGATACAATATTCTCTTATCCAAACTTCTCTTATTATAATGTTTAGTATGCAATCCAATCTCCCACATGAATTCAAAATTCTCCATATATTATTTCGTTTAAACTTGTAAGATTCTCTAGAAATTATCAAAAAACTTATACTACTCTAAACCATTCCAACATATCTACATTTTGAACTAACTTTGCATCCAAATAAAAACTAAACTACCAAAAAACATAATGGATATTTTATCCTTTCCACACAATCCTCGAAAGTCCTTCTATCAAATCTTATTCTTTAATCCCAAATCCTCTTATCCTAACATACTTCCTTCTTCCTTCTATACATAATTTTTTGTATGTAATTGAATCTCAAACTTTAATCCAATATTCACTCCCTAGGCCCAGGATTCGACAACTTACGACTCCAACATTCCTCTACGTCCCCTAACACTTGAGAATGTCATCCTTACTTGTCTTCCAGGCTTATTAGGGTGAATATTGTCTCTAAAATCAATACGTGTCCTTTCAACATGCATTGTCCTCACACTCACATGCCACCTAGGAAAATTTTCCAGAGGTCACCTAACATAGAATTGTTCCAAGTTAAATAAGCTTACATTTGGAGTTCCTATGATTGAGCTACCGATAAACAATGTGCACCTTACTTTCGGTGGCTCAATCATAGGAACTCCAAAATTAAGGAGCTGTGTTGGTTTGTGGGGACCGTCAATTGCCGAATCCAGATTTCGAATCCTAGGCTTAAGGCGTTACACCTAACTAGCTTATTTTCTCTCTTCCTTCGATGTAAAGTCTCTTATTAAAAATTCTCTAATCATAACTTTTGGTATGCAATCCAATCTCCCACTTGAATCCAAAATTCTTCATCCATTCCTTCGTTTAAACTTGTGAGATTGTCCAAAATTATCAAAAAACTAATAAGCCTCGAAATCGTACAACATATCTATATTTTGAACTAACTTTGCATCCAAATAAAAACCCAACTGTCAACAAACAAAATGGACATTTTATCTGTTATACACAACCTAAGAAAGTTCTCTTGTCAAATCTAATACTTCAATTTGAAATTCTCTTATTTTAACTTTACTTTCTTCTTCTTTCTATACAAAACTTTTGATGTGGAATCGAATCCCAAACTTTAATCCAAAATTCTCCTCCCATTAGCTCGTTTAAATTTGTGAGCTTCTCCATAAATTTTCAAACTTCTTGTTAACCTCGACAAACGTTGAAAGTTCTCTTATTCAAACCCACACATTGATCCAAAATTCTTAAATCCTAATTAGCATTTTTTCTCTCTTCCTTATATATAAAATTCTCTTATAAAAAGTTCTCTAATCATAACTTTTGGTATGCAATGCAATCTCTCACTTGAATCCAAAATTCTCCACCCATTACTTCGATTAAACTTGTAGGTTCTACCAAAATCATCAAGCTTTGAAAGGTATCTTATACAATCACACACTTCAATTCCAAAATTCGTTATAAAATTCTCTTATCCAAAATTTCCTAATCATAACTTTTGGTATGCAAATCTCCCACTTGACTACAAAATTATCCACCCATGACTTCGTTTAAACTTGTGAGGTTCTCCAAAGTAATAAAAAAACTTATAACCCTTAAAACAATACCAACATAACTACATTTTGAACTAACTTTGTGACCAAATAAAAACCAAACTACCGAAAAATAGAAATGATGTTTTATCTTTCCACACAATCCTAGAAAGTCCTCTTATCAAATCTTATACTTTAACTTTAATTCCAAATTCTCTTATCCTAAATTACTTTCTTCTTCCTCCTATACATAATTATTTGTATGTAATCGAATCTCAAACTGTAATTCAAAATTCTCCTCCCATTACCTCATTTAAAGTTGTGAGCTTGAAATTTTCAAAACTTCTAGTTAACCTTGATTGAAACCATACCAACAAATCTCTATCTTGAATTAAATATATGTCCAAATAAGAACCCAACCACAAAAAACGAACGAATGATTTTTTCCACTTCTGCACAAATTTAGAAAGTTATATTATCCAATCTCACAATTTAATCCAAAATTCTTAAATCCTAACAAGCTTATTTTACATCTTCCTTCGATATAATATTCTCACATCCAAAATTCTCTTATCATAACGTTGAGTATGCAATCCAATCTCTCACATGAAACCAAAATTCACCACACATTACTTCGTTTGAACTTGTGAGGATCTCTCGAAATTATCAAAAAACTTATAAAACTCAAAACCATACCAACATATCTACATTTTAAACCAACTTTGCATCCAAATAAAAACCCAACTACCAAAAAACATAATGGATGGTTTATTTTTTCCACACAATCCTAGAAACTCCCCTTATCAAATCTCATACTTTAATTTCAAATTCTCTTATCCTAACTTACTTCCTTCTTCCTTCTATACATAACTACTTCTGGTATGTAAACGAGTCACAAACTTCAATTCAAAATTCTCCCCCATTACCTTGTTTAAATTTGTGAGCTCTTCTAGAAATGTTTTAAACTTCTTGTTAACCTCAATAGAAACCAAGTTGACAAATCTTCATCTTGAAATAACTTTGAGAACAAACAAAAACCCAACCACGAAAAAACGAATGGAAGGTTTTAATTTCCACAAAAATGTTGAAAGTTATCTTATCCAAACTCACACATTGATCCAAAATTCTTAAATTCTAACTAGCTTATTTGCTCTCTTCCTTCGATATAAAATTCTCGAATAAAAAATTCTCTAATCATAACTTTTGGTATGCAATCCAATCTCCCACTCGAATCCAAAATTCTTAACCCATTACTTCTATTAAACTTATGGGATTCTATCGAAATTATCAAACCTTGAAAGTTATCTTACTCAATCTCAAACTTTAATCCCAAATTCTATTATCAAAACTTTACTTCCTTCTTCCTTCTATACCTAACTTTTGATATGTAATCAAATCACAAACTTTAATCCAATATTCTCTCCCATTACCTTGTTTAAATTTGTACGCTTTCCCCAAAAAATTTCAAAACTTCTTGTTAACCTCAATCGAAACCAAACCGACGAATTTCCATCTTGAATTAACTTTGAGTAAAAATAAAAACACAAGCACCCAAAAACGAATGACCATTTTTCATTTACCCCACAAACGTTGAAAGTTGTCTTATTCAAAATCACACATTGATCCAAAGCTCTTAAATCCTAACTAGCTTGTTTTCTCTATTCCTTTGATATAAAATTTTATTATCAAATATTCTCTAATGATGACTTTCAGTATGCAATCCAATCTCCCACACTTGAATACAAAATTTTCACCTCGAAACCGTTCCAACATATCTATATTTTGAACTAACTTTGTATCCAATAAAAACAAAACTACCAAACAAAAAGGATGTTTTATATTTTCCACACAATCCTAGAAATTCCTCTTATAAAATCTCATACTTTAACGTTAACTCCAAATTCTTTTATCCTAAATTACTTCCTTCTTCCTTTTATACATAACTTTTGCTATGTAATTGAATTTCAAACTGTAATCCAAAATTCTCATCCCATTAACTCGTTTAAATTTGTGAGCTTCTCCATAAATTTATAAAACATCTTGTTAACCTCGATTGAAACCATACCAACAAATCTCCATCTTGAATTAAGATGGTGTCCAAATAAGAACCCAACCACCAAAAAACTAACGAATGTTTTTTCAATTTTCACACAAACCTAGAAAGTTGTCTTATCAAATCTCACACTTAAATCCAAAATTCATAAATCCTAACAAGCTTATATTTCATCTTCCTTCGATATAATATTCTATAATCCAAAATTATCTTTTCATAACATTTAGAATCCAATCCAATCTCCCACATGAAACCAAAATTCACCATACAGTACTTCGTTTAAACTTGTGTGAATCTCCCGAACTTATCAACAAACTTATAAAACTCGAAACCATACCAACAATATATCTACATTTTAAACTAACTTTGCATCCAAATAAATACTCAACTACCAAAAAACATAATAGATGTTTTATCCTTTCCACACAATCCTCGAAAGTCCTCTCTTATGAAACATCATTATTTAATTCCAAATTCAATTATTCTAACTTACGTCCTTCTTCCTTCATTAGATAATTTTTGGTATGTAATCGAATCTCAAACGTTAATCCAATATTCTATCCCATTACCTTGTTTAAATATGCAAGCTTCTCCAGAAATGTTCTAAACTTGTTAACCTCAATCGAAACCAAACTGACAAATCTCAATCTTGAATTAACTTTGAGTACAAATAAAAACCCAACCACCAAAAAACGAATGGACGTTTACCCTTTCCCACACAAACGTTAAAAGTTATTTTATCCAAATTCAAACATTGATCCAAATTTCTTAAATCCTAACTAGCTTATTTTATGTCATCCTTCGATATAAAATTCTCTTACAAAAAATTCTCTAATCATAACTTTTTGTATGCAATCCAATCTCACACTTGAATATAAAATTCTCAACCCATTACTTCATTTAAATTTGGGAGGTTCTACTGAAAATATCAAACCTTACAAGGTATCTTATCCAATCTCACACTTTAATCCAAAATCCTTAAAACCTAACCCGTTTATTTTCCCTCTTGTTTCAATATAATATTTATCCCAAATTCTCTTATCATAACATTTAGTATGCAATCTAATCTCCCACATGAAACCAAAATTAATAACCACACATCACTTCATTTAAACTTGTAAGGATCACCCGAAATTATCAAAAAACTTATAAAACTCGAAACCATACCAACATATCTACACTTTGAACTAACTTTGCATCCAAATAAAAAACTAACCGCCAAAAATCATAATGAATGGTTTATTTATTCCACACAATCATAGAAAGTCTCGTTATCAAATCTCATACTTTATTTTCAAATTCTTTTATCCTAACTTAGTTTATTCTTCCTTCTATACATAACTACTTTCGGTATGTAATCGAGCCTCAAACTTTAATTCAATTCTCCTCCCATTACCTCGTTTAAATTAGTGAGCTCCTCCGAAATGTTCTAAACTTTGTTAACCTCATTCGAAAACAAGCCGACAAATCTCCATCTTGAAATAACTTTGAGTACAAATAAAACCCAAACACCAAAAAACGAAAGAATGTATTTACTTTTTCACTCAAACGTGAAAATTATCTTATCCAAACTCACACATTGATCCAAAATTCTTAAATCTTAATTAGTTTATTTTCTCTCTTCCTTCGATATAAAATTCGCTAATCAAGCCTTTTGGTATGCAATCCAATCTCCCACTTGAATCCAAAATTCTTCATCCATTACTTCGATAAACTTCTGAATTCTACAGAAATTATCAAACCTTGAAAGTTATCTTTCTCACACCCACAGTTTAATCCAAAATTCTTAAACCCTAACGAGCTTATTTTCTCTTTTCCTTCAATAAAAAAATCTCGTCCAAAATTCTCTTATCATAACTTTTATAGTATGCAATTCAATCTCACACTTGAATCTGAATTCTCCACCCATTACTTTATATAAACTTGTGAGGTTCTAACGAAATTATCAAACCTTGAAAGTTATCTTTTCCTATCTCACACTTTAATCCAAAATCCTTAAATTCTTACAAGCTTATTTTCCATCTTCCTTCGATATAATATTCTCAAATCCAAAATTCTCTTATCATAACGTTTAGTATTAAATCCAATCTCGAATATGAATCCAAAATTCTCCACACATTACTTCGTTTAAACTTGTGAGGATCTCCCGAAATTCTCAAAACACTTATAAGACACAAAACCGTACTAACATATCGACATTTTGAACTAACTTTGCATCCAAATAAAACCCAACTACCAAAAGAAACATAATGGATGTTTTCCTTTTCACACAATCCTCGAAAGTCCTCTTATTAGATATCATTCTTAAATACAAAATTCACTTACCTAACTTACTTCCTTCTTCCATCTATACATAATTTTTTGTATGTAATCGAATCTCAAACTTTAATCCAATATTTTATCTCATTACCTTGTTTAAATCAATAAGCTTTGCCAGAAATGTTCTTAACATCTTGTTAACCTTGATCGAAACCACACCGACAAATCTCAACCTTGAATTAACTTTGACTACAAATAAAAACCCAACCACCAAAAAACGAATGAATATTTACCCTTTTTCACACAAACGTTAAAAGTTATCTTATCCAAACTCACACATTGATCCAAAATTCTTAAATCCTAGCTAGCTTATTTTCTCTCTTCCTTCGATATAAAATTGACTTTTCAAAAATTCTCTAATCATAACTTTTAGTATGCAATTCAATCTCACACTTGAATCCAAAATTCTCCACTCATTACTTTGTTTAAACTTGTGAGGTTCTATCGAAAATTCTTAAATCATAACAAGATTATTTTCTCTCTTCAATATAATATTCTCTTATCATAAAATTTAGTATGCAATCCAATCTCCCACATGAATCCAAAATTCGACGCACATTACTTCGTTTAAACTTGTAAGGTTTTCTCGAAATTATCAAAAAAACTAAGACTCCAAACCATTCCAACATATCAACATTTTGAACCAACTTGGCATCCAAATAAAAACATAATGGTTGTTTTATCTTTTCCACACAATCCTCAAAAGTCCACGTATCAAATCTCATTCTTTAATTCCAAATTCTCTTATCCTAACTTACTTCCTTCTTCATACATAATTTTAGTATGTAATTGAATCTCAAACTTTAATCCAATTTTCAAAATTACTTGTTAACCTCAATCGAAACCGAACCGAAAAATCTCCATCTTTAATTAACTTTGAGTACAATTAAAAACTCAACCACCAAAAAACGAATGAACGTTTTTTTCTTTTCCACACAAACGTTGAAAGTTATCCTATCCAAACTCTCACATTCATCCAAAATTTTTAAATCCTAATGTAACGCCCCCGAGATTCCCATGCGTCCCCTGCCACCTAACAATGTCATCCTTAATTGTCTTCAAGGCTTATTAGGGTGAATGTTGACCCACAAACCAACACGTGTCCTTTCAACATGCTTTGTCCTCACACTCACATGCCACCTAAGAAAACTTTTTGGAGGTCATCCAACATAGAGTTGTTCCAAGTTAAGCACGCGTAACTTTTGGAGTTCCTATGAATGAGCCACCGAAAAACAATGTGCACCTTCCTTTTCGGTGACTCAATCATAGGAACTCCAGCAAGGATGATAGTTCCAGGTCTTAGGGGGCGCAGAGGAATGTCGAGACCGTCAGTTGCCAAATCCTGGGCCTGGGCGTTACACCTAACAAGCTTATTTTCTCTCTTCCTTCGATATAAAGTTCACTTATTAAAAGTTCTCTAATCATAACTTTTGGTATGCAATCTAACCACCTGCTTGAATAAAAAATTCTCCACTCATTCCTTCGTTTAAACTTGTTGCATTCTCCAAAATTATCAAAAACTTATAAGCCTCAAAACCATACAACATATCAATATTTTGAACTAACTTTGTATCCAAATACAAACCCAACTGTCAACAAACAAAATGGACGTTTTATCTTTTACACACAACCCTAAGAAAGTCCTTTTGTCAAATCTCATATTTTAATTTGAAATTCTTTTATCCTAAAACTTACTTCCTTCTTTCTTCTATACATAACTTTTAATATGAAATTGAATCTCAAACTTTAATCCAAAATTCTCCTCCCATTAGCTCGTTTAAATTTGTGAGCATCTCCATAAATTTTGAAAACTTCTTGTTAACCTCGACAAAACCATACCAACAAATCACCATCTTAAATTAACTTTGTGTCCAAATAAAAACTCAATCACCAAAGAACGAAGTGGATATTTTTCCTTTTTCACACAATCGTTGAAAGTTATTTTATCCAAATTCACACATTAATCTTAAATCCTAATTAGCTTTTTTTCTCTTCTTTCGATATAAAATTCTCTCATAAAAAATTCTCTAATCATTACTTTTGGCATGCAATCCAATCTCCCACATGAATCCAAAATTCTTAATTCCTAATTAGCTTATTTTCATTCTTCCTTCGATACAAAATTCATTTATCCAAAATTCTTTTCAACATAACCTTTAGTATGCAATCCAATCTCCCAAAGGAATCCAAAATTCTACACATAACTTTGTTTAAACTTATAAGGATCTCCCGAAATTATCAAAAAACTTAGAAGACTTGAAACGATACCAACATGTCTACATTTTAAACTAACTTTGTACCAAATAAAAACCAAACTACCAAAAAACAGAAAGGATATTTTATATTTTCCACACATTCTTAGAAAGTCCTCTCATCAAATCTCATACTTTACCTTTAATTTCAAATACTCTTACCCTAATTTACTTCCTTCTTCTTTCTATACACAACTCTTTGTATGTAATCAAATCTCAAACAGTAAAAAGAAATTCTCATCCCATTACCTCGTTTAAATTTCTACGCTTCTTCAGAAATTTTCAAAACTTCTTGTTAACCTCGATTGAAAGCATACCAAACAAATCTCCATCTTGAATTAACATTGTGTCAAAATAAGAACCCAACAACCAAAAAATGAATGGATGTTTTTTCCATTTTAGCACAAATCTTGAAAGTTATCTTATTCAATCTCACACTTTAATCCAAAATTCCTAATCCTAACAAGCTTATTATCTCTCCTAAATCCTAACAAACTTATTTTCCCTCTTCCTTCAATAGAATATTTTATAATCCAAAATTCTCTTATCATAACATTCAGTATGCAATCCAATCTCACACATGAAACCAAAATTCACCACATTATTCGTTTGAACTTGTGAGGATCTCCCGAACATATCAAAAACTTATAAAACTTGAAATCATATCAACATATCTACACTTTGAACTAACTTTGCATCCAAATAAAAACCCAACTACCAAAAAACATAATGGATGTTTATCCTTTCCACACAATCCTCGAAAGTCCTCTTCCTCTTATCAAGTCTCATTCTTTAATTCCAAATTCTCTTATCCTAGCTTACTTCCTTCTTCCTTCTATACATAACTACTTTTGGTACGTAATCAATTCTCAAACTTTAACTCAAAATTCTCCTCCCATTACCTCGTTTAAATTTATGAGCTTCTCCAGGAATGTTCTAAACTTCTTGTTAACCTCAATTGAAACCAAACCGACAAATCTCAATCTTTTTTTTTTTTTTTTTTGAAAATGACAAGCTTCTTTATTAATTAAAACTCATAGTACAAGAAATACAATGAGAATAGTAAAGAAGCCAATAGAGAGAGAGAGAAGAGGATCAGTGGGCGCACCCGGACATCTCAACTAAGTTGACACCTCCTTAACGCCCTCCTCATCATGTCCAAAGAAAACTTACAAAACAAAGATATAAGAAGCTAGCAAGACTTCAAATAAAACCCAACCACCAAAAAACGAATTGACGTTTTACCTTTTCCACACAAAAGTTAAAAGTTATGTTATCCAAACTCGCACATTGATCCAAAATTCTTAAATCCTAACTAGCTTATTTTCTCTCTTCCTTCGATAAAAGATTATGTTATCAAAAATTCTCTAACCATAACTTTTGGTATGCATTCCAATCTCCCACTTGAATTCAAAATTCTCCACTCATTACTTCGATTAAACTTGTGAGGTTCTATCGAAATTATCAAACCTTGAAAGTTATCTCACTCAATCTCACACTTTAATCCAAAATTCTTAAATCCTAACTAGCTTATTTTCTCTCTTCCGTCAATATAAAATTCTCTTATCCAAAATTCTCTTATCATAATTTTTGGTATGCAACCAATCTACCACTTGAATCCAAAATTCTCTATTCATTCTTTTGTTTAAACTTGTGAGGTTCTCCCAAAACTATCAAAAAAACTTATAAGCCTCGAAACCGTACAACCTTTCTATATTTTGAATTAACGTTGTTCAGAATAAAAACCCAACTGTCAACAAACAAAATGGTCGTTTTATCTTTTACACACAACCCTAAGAAAGTCCTCTTGTCAAATCTCATACTTTAATTTGAAATTCTCTTCTCCTAACTTACTTTCTTCGTCCTTTTATACATAACTTTTGGTATGCAATCGAATCTCAAACTTTAATCCAAAATTCTCCTCCAATTAGCTCTTTTAAATTTGTGCGCTTATCCAAAAAATTTCAAACTTCTTGTTAACCTCAACAAAACCATACCAACAAATCACCTTCTTAAATTAACTTTGTGTCCAAATAAAAACCCAACCACCAAAAACGAAGTGGATGTTTTTCCCTTGCCCCACAAACATCGAAAGTTAACTTATACAATCTCACACTTTAATCCAAAATTCTCAAAACCTAACTTGCTTATTATCTTTCTTTCTTCGTTAAAAAAATCTCTTATCCAAAATTTCCTAGTTATAGTTTTTAGTATGCAAATCTCCCACTTGGATCCAAAATTATTCACGCATTACTTTTTTAAAAACTTGTAAGGTTCTCCAAAATAATCATAAAATCTTATAAGACTCAAAACTATACCAACATATCTACATTTTGAACTAACTTTGTATCCAACCAAGCTACCAAAAAACAAAAAGATTATTTTATCTTTTTCACACAATCTTTGAAAGTCTTCTTATCAAATCTCATACTTTAACTTTAATTCCAAATTCTCTTATCCTAACTTACTTCCTTCTTCTTTCTATACATAATTTTTGGTATGTAATCAAATTTACCTTGTTTAAATTTGTAAGCTTCTCAAGAATTTTTCAAAACTTCTTGTTAACCTCAATCGAAACCAAACCGATGAATTTCCATCTTGAATTAACTTGACTACAAATAAAAACCCAACCACCAAAAAACGAATGGACGTTTTTTCTTTTCCACAGCAACGTTCATAGTTATCTTATCCAATCGCCCACTTTAATCCAAAATTCTCTACATTTACTTCGTTTAAACTCGTGACGTTCTCCCGAAATTGTAAGAAACATTTAAACCTTCAAACCATACCAACATACCTACATTTTGAACTAACTTTGTATTCAAATAAAAACCCAACTAACAAAGTCGGAATGGATGTTTTATCTTTTCCACATAATCTTCGAACATATCCTCGTTTTCTTTTTATATCTCATGCTTTAATAACAAATTCTCTTATTTTAACTTATTTTCCTTTTTCCTTCAATACATAACTTTTGGTATGTCATCCAAACAAACACTTACATCCAAAATTCTCTTCCTATTAGCTATTTAAAAATAGAGCTTGTTCAAAAATTTTCCAAATTTTGTTAAGCTTTGAACCAGACAAGTAATCAACATCTTGAATTAACTTTGTGTCGAAATAAAAATCCAACTACAAAAAATCGAAGGGATGTTTAAACTTTTCCACAAAATCCTTAAAAGTTATCATATCGAATCTCACACTTGAATCCAAAATTGAGCTATCCTAGCTTATTTTCCTTCTTCAGACCCTTAAAGTCATACCAACAAATTTGAAATAACTGTGTCCAAATAAAAAGCCCAACTACCCAAAACCAAATGGATGGTTTTCTCTTTGGCGCACAAAACTTGAAAGTTTTTTAATCAAATCCATTCATTATTCCAAAATTCTTGTACCCACACGTATTTTCCTTTATCCTTACATACATAGCCACTTAACATATCCAAAGTATTCATATGTCCAAACTTGTATACCAATAAAGCCCACTTTTCACTAGCACCAATTATCCAAATATCTTTAATTCAAGTGCTTCCATTATTTAAAATTCTCTCCAACCCCTTTTCTTTATAGCCCCTCCAATTTCTTCATTTAGACATATGAGTTTCTTCACCAATTATCTAGAAACATGTAGGAAAAAAAACCATATACCAACAAATATCCAATACTGAAATTTCATTCCCAAGCAAAATCGAGCCAACAATGAAAATTTAATGGTTCCTTAATGAAAATCCAAAATTCTCTTGTCCTAACATACTTTCCTCCTCACATACATAACCACTAAATCGAACAAATCAAAAGATTGTTTATTATCTAGCTTACCCACCAATATCTAGCTTTTGTCCATTACAATGCAACTTCTCTCCAGCACCAACCCAAAGACCTTTTATTCTTGTGTTTCCTTTTATCTAGAATTCTTCCAAACCTCTTTTCATCACCACTCCGATTACTCCTTTTTTATTTGAGAGTTTGTCCACCAATTGTCCAAAAACTTATAAAACTCAAAATCATATACCAACAAATCTCCAATTTGAATAAACTTTGTGTCCAAAGCCAATATTAATTTTCTTTTTCTAGTACATAATCTCTAATTTTATCTTGTCATATCAATCTCTATGTCAAATCATTGATAATTCCAAAAGTAATCTTTGTGCATCTTCTCAACACTTCATCTACTTTGTTAATCTTTCATCCAAAAAATGACAAGAACTCTGCAATAAAAAAACTAAAATCCAAACTCATAACTTTAAACCGAAATTCAATAATCCTTAACTAATCTTCTTTCTTCGTTACATGTGCAACCATTAACTCAACGAAACCAACTGATTGCCCATTATCTACGTACAACCAATGCAATCTGACTTTTCGCTAGGAATGTCCAATTTGAACAAACTTCTTGTCTAAGAAAAAGCCACAGCTACTAAAGTCTAAATAGAAGACTTGCCTTTTCGCACAAGAAAATTTCTAAGCTCTAATTAATAATCCTCCATTCACCAAATTCCATGTGCCTTTTCTCTTTCCAAGTTTTTGGTTTTGTTTTTGGTTTTGTTGTGGATTTCAGTTCATAACTCCACCACAATAACTCCAATTCAAGAAACGAAAATAACTTTTTAGACAAAATCTTCTAAAGGTCACATTTTCTATTTTGGTAGTTCCCCATGACAAGGTTATATTTTTTATTGTGTTAAGAGGAAATCACCTCTTTTGATTGGGACCTAATGCTGTGTATTATTTAGGGAATGACAAAGGATGAGATTGCTAGATCATTGTGGAGTAGCTTCTTCTAGGCACTTAACTTTGGCTGGGGCACCAGGGGATGAAGAAACATTTTTATGCTATTTTATGAGATTTTTAGGGTGAAAGAACAATAGGATTTTAAGAGGGGTTGGATGACCTTGGGGTGAGGTGTCACCTTGTTAGATATCACACCTCTGTATGGGAGGGTGTGTAGAGTTTTTTTATAATTACCTTTTAGGTCTTGTTTGGTTTTGTTGGAGTTGGAGCCTCTTTTTAGGTGAATTGGACTCCTCTTAGGGTAATTCTTTTGTGTGTGTTCCCGTTGTAATCTTTCATTTGATCTCAATAAAATCTTGGTTTTTCGATAAAGAAAAAAAATCCTATCCAACTCTAAGTCAAAAGACATAATTTCATTTCTTACTTGTGAACCTCTATCAAGTTGCATTCATTATAATCAATTACTCTCAAAACAAAAATATGATATCGGTAACATCAAAGAAGATATGAAAAAAAATTAAGCATGGGAACCTAACCTTACCTTATTAAGACCACAACGGAGCCAAAAATGTAGTTCCAGTTAGCACTAGGCCGCACATATGGTGTGGTGGCTCATGATGTAATTTCAATTTTCTAGACTGTTCTTCTGCAGCTGACCAAATCCTTTCTCCTACCTTTAAAAGAAAAGGTAAAATAAAGAAAATGTCAGAAACGTAATTGTAGAAAAATGTAAGGTACGTGGAGATACTAATTTGACAAGCAATACTGAAAAATTATGTTATAAAATCTAAAAATCAAAAGAACTTGTAGTCAAATGCTGACATAAACCCTACTCCAATAAACAGAGTTTATATGCTAAAGCTACAATACAAGATCTTCTTAATCTTCAATTCTAAGATCAACCATTTTTAACTAACCCAGTGACCTTCGCCCATCTTAAACCCCCAATCAAAAACCCTAAACCCTCATCATGGATTTAGGGTTTAAAGTTCATGGATTAACAAACAAAAAGTTTAAAGAGTTGAGCATGTAAAGGATACGAAACAAAGAGTATATTTAACGGCATCTATTATGTTTTTCAAAAGTATTGGAGGGTAAGAAAGTCTAAGAAAAGCCCTTGAATCTCCTGCAGCAAGGTTTCAAAATTTCAACCAAACATAAACTTTTTCAACCCTTAAATTTAGGCTCCAATTACAAATCTTAAAACTTAAATTGAAGTCACAGCGTTAGGGTTGAAACCATACCAGTTTTAGTTATTGAGAGCATGCAGTTGCATTAGCATTGAGCTCAGACTCCAAGCTGAGCTCCAGTGACTATATAGACAACGAATAGCTCTCCCTTGAAGGTTTCAGGGTTTTCAATAGGAGCAGTGCTTACGTGGAACCATCGGCTATCTTGTTCCTCTGGCCGCTGGCACTTGGGAGCACCAATTGCGACGTGGGTGTCCCAGTATGGGTGCATAATTTTTGGAAGAGAAACTAGGTGTTGACGATGGATACTTAACCGGTTCTGCTTGCTCCTTTCAAGAGACAAACGAATACCCATCACTGGCTTACGTCCTATTGATATCTGCATTAGCATTGAGCCAACATCCTCTTTATCAGGAAAAGTTTTTTCACCAAAAAAAAAAAAAAGGTAGAATTTTAATTTCTATGATATCTAATAATCTAAATATAACAGTCCATGTGGATTAGTGGATACAACAGTCTTTGAACAATTCTCTTATATTCTAAATCCAAAACATGATGCATAATAGAAAGGGCATTGCGCCCCTAGCTCTGGCCAACATTCTGAATGAAGAATGTTTAGAATCAATTCTCTACATCCTGATTCTGATATCACAAGACCTTTGCTTATTTTGTTTTAGCTTGTTTCAAATACGAAATGAAAGTAAAAGATGGAGTCTAAGTGAAGAAAATGTTGATTCAAATGGTTCAAATATGTGCAATTTCTGAAAAGTTATCCATCTCTTATCATTCATTGAAGTGAATAAAGCCGCAAAAAGCTCAAACCTGCTCTATGCTAACATATAGCTTTTGCCCCATTATGCTGAATTGCAAAGAAGGGCATACTGGTTCTTTCCTTTGACGACCAGGAAATGTGTCGCATATTGTAGCCCACAGCCGAGGAATCTGAAACTCTAGAAAATATCTCAGTTCTTCTAATGGAGGTTTATCTACAAAAAAGAAATCGTCCAGATAAAACTTTCGGAATTTCATGATGACAAATACAAGTTTACAAATATTGTACCACGAAAATAGCACAAGCCATCTTACATTCAAGATAGAGAAGAATAGCCCAAGTTAAATGCTCCTTTCCAGCTACACCATAAAGGAGAGCAGTTATAGGGTAAAAAGTCATCTCAATAACATCTGGGGAGAACCTAACAGTTCTTGCCCATCGGACATGATTTTGTTCCAAGTCATCTCCTCCTCTCCTCCAGAATATGACTGTGACATCCTAATTCATTAAAATAAAAGAAATAAGTATTCATCCACAATCAGTTGAAACCATTATATTATGTGACACGTGCAATCAAAACAATGAGAAACAATCTTGGCTTCTAACAGTGAATAACACGGTTGAACCATATCACCCAATGAAGAGAAGGCCAAAATGAGAAGTCAAACAGATTATGAATGTCAGGTGAGTGTAAACCAGTCCCCCGAAAAAATTATATAATTTCCACTTACTTCTTTTCCAGTGAGATATGGAGCAGAAGTGGGCTGAGGAGATACCCCTTGGTTGTGGAATAATCCACCGTCTAGGCCCTGCAGGATTTAAATACAAAAGAGATATTAGAAAATGAAAACTCGGAGTTCCAAGAAATTAACTATAGGAGATATCAAACGTTAGTAAATAACCTTTTCCTTAAGTTTTATACTTCCAGAACCCGTCTGACCTTGCGTGTCAGAGAACCTCTGGTTTGCAATAACTATAGGACATATCAAACGTTAGTACATATCTCATCACCTCCATGGTTGATAAAGGAGAAGACTGGTGCTGTTTAATATATATCACATCCTTCCCACCAATAGTTATAGATGTGATGACATGCGTACCAAAACTCTCAATAAAGCTGCCAAAAAAGAGAGAAAATATATAGATAAGGAAGAAGCTTTATAGTCATTATCACTTGCAACTTGCTAGAATGTGAAGGCTTCCCTCCCACCTTGCCAAAGATGGTGGATCCCAAGTAGTTGGAACAGCCCGCTTGACATTTTCTTGCAACACTAATGGGGCTTCTGTAACCTGGAATTTGGCAAGTGGAATATAAAATCCGTCAGTGGAAAGGCTCCTTGTTGCTGAAGCATCAGTCTGCTTAAAACAAGTGAAGCCGAATGAACTATTAAACTTCCAGATGGGTAACCATCAGAAAGATCATCCTTTTGATTAAAATAATCTACCATCTGCAATTACATAATTATGAGTATATTGATCAGTTCGCCTGCAATAGCTCTGACGCTAATATATATCTTTACATCTGCACATTATAATTTTGAATAAAAAAATCAGTTATTTTTTAAAAGAACAATTCAAGTTCGTCTTATGAGATTAGAAAAAAGAACAGTTATATAAACATGATATGGATATCTGCTGACAAGAGAACAACCAACTGGTTCACAACTAAATTTCCAGCTTCTTGGTGTACACTTGATAAAACTTTTAGGGGCATTTGAGGTGTTGGATTGATTATTATAGTTAGTTGTTATTATAGTCACTAGGTTATAATAGTCCTTGTTTGAGATACAAAATATTTTAATATGAGTTAGAATAGTATCAGTATGTATTTAGAGTGTAAACAATTTTAGTCTAAGTAAGAAATAGTGATATAACAAAGAGGGAAAAAGAGAATAAGTAGAAAATAGTGAACACTATAACAAATAGTAAACACAATATCTAAGAGTGATTTGAAATAACAATCATATATTTAATTGTAAGTCATAATAGTGTTAGAAACCAAGGTAGCATGGGATGCCTTTGTCTCACAATGGTTAGAAAGATGACAAACGTGACTGGCCAGAGATAGTGTAAAGGTTGTTATATGAGACTATGAGTTACTTCAAATTTCAACGATTCTGTATCACCAGATTCAAAAAGAATTTGGATGCAGATGAAACCTTATCCAACTAAATTCAACAACAAGGCAAGATAAAGATAGATACGATAAATGAGGGAATTCTTCCAACCCCTTCATAGTCACTATCAAACTAAGTAAATAATCAACTTTTGATCAACTTGTTGCACTCATTGTTCCAATTAACTAAGTATATGCATTAAATTCTCCCTCAAAATGTCCTTTAGATGGTTCCAAAATCATCTTGGTCCATCAAAAACTGAGTACAAAACTGACAGAAACTTCAACAACTAAAACAGTACCTAGATTAGGGGACTAAAGAGATGGAAAATTCATCAAATTACCTCATCGAAACTACAAATTCCAGAAGATCGATGCCCAGTAGGCACCTGAAAGTTCTTGATATCCCGGGAAACATTGTGCAAAACTACATCATCATACAAACATCTCTAGAATGTTCATCATCAACATCAACTATAGTAGAACCCGCTACGCCTTGTCAATAAAGTAACCTCGTATCAAAATTTACATCAAACCCTCTCTCAAGTGCCTGTACAGCGTTAATAGCAGTATGCAAAGCAGTTCCACTCTCCCCCATATTCTCATTCAAAAACAAAACAACCCTTCTTTTCTCCACAGATCAACAACAACCCCGAAATGAAACGGCAGTAGCAACACACCTAAAAATCTTGTGTTTATTTTCCTGGTGAAACCAACGAAAACTAGGGCTTTACTGACATGGATGCAGTCCTCACCCTAAGTCGGTCTAAAGTGGAAACCGCAAAGGGGAAGAAGAGAATGGCCGGCGTTGATGGAGAGTGTGAGTGAGTAAGAGACAACGCCACCGCAAAAGGGAAGAAGAGAATGGTCGGCGTTGATGGAGAGTGAGAGTGAGGAAGAGACAACGCCGACCGTTACTTTTCCGACTGGAGAAATAGCCCTAAACGTAATTTGAAGATCTTTGACTTTGACCCTCGAACAGCTGTCAATATTGTTATGACAGCTATTTCATTGAAGATTGTTAAACCAATCAAATCGTCCCAACCATAACATTTGTTAGAATTTAAAAAAAAAAAAAAAAGTAACTCATTGTTAAAAATATTCTATTAATCCAATCAAATAAATAAAAATCGTAGACTATGGGTTGTATTTTTCCTCTTTTAGAAAATTGTATGTAATGATGTACGTATTGGTTTATATAATTATAAAATATTAATTCATAACTAATTTCATACCTTTTTTATTTTATTTATAATTAAAAATCATAAATTTCAACACGCGGCCAGTGAACAAACTCGATCTTTATAAATAATAAGTCTAAATTTAAAACATGTGACGAAGAATAATTTGAAGAGTAAGAGTAAGAATAATCTGAAGAGTAAGAACAGCGTGTTAGGATCCTAAATACTAGAAAATACACAAAACACAAAGACAACTTTATTGCAATATTAAGAGAGAAATGACAAAATAATTATCTTTCGAAAGGGCAATCTCTTTCTCTGAATTTACCCACTGGGGCTGACTAAACCAAAGTATGACCATCCCTGCAAATCCGGACTCCCCTATAATACAACCAGGACTAAATCTCTAATTACCATCGATAGCTATACCTATATTCTACAATTATTCCAATATATACGCTATTAGTGCTCTCCTCTAGCCAGGGATGAAGGTGGGAGGATGTTGTGTGTCCCTTTAACTCTATTTTCAGGCTGAATACTGTTAGACCACCTATTATATGGCAGTATAGTAGGAGGAGAGGTAAGGGGAGCGCACGGGTAATGGAAAGTATGGCTGCTAAGGATGGGACTCACAGTTAGTTAGAAAAAGGGGGAAGGTTTAAATAGTGAGGGAGTCGGGAGGGTGAGGGTATGAAAATTGTGTGGGGCTATTGTCTATTCCTTGAGAGACAGGAAAGGCAGAGAGGGGTGTAAGGGTTCCATTTGTTATTCTGTATTTGTCTTTGTTCTTGTTCTCGTTTTGTTCTTGGTGATAAACCAATTCCTTGTAACAGTTCAAGTTGGTGTTCTGTCAAATACTTAGGTACCTTTGTAGTTGATTAGACATAAGCCCTTATGTTTCATGATTTTAGTGTTCTTATTACTAGGATTTGTCATATTCTTCAATCCTTTTTCCATTGGTTTTATCCTCAAGGTATGGTTCACTGAAGCCTCATTACTAAAACTTTACACCAATTGGTCCTTGTCTATCTGTTGGTATACACTTTAATCACATCTTTCTGTCTCGAATGTCGACACAACATCCCATTTTACACCTAGTGCATGCAAGTTAAAGTATATAAAGTAATTCCCACCCTTTTCCTAAAAAGTTAATGTTCGAATTTCCATATTTACATTGTTGCACATTTTTTTCTCAATAAAAAATAGAATCATTAATTGCTATTGGCCTAACATCAGAATTTCTTTAAAAGAATAATAATTAAGTATATTATTCATATTATTTTCTATCTTTTTTGTTGTTTATTTTCTTATTAGTCCATCAATACAACTGGGATGAGTTGTCCCTATTCCTCACCCCCTTTATAACCCCTTATCCCCGACTCTTAAACCTTCAATATTCTATATTGAATCATCTAATCCATATACGATGTTTAAATATTAAACCACGTAGTTGTCAGTCCTATATCTTATTAGATAAGACGAATTTAGTTGAACTAAAATTGTCCAATCACATAATTCAAGCATATCCAATCATCAAAGTTATTAAACAACAAAACTAATTCAAATGGGTTTGGGAATATATTCCATGTATGACTCATGCTATTCTCACTCATTCTTCATTCCTCACCTAAACAGAGATTCTTGGCCTTCCATAAAGACAAAAAATGGACACCCTAATAGATGTTGAAACAAAATTCTCATATGAAAGTAAATTTATTCTAGGGATCTTCATCTCAATAAGAAAGTTAATAGAAAGAAACTCATGAGATTCACGTGATTATGGATAAGAAAGAGAATAATAATATCTTTCATTTTTTTCTCCAATGGAAGTATCAAAAGGTGTTGTATTTATGATAATTGGGGCTCATAGCTATCCCTAAAAAACAAAAAGAAAGGGACAAAAATCCTTGTCATTTGGCCTACATGACATGGAAATAATTAAAAGAAAAGGGACTTTGAAGTCCTTTTCATTGTGACAACTTATGTTAGTGATACAAATGAAAGGACTCACTATTGCCACTTGTAGCCTTTTTTTTTTTTTTTTTTTTTTTGCTTTTAATTAATTGATTTATTGATTGATTTTGAGATCTTAGATGATGAGAATCATAGAAACTGTCTATCAAAATATGCCTTTGAGGACATAAATTATGATGACAACATACATTTAGAAAAAGAGAGGGTCATGGGGACCTCAAGAGTACTATCTATGGTGATCAAACTTTAGTTTTTATGATTAATTATTTTTTATTTTTGCAGTTTTGATAGTTTGAAATTTGGTGGACAGAATATGAGAGATATGTGTTAAGACACTGCTAGACTTTTAAGTTAGATGATTCACAAAACTGAATTGTATTTTATGTTTTTCAATACGTGTTTGATAGACAATTCATAAATTAGATTATAGTTTAAACACTTGCTTATATATAGAGATTATAACATGAACCATTATATTTTCAAATATTTTAATATAATTAATAAAATATGAATTTATAAATAATTTCATCTTTTTTATTTTACTTAAATTTTTCATTTAAAATATAAAAATCAAAATTTCATCACGTGGCTAATGAACAAACTCCACCATTATAAATAATAAGTCTAAATTTAAAACCCCACCCTAAATATATATATATATATATATATATAAACTATGCGCCAAACTGAATTATTTGGACTCAAAATTTTATAAATTAGTGAAGACAAGAGTCAACTCATAATTAATTAAAAAGTTATCAATAATCTCATGGCAGACAAAATAATAAAAAATAAAATAAATTAAAACAAACTTTTTGTTGGCTATGATAGGCTAGATTAGGTTTTCATATTTAATTTTGATTACATCAAAAAGAATTATTTAATTTGATAATTAACAGTAATATGTCAAAGTCATGCATCGTGACAGTGATTTAGATTGAAGATGACACTTTATAAAATAAATATAGTTATGTCTATTACCTTTTTTAAGTACAACAATTGAACGAGCAATCGAATTTCTGACTTAACAAAACGATGTATATGTCGATTTTATCATTAATTGCAATTTTTTTTACGTCTACAACTCGTTATACCTTTAATCCTCCTTTTGTTTCTTTCATCACTCTTTGCATCTTTAATATGATATAAATTATTAAATTGGGAAAAACACTCTAATTTCTAACCACTTTGGACCCCTTTCCCTATCTTTCATCTTCTATCTACTTTAATTCTTTATTATATTCATTTTAAAAGTATAAAACTTATCAATTATCCTAAATATTTAAAATCAATAAAATTATTATCCTATGAAAATTGTTTATCTGCATTAACGTGTATATATATAACACAACAAAAATTGATATGTACATTTTCTGTTTGAGATCGAACGTTCTAATTACCATACCCAGAATCTATTGTACTAAAAAAAATCATAAGTTTACTTCTTTTAAGTCAACTTTTCATTAACGTTATTGATGGACAATCTCAAAAGTAGAAAATTAAAATTTTAATTGACTTATTTGAATTGGTACATGATGTAAAATGTTTAATTTTTTAATATAGATAATTAAAAATATCTAAATTTTAAAGATATATTTCCCTAATTTCATATAATTAATTTAGCTTCAAAGTTTTATATGTTTTCATGTGGAAATAAATTTGACATAAAGCATGGCCTTAGCATCCATATTTTGAATATAAAAGTAAAAAATAATTTCCTTTTTACAAATAAAATGGTACACAAAAGAGCCAACCAAAAAGGAAAAGTAAAAATGGGGCCAACAAAAAAAGAAAAAATGGATTTTTTTATTTGTGGAATTAAAAATATGTAGTGGTTAAAATTAATAGTCCAAACAAAATCATGATTTGGGTATTTGTGCAATTAATTAATTTATTTAGGACTAAAATATATTTGAATATTCAACCAATGAAGATCACAAAAAAAAAAAAAAAGGTTTATTCTTCGAAGGTCACAATGGACCACGAAGAAGGAAAAAAAGAAAAAGAAATGTAAAAAAAATCATTTAATTAAAAAGAACAAAATCGATGTATGTCTCTAAATAATCATACTAATATAAACTCTAAATCTTTTTTTATAAATGAATTAAGATAGATAATTGTTAGTTAGGGATTCATAATTATTTTCATTTGATTTTATTTGAAATGAACTCAAAATTAAACCCTCTGAAAATGAATGTAAAACAAAGATCGCATTTCCAATAAATTTCAAAAAGATATATAACTAAATAGCATTTGTACTTTTGTTCGAAATTTTAATTTTGTGGTGTAAACGATGAATCGACTTAATAATAATATATATTTTTAAAAAAAACTTAATTATTTGAGCAACAACAATTTTTCGAGAATTTACGAGGTTATATCAATTTGAACTCTAAATTAATAGGAGTATTACAATTTTACTTTAAACTTTTAGTGTTGTCATTTTAACTCTCTGCTTAAGTTTTTGCTCCAAGAAATGAATTATAAAACGAACATTTTTAAATATCGCAAGAAAATTGAAACTTTTTATAAATATAACAAAATCTATCAAATTATCTATAATCCATTAAATTTCTTTAAGCTATATGTAAAAAATAGTTTCGATTTTTTGCTATTCATGACAGTTTTTTTAGAGACTATTCTTAAAATTTATTGAAAGTATAATGGTATATGCACTAAAATAAAACAAATTTAAAAGAAGGATATCAAAATAGAATTTAATTATTTTTGTTTTATTATTATTATTTTTTGGATGGCTATATAAGTTTTTAATTAAAAGAAAACATAAAAGAGTTACAATTCAATTGTAAAACAACTTCTAATATTATTTTTGGCATGTGATTTGTCCATGAAATACTTATATCGTGCGAGAAATTTGTAGTTTCAAATATACCTTTATTTGGTGGGAGCATGAAGGAACATGTTCATCATTGTTGACACCACTATGGAGACCAACTCAATATACTTTTTAAAATTCATGTTGTCTCTAAACATTAAATACAATCTATTTAATTCCAGGACAACAAAATTCGATAAGACTATTTAAGTTTAACTTTGCAGATATCGCACTGTTTACGATCTTAAAAGTTGATAGTTTGATCTATAATTTTCTATACTTTTAAATTACAAAAAAATAATAAACGTCAACTTAAACATAGTTCAATTTATTAAATCCAAAACCCTACAAATTTACTAATAAAAAAAGAAAAAAGAAAAATGATTTGAATGTTTTAAATAAAATTAAAACTTTATTGAATAAAATTTAAAAGAAAAAAAGAAAAAAAAAGCTTGGTCAACACTCCCACCCCACGTGATCCTTCCATTTCCTTTCCTAAACCCAAAGTCCTACCTAATCAAATTATACAATTTAATATTACCAATTAATTAATTACTATTATTATTTTGTCAAGATACTCTCAATTGAGTAACAAGTACAGGGTTAGTAGAAGTGCCGTGTCACACAACAATAACAATTCAAAAAATGGCGTTTATATGTTTGTTTTACATTATTATCGATCATGATCATTTATGTCAAATTATCAATTATAACATGTCAGGTTTTATCGAATAATTGATGATAGAGACGAGATTTAAGAAATACAGAATGGTTATTGTTTTGGTATATTGAAACCATAGCCGCTTAAGATCTCTTTATATACCAGTTCAATTAGTGTTCTCGTTAAACCAAAATCAATTTAGAAATAAGCTTATGTCCATTTAATCAGATCCCATAATAATTAAAGTTCAACCTAATAAAATAATTTAATGTGATAAATTATTAATCCATATATAGAGAATATGTAACCCTTTTATCTTAACTCAGGATAATGCAAAGGTTTTATTTTTAAAATTTTAATTGGACCATTAATTTATTTATCATATTCATTAAGTTGTCATTTAAGACTGATGATTATTGCTAAAGATGGAAACATCCAAATAATATAATAAATACTAGTAAAAAATAAGATCATTAAAAAGTTAGGACAACTGGAAATTTATATAAATCATATTTAAAACAAGTGGCAAATAGAGCCAAAGATTGACCTAACAAAAACCCAACCAACCATTTTCAAATTCCATGCTCACAATTTTCAAATCATAGAAGAAATATATTAAAATAAATAAAAATTAATTAATAAAAACTCAAAATTTGTTAATTATTTTGAGAACTAACATGGCCTTTCTTATGGAAATTTTAAATAATACTTCAACTTAATTAGTTGATTTGGATTTTGATGCTCTTTCTCTCCATCATGATATATTCGAAAATACTTTTAAATTACAATTAACTCTAATCCCAAATAATTATTGAACATGATAAAACTGCTGAAAATATTTATAAAATATCACAAAATTTACATTCTATCATCGATAGATATTAAGATCCTAGTTAATAATTAAAGTTCGAGTTTAACTTTTGAACTTTACTAATTGCATTTGACGAGTCACTCAATTTTCTTTTTTAAAAAATATAATAAAAATCGTTAAACTTTTAATTTTGTGTTTAATATGTTTAAATGTGTTTAGTATCTCTAATTACACTTCCACTTTTTTGTTCTTCAATTTAATTGGTTCTAGCTTACTTTTAAATAAAAATTCCACAATCTAATGAAAATAAAATTAAAAAAAAATAGTTTTATTAAAAACAAAAATCAATCGTATGCTTAATAAGATTGTAAATTTAAAAATCTCTTTTTAAAATTAAAAAATATGGCACAAACTCAAAAGCTTGGATGGATGCAATAACTTTTTAATATTTATAATTTAATTAAAGCATATAAGTTAAAATTATACTATATTATAAAAAATAATAGTGCTATTTTCTTAACTTATAATATAATATAATAATATTATATTATAAAAATTAATAGTGCTATTTTCTTAACTTATAATATATATATATATACATACATATATAATATGTCAGTTTCAGAAAATCTCTATAAACAGAAGATGACATTCTTTGGTTTTAGTTTTGATTTATGTGTAAGTAAACATTATTTATTATAATCATAAGAAATTAACATGTGGGAACTAAATAAAATTAATAAATTAAGCATTAACATTTATTTATATCGAGTGATCCTCGATCCAAGACATTAATTTTGAAATCTAACCTCATAACTTTTTATTATCCATATTTTTCTTGAAATATAACCTTATATATTGTTTTCATTATCCATCTTTTATGGGACTTTAAAAAATATATTATATTTTGAACCGTACGTCTCGTAGTTATTAATATATTTATATGTTAATTGACTTAAGTAAGTTATTTCGTAATTGGTAGTACATTCTTCATTTGATCTCAATTGGATTATACTCTTCCTGTAATATTATATAAAGTTATAAATATAAATATCAAAATAAGTATAACTCGAGTGGTATAGTACATACTATCAAACTTCTATTAAGTAATTTGATATCCGTCACAACAAACTTAGTTTAATAATATTGACATAGCTTTCATCTCTAAAAGTATGAGGTTCAATCGTATTTATTATTGTATCTTAAAAAATGGTAAATTGCAAAACTCACAATTATAGTATAGTGGTAGTTGCAATTATATCTTTAAACTTTCAATTGTAATAATTAAACCCCTAAACTTCTACGATGGTTAAAATTGACCCTCAAAGTTGTAATAATTGTAAAAACCTTAAATTTATACAAATGTTACCGTTTATACATTTATATAAGTTTAAAAGGTATAATTTAACCAAATTTTAATAACTATATAAATTTGAAAAAATAAAAAATTTAAGAATTTAATTACAACTACAATTGCTTACGATTTAGCATATTTATATATAGTTTGATACCCCATCCACATATTATAATATATATATCGACTTCCATAAATAACTTTCAAAATTTTATTCTTTACTTCCCATCTTCTTCTTCCTCTCTCTCTCTCTCCGAGTCCTCTGTTTTCAAACACAAACTACGTTAATGGAGGTTCACTCTCAGCCCCTTTCCACATCCTTAAACCACACTTCATTTCCATACTCTCTCAACTCCTCAGTCATTTACGATCCTCCTTCTGAGAATCACCAATCCTCTTCCTCCGGCGACTCTCCGGTCATCGGTACTTCAGAAAGTGACGCCTTCGAAATGCCTTTCTCATCCGACGGCGACCCCTTACCGACCCAAATGATCAACGGAGACGGTGGCGATGACGTGAACACAGCACTGCGGCGCTCGGCAGTGAAGCTGCAGAAAGTGTACAGGAGCTACCGGACCCGACGACTGTTGGCGGATTCCGCCGTCGTCGCCGAAGAGCTCTGGTAAGAGAGAAATTGATTTCAATTTACTTTCTAGTTATGTTTTCTTTTTTCTAACTGAAAATGCGTACATAGGAATTTGAGTTTTCTGATGGCCGTGAATTTTTTTTTGAAGGTGGTTTGCGTTAGACTACGCTAGATTGAATCACAGTACGATTTCTTTCTTCAATTACTTGAAACCTGAAACGGCTGCTTCTCGCTGGAACCGAATCACTTTGAATGCCTCGAAGGTGAGATTTGTGAGCTTTTTATGACTTCACATTTATGGATTTGGAAAGGGGTTTTGATGGAATAATCTGAAGTTGTTTTGGTAGGTGGGAAAAGGGTTGTCAAAGGATGCTAAAGCTCAGAAACTTGCTTTTCAGCATTGGATCGAAGCTGTAAGTGGAAGCTTAGTTGGAAAATCTCAAGAACAATATTGGGTTTTAATATGTTGCTTTTTTTCATTTTACTGTTCAGATTGATCCTAGACATAGATATGGACATAGTTTGCATCTTTACTATGAAGAATGGTGTAAAGCTAAAGCTGGTCAGCCATTTTTCTACTGGTACTGGCTTTTGTTTTAACGTTTCATTCTGTTGGTTCCTTGTCCTTCTTTTGATATTTTTCTGAAATATTCCTGGATTTTGAATGGTAACCTTGAAAAGTCTTGCATTTCATATTCTATTTTAGTCTATAAACTTTTGCAAGGATCTATCATTTGTTTTGACCCTCATGTTTCCTATGTTAATGGTTGTTACATTTTGCATGTGAATTGGTTTCATACAAAAATTGGTTTGGCTAGTATGTTTGTGTCTTTCACACTCCGACACTTGCTGGACACATATCAAACACTTGTTAGTGCAATTGATATGTTAGACACTAGTTGTACAAAGTCAAAGTAGGTCCAACATTTGTTAGACACGTACACTTGTTTATCCAACATTTGTTAGGCATGTATGCTTGTTTAAGTATACTAAATATAATACGCACATATGACAAAAATAAAATTTGAGGGCAAATATATCAAAATGCATAAACTCATTATTTGAATTTCTATTCTTGTACCAACATGATATATATTTTTAAAAATCTATATTTTAATAAACGTGTCCTCGACGTTTTCATGTCCTAGATTTTAGAAAAATGATATGTCGCCATTTTTGTGTCATGTCCTTATCCTTGTCTCGTATATCCGTATCCGTGCTCCATAGGTTTGGCACATAGGTGTTCTGAGTATATAAAGCAGTCTTTGAGTATGTGTAACTTGTGTTTGGTTTGTGGGTTTTGTAAAGGTTTTTATGATGCAATATAAATGATAGGATTTCATAAGCCCAAGTTTATATCACATAGTTTTATCCAGCACAGGGATTAAAAAACCAAACTCGACCTGCACTAAGTAAACTCATGTACACATAGGTGCACCGGGCTAACACCTCTTAACTCTTAAGATTCTTGTTAAAAGAAACTCAATGAATAAAAGTCTTAAAAGAAGGTTTTTACAGGGTTTATGGCTAAATCAACACACTTGATTTGAAAGTAGAAGATCACAGGATTTTAAACTAAAGCTTTATTTACTTATTGAATATGGTGGCTGGATATGTAAACTTGGACATTCATATGTTCATGTGTTCGACTAGAATTTAGTCTGAAAATTGATCGACTCCCTAGAATTTGGATTGGATCTTTCATCTTCTTGGCTTTCATCTCCTTGAAGTTGCAACTTTATTGATAGAACTATTTGAAGACCTTATCTTAATTGCTGAAACATGCATGAGAACTCACAGTGAATAATGTATGATTTGCACTTAATGATTGTTGATTTATTTTTTAAGTGCATACCAATTACGATTGAACTAGGCTCTCTTCAATTTATTGTGATTTTCCTTTAATAAACTTAAATTTACGTCTTATTGCCAAAAGGAGTTTCTTCAAATCCTCACAACTTGTCTGAACTTTTTGCTATTCAAACATTGCAGGCTTGATGTTGGAGAAGGAAAAGACGTTGACCTTAAAGAGTGTCCGAGATCGAAACTCCGGCAGCAAATCATCAAGTATCTTGGACCTGTATGTCCTCCTTTGATTCATATTTGAAGACATGATTTGTGATGCACAATCTATTAAGTTCCAACCCAGTTTACATTTCATCCTAACATGCTTTCTTTCATGGTGCCCTTTTCACTTATTGATATCAGCAAGAGCGAGAACACTATGAATACGTCGTTGTCGATGGGAAAATTGAACATAAACAAAGTGGAACTTTCCTTGATACAAAGAGAGGACCAAAAGGAACGAAGTGGATATTTGTAATGAGCACTTTTAAGAGGCTTTATGCTGGTGAGGTAAGGATGCAACCTTGAAACGTAGTCCTCATTGTTGTACTCTTCTAGTTCTACTTATTTAATTACCGAACGCACAATTCCATTTCAACGGTATACGGTATATCAAAGTAACTGATTCACTGTCGTCGTGTTTCAGAAAAAGAAAGGAGCTTTCCACCACTCGAGTTTCTTGGCAGGAGGAGCCACATTGGCTGCTGGGAGGCTAGAGGTAGATGATGGAGTTCTTAAGGTACATGTGACAATCAACATTTTAATGAAATTTTTTTTATTGAATCAAAGGCCGTTGGGGTTGGTAGTATTTGCCTAACTAGAATTTTTCGTTCTCTGATGGCTTTGATATTTTCAGGCAATCTCAGCATACAGTGGACATTACAAGCCTACCGATGACCATCTCGACATCTTCTTGAAGTTCCTCGAGGAAAATGGTGTGGTTCTTAAGGATGTCGAGGTACTTACAAACCACCTACTTTAACTTCTATGAAACAGCAAAACAAGCTGACATACTACTCCTAGTTCTACATGATAAATGAAGTCCTTTTAAGTTCTGTTATGTTCTTGTGTTCTTCAGGTACATCGAGCAAATGAAGATTCTGAAAGCTACGACGACTTAAAGTCGGTCGAAGTAGGTCAAACAAAGGCCGATTTCGTGAACAAACTAGAAGCACTTGACATAAAAACAGTTGAGGAAGTTGGGGGAGTTGATATTTCCTCAAAATCAGCTCAGATCTCCCAAGCTGGAGGCAAAACAGAATACAAAAGGACATTATCTGGTGGCCTAAAAAGCCCGAGAGCTGACGTACCGAAGAAGGCGATATTGCAGAGAATTAACTCAAAGAAGATAGTAAACTCTTATCAGTTAGGCCATCAACTTTCACTCAAATGGACAACTGGAGCGGGTCCGAGAATTGGTTGTGTTGCCGACTACCCAGTTGAGCTACGAGTACAGGCATTGGAGCTTGTTAACCTATCTCCAAGGACTCCTCCTACTCCGTCGGACTCGAGGATGGCGGCTTTCCCAACCCCAACAACTCCAACAACAAAAGATATCTTCAATGGTGATGATAGTTCCAACTTTTGAAACCAGTTGTATCCTTAAATCATTCCACCTTATGGTGCTATGTAGCTATATGTAAACAATCTAGAATCAAGAATATAATGCTTCAATCTTCATGATGTTCTGTCAACTGATCAATGTTAGTGTAAACTTATTGGAGCATCATCTTAGTATGTAAAATTAGAGCTGCTTCTTCTTTTGGCCAATAAATTCTTGTTTAGGATTTGTTTGAGGTTTGTGTTTAAGTGTCTTCATAAGTCTTTCTTTCTTTTCCTTCTTTCAAGTCTCAACATGTGATGGGATGGGATGTGGGTGAAGATTCAACCATCTTTATCTTTTAATTCTAAATATAGATTTTACTAAAATACTTTCAGTTATGCATAGATTGATATGATCAAGTGATTTATTTTATTTTATTAATTTTAGTGACTTAAATCTGAAATTTATACTTTTTTTAAAATTTAAAGGACTTCTAAATTCATTGAATTTGTTCACTACTTAGATAATAAATCGATAAAAAAGTTCTGATAAAACAGAAAAAATTGAAACTAAGAATAGGGATCTTTGACAAACGGGATCAAGGAAGTTTGAATATTTAAGAAAGTTTAAAGTAATATTGTAACTTTTGAAATTAGAAAATATTTTTAAAGCAAATACAAAATTCAAAGATATCGTTAAGGTTAAAATAATATTTTGATCTATGTATTTTGGAGTTTCTACAATTTTAGTTTTTCACTCTCTATGTTCAATTTTAATCTTTTGATAAATCTCAAATTTAGTCAATTCAAATCGATTTTATTGAGATTTGTTATACAATGTTTTATGTAAAAAATACATATATTTCCAAAATTTACAGGGAAAGACTCATAGACAATAAAAGATTATTTGAGTAAATCAACAAAAACTAACTATAAATACTAACTTTAATATTTATTAAGAGTCAAAAACTAAAAATGAAAATTTAATCTACATGGTTAAAACTAAACAAGTTTAATCAAAACAAGGTTCGAATCTCTCAATCTCTAATCGTTGTACTAAAAAAAGTACGCAAAAGTGATGTCTTTTAATCATGGGTTCATGGATTATTTGAACTATATAAACAGTGAAGTTCACAACTCCAAGTAAACAAATATAAGTCATGTCGACACTAATTTTGTTCCATTCCCTTCTCTCAATACTCTTTATTAGAGTACAAGAGCTAAAATAATATTTTAATTTTTTACGAGACATTTTTAAATACAGCAGATGAATCCAAATATTTATGAAATATAGAAAAATTTCATATACCACGAAACATTAATAAAATTTAAGATTTTACTATATTTTCTATTCACCTTTTAACTTATATATATATATATATATATAGAAATTCTTGAGAAGATTTATGGTCGTCTAGTTGCCACGTTGCAAAGGTTGCAGCTTTAATCCCTTTCTTCGTATAGCCCCTTCTAAAAAGAGGCACAACACATATTCACACAAATGAATAATAATAATAATTTTTAATTTTCTATAAGAAAATTGAAAGCCACGTGGATATTATATGGAGTAGCCACACACCGACGCTTTCACTGAACCATGGTCCGTGGCCTACCATTCTTGTACGGCGGAAATGCCACGTGTAATAATTTTACGAGCGCCGAATCGATTACGTGGCTTTCACTGATTCATGGAGGCGCGTAAGTTTTCACCATCATCCACACGCGCTCTCTTTCTCTTTCACTCTCTCCTTACTCTCATCATTCTTCTTCTCCTCTGTTATGGGTTTTCCCTTCCTTTCACTCTCATGGCGGCTTCTTCTTCCAAGTGCTCCGATGGGACCAGTTGTTCTGGTTTGAGTTCTTCTTCTTCTTCATCTTCCTCTATGTCTTCTTCTATGGCTAAGGTGGCGGATCAGATGGTTAAGGTTGAGATAGAGGCGGCTGAGGCTCTTGCTGGTTTGGCGGTTTTGGCGGTCAGAGAAACTGGAACTCAACCCTCGGAAACTAAATGGGGGATTAAAGGGAAAGGGAAACGAGCTAGGAAGGAGGTGAAGACCGAATCGCCCACTTCTGGCTTTCCCGACTCTTTGCCTGCTCCTGCGGATCTGGACCTTCGGATTGAGGTTATTCTCTGCTTTTTTTTTTTTCTTTCGGTGTTGCTAGATTTTGATTGCATTTTGTTGAAATTCAAAATGAGGGGTGGGTTTTTTATTTGTGTTTTTTAGATGGAGAATTAAATTTTTTACTCGTTAGTGATATTGGAAATTTAGTGGGGGTGTTCTTAACTGAGCCATTGGTGATAGAACGAGGAGAAATCACTCGTTTGGTTATGTTTTTTCTAAATTTGGAAGGCTTCTAAGGCAATACCATGGAATGCTGAGCTCTTTGGTTAAAATTCACTATGTAATCTTCAAATGTGTTTGCCTGGCGGTTCGTTAACTTCACATTTCTGTCCTTCTTTGGTCTTTAGATTCTAAGGACTAGGATTTATATTGGTGATGCTTATCCCAGAAGTGTGGAGTGGAATTAAGAATGTGGAGATTTTTTGTCTTGGATTCTAAAACAAGTTGTGGGCCATTGCTAGATTAAGTGACACCATTTGCTAACCTGTGAAAGCATATTAAAAGTGAGTTAGGTTTGGAAAAGAAATTTCCTCCTACAGTTGTGGAAACATTAACCCCTTTTTTATCTGATCAACATCGATCAATCTGATAGGACAATTCCTCTATCTCTACAATATTTGGGTGTCAAGGAAACTTGGTGGATATTAGACCCTTCAAGTTTTTCCTAAAAAACATTAGTATACCCTTCAAATTCTCGGTGGCTGGACTAGAAAAGGGGAGCTCTTGGCTTGTCTTTTTCAACATCTCCATTTGTTTTTCCCAATTTGGTCCCAGACTCTATGAAATGTGTCCATGTCTTACTACAAGCCCGCTTGTTCCAAATTACATTCTGGTTTCTTGTTTTATGACACTGACTTGAGTCAAACTGCTAAACGAGTAAAGTTGAATTACTACGCTGCCCATGCACACTGTTTGACATTCAATGAGTTTTCTTGACAACCAAGTGTGGTAGAGTCAAAACAATTGTCTCATGAGAATTGGCATGGTGTACACAAGTTGTATTACTATGCTGTCCATTTGTTTTACCAAATTAGGTCCTGGTTTACGTTATTATGACTCATGTCAAACTGCTAAACAAGTAAAGTTGGTATTACTTTGCTGCCCATGCCTGGTGTTTGATACTCTACAAGTTTTCTTTGCAACAAAATATAGTAAAGTCAAACAATTGTCTTATGAGAACTGACGTTTGAACACTCGTTGATGTTAAAAGAAAACAAGAATTACACCATTTCTGCGGGCCTTGACAAACTACTTTTGTTTGTAGCAGCAGGATAGAGGGGTGGTAAAACATAAACCATCAGAGAAAGAATGTACTAATCAGTCCCAGCCTGAGCCAGAAACAACCGGAGAGGTGACAAAGATGGACAAGGAGGCTGAATCATTTAAAGTGAGTCCTGCGTGCACTACAAGCTACCAGTTGTTTGGCTGCAGGAGGTCAAGGCGTAATCTAACTGAGGTTATGATTGCTAACTTCTTCCTACACATTTTTACTTACTTCGTTTCAAGCTTTTCATAAGCGACTTTCTTCTTCAGGCTGAAAAGGAAGAAAGGAGAATACGAAGGATTTTAGCAAACAGAGAGTCAGCCCGGCAGACAATTCGGCGTAGGCAGGTTCATAAAATTTCTTCTCAAGATTAATTTTTTAGTTTTATTTTCAAACTATGTATCATATATTTAACATGTCTAGGACATCATTGTAATATTTTATCATGCAAATATGTTTATTCAAGATGAATGTTATTGAAATCCCTTATTTCTTGTTTTAATTCTTTTGTGGGGTGGATTTCTGTATACTACTCGAAACCATCTGTGGATGTCTTTGGTACTTGTATGGTCGCAGTAGAGGAGGTTTAGGCTCTAAACCAAGAATTTAACATTACTTTAATTCTAAACATGAGAATTAATAAAAATGGTTGTCAAAATTAAATCTCTCTCTTGATTGCTATACTGTTGGAAGTTATTTGTTCTTCAACTTGATTGCTACACTTTTGGAAGTTATTTTTGTGATTAACCGTACACCATACTCATATTGTCAGTGCAATGTAACTGGTGTCGGCTTCTTCACAGTCCAACTTTAATCCTCAGTAACAAGTTCAAGGGAGATTAGCATCCTTACTTGGTCTAGGGAAAGAAAATACCAGGTGTTTTTATTCTTCGACACCATCAAGAAAGGGTTAACAATGTCAGTTAAGTGTGCCATTATGATTTAATTTATTACAAAGAAAGTAGTAGCTATAAGATTATTCTGAATCATTGCTTTACAAGTGAAATTATCAAAATCTCCATAAATGAATTGGTTGATTGGATACTTTTTGCGGTTTTGTACTTGTTGATGAGCTAAATTTTGAGATAATCAGATTTTGTCAAAAGTAATTAGAGAGTCCATGTTACATCATTGCTTTATTCAAATTACTTTTGCATGTAATGGTTCATTTTATTATGCAGGCTCTATGCGAGGAATTAACCAGAAAGGCTGCTGATCTAGCATGGGAAAATGAAAATTTAAAGAGGGTAGGCAATCGTGAAAATGATACTATTTTCTTCTCTACCCCGAAACCACCAAAAAGAAAACAAAGGACCCATTTATATTTTTTTAACTTTTCTGTTTGTCATAATCTTTATTTACCTTTCACCCTGTGATCTTCAAAAATCCAGGAAAAGGAGTTGGCCCTGAAAGAATTCCAATCTCTGGAGACTACTAACAAGGAATTAAAGGAACAGGTAGGATGGGGTTGCATTTAAGAAGTGTGTGTGTGATCATGGTCTTACGATATCTCCCAACAAATTCACTTGCTCGCTCGTTTGTGTCTAGTTGGCTGAAGCAGTAAAGCCGATGGTGGAGGAGATCCCAGGAGACAATAGATCATCTCATGTTCAGATGCCTCCTTTACCTACCAACTGCCCTCTTTTCTTGTTTAGTCGCCTTCCATATTTCTGGCCATCTGTGGTTCAATCTACAAGTTCCTATCATGAACTACCCAATGTTGTCGTCGTGCCGTCAAGTATTAATTTGCCTGCTAATAATAATGCTTCTGTGTCTGGCTCTTCCCATGCACAAGAAAACTTTACGAATGCCACTGGCTCGAGAACACCATTGTGCATATTACCACCTTGTTCTTGGTTGTTACCTCATCATGATTTTAGGAACCAACAGAGTCCTCAAATCTGGTTTCCCACTGGAAATAATCAAGAGGATATTTATTCGAAATCCCAAAATAGTGCTACTACTTCAAAGGTTGTCCGTGCAGAAAGCAGACATTCTTCTTTGCCTTCAGCTGAAGAAGAAAACGAAGCTCCCGACTTGAATGAAGCTCCCAATTTAGACGAATCTTCAAATCCAAAGGATCATACTCAGAACACAGTTGGAGTAGCTGTGGAGGGATTCGATACCAGTGCAAGAGCTCCAGTTAGAAAAGTGCTTTCCCCTGTAAGACTCGAGTGTATTGAAACCAGTTCCGCTGCCAAACAAGATAACTGGAACGAAGATGATCATGGTGTGTCATCAAGAACGTGTGATGACTTGTGTGATTTTGCAGAAAGAAGGCATGAACCAGAGATAGTCCCTTGTAAGAAAACCATAGATGCAATGGCCGCAACTGAGGCCAGGAGGAGGAGAAAAGAACTAACAAAGTTAAAGAACCTTTACGCCCGTCAATGCCGTATGCAGTCCTGATCCACATGGCCAGTTAGTTTGTTGTCGACACAGCAATCTTATGTGTTGTCCTGTATTCCATTGGCTTTCGTTGCCAGAGGCAGGCCACAGAGCAATGAGACGTAGCTGGAGTTCTCGTTGAGGCATACGTTGTGCATTCCAGAGCTCAGAGCACATCGAGATCTTGGTGCTGGAGACAGGTAGTGATGGGGAAGAAGATTTAGGCATCGGAGCATTTTTTTTTTCGTGCCTGTTTTGATGAATTTGTTAACAAATGAAATGAGAGAGGTGCTAGGAGTAAAATGCTGATTAGCTAAAAGAGGTTTGAATTGGATTTGGTAGGGCAGCAAAGAGGAGGAGGTGAGTGTAAGAATTTTGTATTTAAAATGTTTCTATAGACCCTTGTTATTGGGTTGGCTTACACTTAGTTCAATAAAGTGAAGCAGAAGAATGGGGATCTTCTGTTAAGTTACTTTGTTAAGAAGCAGCAAGGAACAGTTAGAGAAAAATGTAAAAAGCCAAATGGAAATCTTACTCTTCCTATTTACATAATTTTACAAATATAAAATTATTGCGCCAAGTGACTTTTAGGTTTGGTCTTTTAAGATTTTAGTTTTTCAAAAACAAGTTTATGAGTAGAATATATTAATTTTCAATATTTTGTTGGAAAATTATTATAGTGCTGACTGTTTTTAGCTTTGAACAAATTTGTACTTTTCCTATTTACATAATTTTACAAATATAAAATTAAAAAGTTATTTTTTGAAAAAATAACAAAAGAGATGGGTGTATCTGAAATTTTTTTTATTTTATTGACTAACATAAATTATATTTTCTTTTTTACGATGAGCTCTGCTGCATTCAAGACTTGATAAGTTTTTTAAAGTTTAATTTGAAAAATAACTTAAAAGAAAATAATATATATTAAAAAGAATTAATTAAATACTAACATTTACAGGCAAACATCTAACAAAAGAGGACTAAAAGCAAATATGAAGGAGTTAAGTTGAATTAAAACCTAAACACCAAAATTGGGCTCCTAACGTTATGCTTAGAATCATCCCATTCTAGTGAAGCCGTCAACGGAGCCTGGCCCACCGCCGGCGCGGCCCCTTCCACTACCACCTTAAACGACCGCTTTTCGTACGCGCGATCAAACTTTAGAGTATCCGGCGAGACTTTCACCAACAAACCCGCTGGCGATTTAATCTTCGCCTTGTACATCGATGGGCCGAAGCCGACGTGGGTGACGGTCCGGTGAAAGACGGCGGAGACAGAGGTGGCGTCTTGGTCGACGGGGACGAACATGGAAGGGTAGTTGATGGCGTCGGAGCCACTGGCTTGCGGGACGGTGGAGCAGTTAAAAGAGGCGTCTCCGGTGAGTATGGCGAGGGCAGAGTCGGAGTTGGAGTAGCGTTTGTTGGTGCAAAGGAAAGAGAGGTAAGAGGTGCGAGAGAGGTCGTAAATGAGGCCTGGATGCACCGCTTTGATCGGATTTATTTGGCCGGCGCCGGCGCCGATCACGTCTAGTTTATCTCGAATCTTCAATGGCGTCGCTGCAAAATTCGTAGAAGGTGAGTTCTAAATTATTTTTACAACCTTACAATTTAAAATTCCAAATTTGTAAGAACATTTTATATATACAAAATTAAACCCCTAGAGCACTATAGAAAGAAGAAGGAAAAAGAGGATATATACCGGTGGTCATAAGGGCGGACTTGAGGGCGGCGGGTGACCAAGTGGGGTGAAAAGTTTTGAGATAGGCGGCGGCAGCGGCGGCGTGAGGACAAGCCATAGAAGTACCAGAAAGAAGGTTGAAAAGGGAATGTCTATCATTTGGAATTGAAGCCAATTGTGAGTATGCTGCTAATATGTTCACCCCCGGTGCTGCAATGTCCGGCTGTTTAAATCATCCTTAATTCATTCATTCACTCACACGCTTACTCAAAATAATGTACTTAAAAATGTCAATCCAAACAAATTTAGAATTACCTTATGAATATTGAGAGCGATGGTTTGAGGACCTCTAGAAGAAAAGTCAGCCAAAAAGGGAGCATCAACCTTCCTTGGGGTAGTTTTGTAAATGACAGCTTTAGGGTTTCTATGTTTTTATCATCAATAATATATATATATATAAAAAAAAAGGAATTAGTATTTTAATTATAATAATTAAGATGAGGAGAAATTATAACTATACTTACTTGGTGGAGTTAATGTAGGCTTCAACATAATCAGAATTGGTAGAGGAAAGATGAGTGGATGGAATAGGAGTGGTGATAGCCATGATTTCAGTAGTGTCCATAAGATTTGAAATTACACCTATGCCCCCAAGGTCAGAAATGGTATTTTCTTGATCTATTGATCCCAAACAATACACTATTTTTCCTTTCACTTTATTCTCATCAAGACTCCCGTAATCACACCAACTGCCACCATCAAATTCAACAATTAATTAATTCATCAAAAAGTGGAATTTGCTTTACATTGATATTGTGTATTGTTACCTTGGATAAAGCTCCGGAGAGGTTTGATTAGGTAATGCAGCATTTGATCCGGAGATTAAAGGGTACATTTCCTTCGTCGGAGAGAATGTGTTCACTGACACTCCCTGTTTAGAACAAACCAAATTTTAAATCTAAACCGTGGTTGGTTTTGTGGTAGTTTGGTTTGAGAAATTGACTTACGGAGAACTTCTTATTGTTACCCAACTTCACGACGGTACTGAAATCCCTATCAATCGTAGAAGCCGCCACCGTCATTATCCACGGTGCCGTGTTCTCCACCGTCTTTAAATCCGGCCCACTGTTTCCGGCGGAGCAACTCGTCAATATTCCTTTCTCCATTGCGTGAAAGGATCCGATCGCGATCGGATCCTTGAAGAATTCCGTCGACTCCCCGCCGATAGACACGGATATGATGTCCACTCCGTCGGCGATTGCATGGTCAAATCCGGCCAGCAAGTCCATGTCGCTGCACCCTTCGCTCCAGCACACTTTGTACATCGCGATTCTCGCCCCCGGAACGCCGCCGCGCGCCGTTCCTCCGGCGACACCGTAGAGACTGGCGCCGTCGACGGAGGCTCCGGCGATTGTTGAGGCGGTGTGGGAGCCGTGACCGATCTCGTCGACGGGGCTTTGATTGATGGAATTGTCTATTTGTTCAAGGTCGAAGAACGTCGCGCCGATCACTTTCCTGCGGGTTTGATTAATTTACAAGGTCAAATTACTATTTTAGCCCTTTATGTTGTACATTTGACTCCTCAATTTTTCATTTTAACCATTAAACAAAAAAGATGGACTAATTAATCAAAATTAGAAGAGATAAATAATCATAAAAATGAAATGAAATATATTTATAAAAAAAATTAGTAGAATTAAGAGAAAGTGAGAGACCTATTACAGGAAGTGAAATTATGGGCAGTGACGCATTTGCCCTTCCACTTAGAAGGAATTTCACCATAGCCATCATCTTTAAAACTTGGACCTTCCATCCATATCCCCGAATCCAATAGTCCCACGATTATGTTGGATTCTGCGGCGGCGTTCTGCCTGCTCGCCGCCTCCGACAGCCCCAAAAAATCCCATGATCTTGTTGTATGCAATTTCCTTGTCTTGCTCCGAAATACTGACACTACGTTTTTTTCCTCTGCATTTTGTATTTTCATTATTTGTCTTAATTAATTAATTAATTAATTATCCCATGGCACAATGAACCAAAGTTTGTATTTGTATTTGATTAGATCAATTTTCAAATCTAGGCCAATTGTTTTCAAATTTTGCAAAATGAACCAAAATATTTACACAAAATTTGCTCAAATTTTGCATTATTTTTCATCTTCAATTTCTTTTTTAAGTTTAACTTTTCTTTCTCATTCTAATTTTTTAGCAATAAAAACACTTTAAAAATGATTTGATTTTTTATTATTGAAAATCAGAGATATAAACTCATTATCCACTCTCTAAAAAAGAATGGTTAACATAGTAAAACAAATAATAGAGAAATTAGGAGAAAAATATAAATTTAAAAACTAAAAATAAAATTCACAGTAAAAAAAAAAAAGGGGGAAATTCATGAAATAAATAAATTGGGACTAACTTGCTAATTTGTTGGCTTCATGGGGCAAGAGTCTTGCAGCAAATCCATTGAAGCTCCTTCCATAGCTATAAATCTTGGCTTTTCTTGCCATTTCCTCACTAAAAACCCATTAAATTAAAAAATTTAATAAATAATACAAAAATATAATTAACAAAAACTTAATCTTTTTTTTTTTTTGGGAATTAATTAATTACTCTCCCACAGCATTAGCAAGGAGGCTATGATGATGATCTGCCAAAACCTCATGGTTCTCTAATTTTGGCAATGCTCCCATGTACACAACATATGCCTGTGTAAAAAAAAATTAAAAATTAAAAATAATGACCGTAGCCGGAGGATGGCGGGAGCCACCGTGAGGGACGGCGGCGGTGGGGTGTGTTTTTACCTGTCTGTCAACATCGGCTGAAGATACGGCGGCGGCAAAGAGGAAAATGAATGTGAGAATTAAAGGTAACTTGAGCATTTTGTAATTCATAATTTGAGAGAGTTGTAAAATTGTGTTTGGAATTTTTGGTTTATGATTATGAATGAATTATATAAATAGAAGAGAGGAAGAAGTGAGTTTTAAGATTACAGTTAGGATTTAGAGGAAAATGATAAATCTGAATACATTTAATTAATTTATTTCGTATAATCATAAATATTTGGATTTAGATTTAGATTTTTCCAAATATATGTTTGTTTGGGTTTAAAATATCACTTTCAATTTTTTTTTTTTTTGGATTTTCTTTTTATTATTGGAAAAAGGTAAATTCTCTTCTTTTTTTTTTTTTTATCAAAATCATGAAATTTTTATATAACTAATTTTCTTTGATTTTTTCGGTTAATTTACATAGATTTTAGTTAACTTATGGCTGACCCAAACAAATAAATAACGATAACCTTGAATTTAGCAAAAACGACAAATTTATTTTTATCAATTTTCTAATATGGAACTAATATATGAATGATAGATGATTCAAATCTCTCAAATCATGTATTCTCCAAATTCACATTCTAATATTTTTAAATATAGCAACAAAATTATGATTTTATGTTTAGTCTTTCAACGTCTATTTGTCATAAAAGGGAAGAAAAAGAATAATTATGTAAAAATAAATATATTTCTAAACATAATATTTTAGAAGAAAAAAAAGGTTCTTTTGCCGCTATTTACAAGTGAAGAATGTTAATACAAGTTGCAAGTTGGATCAGTAATATTTACATCACATTCGAATTTAAACGCCATCTTCATTCACACAAATGTTCACATTTATAAATGTATGTAAATGTTGAGTTTACTTCAATGACCTCTTATTTGTATGGATTTCAGTGATCTTTCGATTCAAAGAGGATTATTTCATGAAGATTCGTAAAAATGATTCATACTGATATTTCATTTCAAATTCCTGAAGAGCCTCATAAAATTATGCGTACTGATTCAAATTTAGGAAGGAAACAATATTTAAAAGCTCATTTACAATATAGAAGAGTTAAGAAAGACAGATTAGAAATAAATAAGAAAACAATCAAGCTCCGATAATAGCCTTATTTATTAGAACCTGATCTTCTAGCCGAACTGCCTCACGACATACTAAACCCGACACCCATTAGCTATGGAGGCAAGCTCAGTGTCCGTTATTTTAGAATACACAATTGGCTAAAAGATAAACAGTTTATTTGACCATGACTGCTGATGTTCCTCCAACGATTCGTGCAAATAAAATTCAAAATCTGTTGACGTTCCATTTCAGCTGAACTCGAAAACCAAATCAAGTTTATCCACTTAGGCTCTTGAACTTCTTTTAACCAACCTTCCTAGTTATTGATCTTCCGCTGTACCAAGGTCATGGTCTTTTATTCGTTTAGCTGCTCATATAATTTAAGCCTATCAAGGATGAAAGCACAGTGGCTCGATGGCAATAACAATTATTGCAATTCGAAATGGTTCTCTGATCTTACAGCTGTCCAAAGAACTGAGCAAGAGCACGAGTCTGCTTCGTGAAAATCAGCTGCCCATCTACATTTTTAGAAAGCCATTTTTTAAAAATAAGTTTCATTTTTTCTTCATCAACTTCATATCGAGGGCCGACAGCACAATCTCCTGACAGCGGAGAATTCCAGCTGCTCCACCATAGCACAACCATTTTTCACTCCCAATGTTCATGTTCCATCTCACTCTATGCATTGCAACTGATTTGGGAGGGAGATTTTCAAAGTGCTCACCCAAACTAGGCACTACGTCAGCATCCATGCGCGCTTCTACGTCAGCATCCATATGTGCATCATCTTTAGGCTCATCGCTACATTCCAATTCTAGGTTCTCAACTCCCTTCTTCTTGCATTTCGATTGAGTTCGGTTCTTCTTCTTGGTGGACATCAGTGTATCCTCAGATCCAGATTCAACACCGACCTCGACATCTGAGCAAAGGACTGCTTCATTTTCCAATGTTGGAGCTGTGGCAGTTTTATGATTTTCTTCATTTGACTGAATTGAATCAGATAAAATAGCTCGCATGGACAGTGGGTGTTCAGATTTGTTGGCCAGCTTCTTCAAAGGGATTGGAACATCTGGTGGTGGCGAGCGGAGTGTAATAATTGATTCCTCCTCGGTTAAGTATTCACATACATAATGTGGGGTGCGATGGCGTGAATTATCTTTGTCCGCTGCTTTCGTAGTAAGCTGATAATTAAACATGAAAAAGAAAAAAACAAATAATGAAATAATAATTCAAGGCATGATTTATAGAGACCAATGCAAAAAAATGAAAGTGTGTATCAATTATCTTCAACTCCATCTGTGGTCCATAGAGAAAAAGAAAGCATATATGAACTTTTCAGCTATTTATCTACTTCAACTATCAAAACTAATTTTTATGGCCAATAACTCTTTATCAAAGAATTGATCATTTCCAATTGATCAAACAATGCAATTATTATTTTCATAATAACAAGAGGGATTGTTGAAACCATCCCAAGATCATGGATAGGATGCCTTTGTCTAGACCCCTTTTGTAATTCTATCTTCAATGGAAAAGTAGTTTATTATATTAATATATACACACATAAATAAATACTCAGCAGCAAAGTAGGATAAACTAACAAAACTATAAGCTAAGATTAAAAAAATAAAATAAAATAACCAAGACCAAATAAATTGCAAGTGCCGAAGAGGCAAACTTTCATCTCCATAGCAAAATCTACGGTTCAAGTTGAACTTACCTGGAAACGGACAACAGCTCCATCAGCACCACAGTATGCAACCATGCCTGAAATAATCAGTTGCTGTATCTTAAATGTACATGATAAAAATCAAATAGTTCACTTGATTGTGTTGAAATTTAAAAATTAAAAGTAAAACCAAATCAGACATAATGATAATGTCATACAATTGTTGGTTATTTCCACATGGCTGAAATTAAATCAAGACAGGCATATAACCACAGATATGAGAATGTGTTTTTCATTTGTTTAATGACATGAAGAAACATAAATAATCTGGAGAGCGATACCAATATAAATACATTTTCAGTTTACAAGACTAACAATACACTAGAGCTGTTGAGACCTCAGACCACTGATGATAGCAATAAACGTAAACCAATTCAATGGAGAATGGAAAACCAATATTACAGTGGTTGATGTTAAAAATTAGATCTCTAGTAAACTAAAGCTAACAAACCATGAATTATAGATATACCTGTCTGCCTTGACACTTGAATACTCCAGATGGCATATGATGAACAAATGTAAGTGTGTAACCCTTTTTGTTTTATCGCTGTAAAGGGTTGGCCAGTTGCTGGAACATCATTTGCAGCCTTTACCAAACTGAGAAGTCTCAATGTTCCATCATCAAAGGATAAAAAAACGCATCTAACCAGAATAGGGTCATTGTAAATAAAGACAGTTAGTAATACCATACATAACGTGGCTAATCTGCATTCTATCAAGATAAAATATGTACCTAGGATTAGGAAGCCAATCCAGACTATATATAATCCTCGGTGCTGGATGAAGGTCCCACAAGGGACGGAAAGGATCTCTGATATAATATTCTAATGATTGATATCAGATTGCCACTGAGTTGAAATGAAACAATATAATGTGAACTGAAACCAAAATAATTTAAACCATATGCAATGATCACAGAATAAATGGAATAAAAAATCATATCATTAGAGAACCTTCCTATGGTCCACATGGAAGGAAAGGAGACACCGGATTTTCAAGGATAAAAAAGATGCTTTGATAGATTTTTCTATTCATTATTGTTTTGACTTATCCTGGTATAAAAGTTATCAGGACTTCCACAAATCACAACTATGTCTTATCTTCTCTTATTGCCAATTGGAAATGATTTTGGCAATTCCTTGGATAGGATCTTTTCTTCTTTGTAATTCCATCTCCAATCAACACAATGTTTTTTCTCCACTGGGTGTTTTTTGAATAAGATGCCCTTCTAGTATAGTTTAGTTCACTTTCACCCTGTCAGGTGGGAACTTTATTCTATGGCCTTCTATATTTCTTTCATCTAGCCTGAATGAAAACTTGGGTTCATATATAATCCAAAAATAATAATAATGAAAAATAAAATAAAATAAATAACTCCACCAACCTTAGGTCCCAAAATTTTAAACCTCCATGACCAGCAGTAAGTATCACATTTGCACTTTCGAGACCGCTGCACATAATAAGAAAATATATGTATATTTATAATTTCGAACTTAATAAAATAGGATTTAGATTGGTCATTTAACAGTAGAATTTTCTTTATATCCTTGTCAAGGTGCACCCTCAACTATTTTCACTGGACAACCCATTTCATAGTTAATAGTCCAGTTATTATTCTCTTTCATCAAAGATAAAAATGTTTTCCCGATTATGTAAACAAGCAGAGCATTAGGGTGGGAGGATTGACACTGCGACAATTTCTTTTGGGTAGAATTTCCTAATTACTGTAAATAAGCAGAAATATCAATAACCAAATTTAACTGAAATGACATCCCCTTTTTCATTTCTACTCTCTTTCCTTTCCTCTGTAAGTTCTTTTTTTTTTTTTTTGGGTGGAAGGGGGCGGGGGTTGTATATGAATATATATAAGTTCAACTTGAACTCCACTACAAACCTTTCACTTGGTGCCCATGCAACCGCTCTTATTGGAACTGTATCTGCACTAAAACGAAGTAAAGGCCTCGTATCTGAAGAAAATAAGAAGAGAATGATGACCATATCACTTGTAATTGCACAAGCCAAATTTAAAAATACAAACAAGAGAGAATTAGAAACACAAGTTAAGAGAAGTAAAACAACCTTCACAAGAACTATTGGCAGAAAACTTCCACAATGCAACCTGGATGGATGAACTATGTTTTAGTCATCATAATTAAAATTCAAAACAACAAGAGACAGGACTACCCAACGCTGGATCAGGAATTGTCAGCAAAAATGTTTTATCAGTGACAATCAAAAACAAGAAAAAATTTAAAACGTATATCATTGAAAAGAGAAATCTTCAGGAACTTCAATTTTCTCACGTTCCCAACAACATTTCAGCAAAAGAATGAGTAGCAGTTCTAGAAATATCAGAAAGCAAATGAAGAACCAAGTCTCCCTGAATGCAAGAAGAACCACTCATTTAGAAGGTCGTTAATTAATTTATTTATTATGCTATGAACAACAGTAAAAGGAAAAGGGAAATTAAATAATAACCGTTCCATCATGACATCCAGCGAGTAGATAATCATAAGGAGGTGTTAGAGACCATTCCACTGTCAGAGGGATGCTGCAGCAGCAACAATGGACAATGAATTAGCAGTAACAAAGAAAGTTAGGGACAAAATAAACTCGTGAGAAATAGCTAACACGTGATGCAATTGCACAAAAATAATGACAACTGTAATAACCCAGAATATATTTAAAGGAAAATCAATGAAAAAGTTTGCATAATCACTTACATTTAATCCAATCAATGATATAATTTTTCCTTTACGGGATGTGGTTGGTCAGCAAGGAAAAAGGGTAAAGTGTCCAAATGTCAATATTTCGTGGAACCTAAGATTAATTCTTGGATTCAACAAGAAAAAGTGAATAGTCTTAAACGTACTTCATAAGTTCATAATACCACTCCTAACAGCAAGCAAAGCCAAGAAATTCATTCAAAAGTTTTCCACCTTATGTAAGATATCTCAATGACAAAAATTATTTAATCAGAAACAAGAAAAGGTTGACCATGCATGATGGTGGTGTAATGTGCAATTATGTAGAGAGTAATTACCATCTCTAAGGCATCCTATTCTACTTTTCAATTTATAGCAATACTGAATACATTGGGCTTTCTTTGCACAAAACTGCACCGTGTTAAAATTGAAGAGTTGCCATGTCATTATATTAAAAATAAACACCGGATACCTCTGTGTATTTGCAGTTCTCAACATTGAGCATCTGAAAATAGGCTTCAACTTCACAAAACGAGGATCTGTACCCTCCCCATTGAATTTAGAATAGATGGCCTTCACTGCATGGGGAAAAGGAACCTCCCAGCTGCAATTAGTTCATACGATCAGTCATTTAGTGCAGTTCCCAATAAAGAACAGATATTGTAAATTATTGGAGGCACATAGTAAACATTAAAAGTCAGAACCTTAGAACAACAAAAGGATCAAGAACAGCAATTAAACTAGGATACCAACACCAGCACTTTGAGAACTTACTTTGTATTGTATATAGTGTAAATTTATTTGTATAATTTCTTCAAAAGCTACATACTTCAAAAGTAGTTTTCATGCTATGGCATGCTCAAATAAAACGTCATTCTCCTAGCAAATACTTAATGAAAAAAAATCAGCTCCACTATGACAGCAATTCAGAAACTTGGTTTAGAAGGAAAAGTATGGGTCATATTCAACACAAGTTCTAACTGATCTCAAAAGGAAACATCGAGGAGAATATCCAACATACTTCCAAATCTAGCTTATTTTAAATCTTAAGCAACCCTAAAAAACTCAGTAAACCCAAGAGAATAACTAAATATACGCAGGAAAAATAATAAATTAAAAGTTTATGGTAAAATGGACGAAAAGAAAAGTAAACATATGGTAACGGAGCAAATATGTCACAAGACAGTTAAAGAAGTTTAATTACACTTCTAGAGATCCATTGCCCAGCAAGACAGCAAGGTAGCCCATTCGGTGCATGCAATTGTCAGTACACGCATTCATTGGCTTCCATTTCAAATCCCATGCTACCTTTCCATTGTGAGCTAAGCACAGTACGACTCTTGGCAAAGCAACACTCTCGGGAATAGAAAATTCAATTGAGCTAGCGTCTAAGACAGCATTTTCTGAGATGTCCTTACATAACAGATTGTCTTCCCCAGAATATTCACCTGTAACATTCTCATTTGCCTCAAGATTGATAGCATTGGATCCATCTTCTTGATGCTCTGTAAGTGATAACACTCCCACATCATCAACAAGATTCCTAGGCTTAACTTTTCTTCTCACTCTCCTCTTCTTAGCAGGAACTTCATCTTCAGAATTGCACGTAGAAACTTCTTGTAAGGTACTCCTCTCTCTTTCAACATTGTTTTCCAGTAATACAAAATTTTCAGAATTTTTGGGGACACCATCAATCTCGAGCAAGTTGGATGAACAAACTGGGTTTTCCATAGAAAAGGCCTGAACAAGTTGGCAACTGTCACCCTTCTTGTCATTGGATTCTTTTTGTTCCTTTTTAGGTCTTCCTCTAGGTCTCTTCGGTTGAGATGGCAAGCCCGATGCCCCCTTTTTTTTGCGCCCTGGTGGCCTTCCTCTAGGCCTCTTTGGTTGAGATGATAAGTCTGAAGGAGGCTCTCCTACATCGGTCGGTCCATAGCTTTCGGTGCCATGCACTAAACACCATATCTGCACCATACCTCTTCCTGTGAGCGGGATACCCATCTTGTGATAAGAAGAACCAGGTGGATGAGCAGAAACAGCAATAAACTGTCAAAAAAGTTGAGTCAAATATTAACTTATAAATAGAGAGAAAGTGTGAACAAATAGAAAGCAGAGCCTATCTAAGTGAATGAAAATGAAAGCCGTAAGTGAAGATGAATAAAACAATATTTTTCACTTAAATTATAAGGTATCCATACAGTTTAGCTTAAAGAAGGCAAATAAAAGAGGAGAGATACCTCACATTTGATAAGGGAGTTGGTCCTTTCATGAACTTGAGGACACCAATCTATGGCCCAAACAGGCCCACCAACATGCATAGCAAAGTTTCTGTCAAAAAATCAATGAAAATAATTGATTGAATGTACACATCAACATCAACTGAGGAAGATACAATTACACCAGACACCAAAAAAAATAGTTTCGCTTCATACACAACAGAGAACACTATCCCACCAATGGAAACTACTATAACTAACAGCAGACGATATCAAAACTCAAAGTAGTACCATAAGTAACGTTACTATAAGATGATATTTACCACCTATTTAATATTTTTTTAATATCCGTGAGTGTCCAGGCCAGTTTATGCACATTACTAATCTCACGGAACAACCCATCAGGCCCTGCAACATTTGTGTGTCAAGGAAACTCGTAGGAAATTAATTCCCAAATAGGTGGCCACTATAGATTAAACCCATGACCTCTTAGTTATTAAGACTATGTCTTATTTTTTAACCACTAGGCTAACTCATGATGGTTATTTACTCCCTATTTAATATTGATTTCCACTTGTTGGGACTTCATATTGGGTCAATTGGTGATTTAAGAATTACATATTTTAATTACACGATGGGCAGAAAGTTCCACTCACAAATGTCTTAGAGGGAAGGATTCCAACTGGTTTCCATGGTATGCAGTCTTTTAATAGTACTTGTGCATTAGATAAGACATACAATACCTTAGAAACAGGTCTTAAACTGTACGACCTTGAGACGCAATACAGAGTTTGTCACTCCTTATATTTCCTACGATGGTACCAGCAAAAAACATAATTTCCTAAAAAAACAAACAAACAAACAACCCCAAAACACCATACCGAAAATCTAGAGATGTAGAGGCTCCAGGCGGTGCTCCTTTCTGTATATCAAATTAAGACTTATGTTAATTCATAATGCTGCATGAGAATAACAGTTCATAACCTAAAAAGAAGAAACAAGCCAAGCAGCAGGAAACAAAATTATAAAGAAAACACCAGGCCTAAATCCAGCACCTTTAGAACAGCTGCAGAAGAAAACTGTGGTAAGTTTATCGTGATATCAGCATCCTTACCCTCAGTACCTCTCGAATCATAAGCGAACTTGATAGTTTTCGGCTCATAATTGAAGAACCTCCATTCCCTGATTAAATAAGATTGTATTCAATACATTGCATTCCAGGCACAAACCACAGAAAACCTCAGCAGATAAACAAGCATTACAAAACTGGTAACATGCAACCATTGAGTACCTCAAGAAAATTGTGGATGATGAAAAGCGCTGAATGTCACTTTCGTCAATTCCACCATCGCCATCCTCTGCTTCACAACAGAGCTCAACAATTGCATCCATGGCTCTAAAATGATTTTCAACACAATAATCAAACTCTGAAACCTTAACCTTGGGGGAAACATCATCTAAACGAGCAGTAGGTTGGTGTTCGTTGACTGAAGTAGAAGTAGTAGTAGTCACTGGGTTCTTCTTCTTAGCTCTTTTCTCCGGTTCCTTCTTCTCCTTAGCCGATGGTTTCTTCTCCCCTTTCGCGGAGCTAATGCCAGCGGATGATGGTTCTGGTGGAGATTGAAGTTCTTCCATTGCCACTTCTTCTTCTTCTTGCTTGGGAAATTCAGAATTTTGGTAAGGTTGTGGAGATTCGAACCCTAGCACAGCTTCCAATTTGATTTTACCAAGGGACTAATGCGTTTATGGAGATTCGAACCCTAATCATCAGTATACCATCTGTAAGGCTGTACGGGACTGCTGTCCAAACGCACAGTTTTTTAGTTAAGCTAATGTTAATAATTTTATTTTGTAATTTGAGTTTTGTAATCATCAATTTCGTTCGGGGTAGACCATATTGGTCAAAATATTTATAAAATATAATAAAAAATTTATATTTTATCAATTTCAATATCTATTATTTATAAAATTTGAATTTTTTTTATATTTTATAAATATTTTATATTTATTATCTTATATTTGAAAATGCTTCTACGATAATTTTGAGATTCTTTAGGAAGGTGATTTTTTTTTTAAAAAAAAGAACTAAATATGAAAGTCGACATCTATCGAGTAAGTGTGTGGAATGTATTAAAAAGTAATTTATTTACCGAATAACTTGAGTGGTTGCCGGTTACTTATTGTGCTTATAATTGAATTTCGAAACAAAATCTTAGTCTCATTGCATTAAATAAATCACAAAAATAGTAATTTATTGATCTCTTATTCTCCATTGTTAGTGTATACACTCTGCAACCATCTTTATAACGTTTGAGATCTTAGATTTCAAACTTGTTTGATGTTTAAAATGTTTTTGTTTGTTTCATTTTTTAAGAGTTTGTTAGGTATTTTAGTCTAAATTATTTAAATAAAAGTAAATTTAACTCAACGATAATTGATATAAACTTACTCATTTGATATCAAGTTTCGATCCCTTGTTTTTTCACAAATATTATTTTGTGCTACAAAAAAAAAAAAATCTCTAGATTGTCTGTATGAGTTTCCAACTTCCAACCCAACAAAAATACATGAGAAATTTGTACAGTTATAGACCTTTATGGGTAGTGTGAATTGGGCTTAGGTTTGGTTTGCCATGGGTTGGGCCCTTTAGATTTTAGCTTTACTGGTCTGGGGTCTTAACCTATTTAGACTTAGGTTTTAGGCCCACTTGTGATTTTGTATTTATATATTATTTTATTTTATTTTTTTTAATCTTGTAGGCATATTCCACTTTGAGCTAAAACTTCATACAATCTTATTTACCCAACTCAAACTCAAATGACCGTATTAAAGAACACGTAACAGGATTTATCGTTAAGCTACAATTAGTATCACATTTAATATTCTTTTTTATTTATCATTTATATGATAATGATGTTTATGATTCGAGACGTATTAAATTTCTCATTCAACAAAAATATTCAATTTTAACGGTACATTTAATTTTGCATGAAATGTAAATATTTTATTAAGGGGTATTTTTTTTTTTTTTTTTGACAATTTCTCCTAATTCTATTCTATATAAAACATATATATATATATATATATATATATAATATCTATGTTCAAGTACCAATGAAACGTCTTTCATGGTAGAATTTTGACACGTTTTCAAGTGGAAGTAGGCAACCTAAAGAGAATAAAAAATAATAATAATAATAATATATTATTCCGTGAAAGAATAATATTTAAACAAAATTATATATATAATATAATAAAACACAGTTTGAGTTGAAATGTAGAAAACAGTATCCCTTTAGAACACGTGGGGACACTGTTGAACTCGAAATTTTTTAATACAACCTGCTACCTACACCTTTCATTTTGATAATTAGTTGTGCTGACGTATTGAATAAAAAAATAGATATAATGATTTTATGACCATGCAAAGTGGTGTTTAGTCACAGTCCGAGTTTTACTTCTTGCTAACTAAAACTTTGAATCCACCACAAAAGGTTGCAGTGAGGCCAGGGGAGAATCGTGGTGGCACAGACGAGGGTGTTGAAGATTGGATTCGAAAATGACGAATAAGTGAAAGTGCTACAATTTTTAACTCGAACACAGCCATTTCTTTGCCTAAACAAAACCGAAAGCCGCCTTGAAAAATGGGATACTTGAAGGGGTTCTGAGGACAAAATCTGTTGTCTTTTAGCCATCGTTCTGGGTTGAACTCCAGACAGTTTGTTCCCCAAATTTGGTCGACTCGACCCATAGCATAAGGATGGTAAGTGACTCGAGTGCCACGTCGGACGAAAGTTCCATCGGGTAAAATGTCATCGTTTTGGCAAAACTTGGAATCGAACTGAATGGGTGGATAGAGCCTCATGGACTCGAAGATGGCAGCTTGTAAGTAGTGGAGATTTCGTATTTGGTCAAAGGAGGTAGGGTCCGAGTTGGGACCGATGACTCGATCAACCTCAAGTTGGATAGCAGACTCTACGGTAGGATGGGTGGAAATAACCCAAAAGAAGGTGGTGAGGGCAGAGGCAATAGTATCACGACCGGCCAAAAGGAAGCTAACGACGATGTCTCGTAAGAAAGTGTCGTCGGACACTGTTCGCATAAATTGGGAGAGGAGGTCCCTGTGGGTGGAGAATCCCAATTTTCTTCTTTGTCGAATCACTTCACCAGCCAACATGTTTATTAACTTTATCGCTTTCTTCAATTCCTTCTCGCTCCCTACAAAACGACAAAAAAGGGGATGATTCTTATAAATCACAAGGCAAACAATTAAAATGAATCATTACCTCTAACCTGAATACAACAGTGGATTCAGAAATTTTGTTGAGATAGTCTTATCATTCGACTATTTTTTTATATTGATATAATTTTAATTTTTTATATATATATTATATCTAGAGTGTAAAGTTGAGGAAGACATGTCGTGGACCTACGCTAAATTTATTTGTACTTTAATGGTATTTGACAAAGAATAGAAAAATATTTTTCAACAAAGTTCTATGACCAAACAATAGAGTAAGATGCAAAATGAAGATGAGTGTAGCTTAAAAAAACCAAATTCTTTTTAAATATTTTTCTTTTAAAAATCCCAAAAATTTGCATTTTGCCAACATGAACGTAGTTAAACTTACTTAGTCAATCTGGGGTGGTATCGTCAAATGATAATAGTAAAAAAATCGAATTTTAATAGGTTTTTATATCTCTTAATCTGTACCTAAGTTGAGCATTCGCTTGATTTTCCAGGTCAACGGCGGGACCGCCATGGCTCTTTCAGCAGAAAGCTTAGAAGCAAGATCGAAAGCGACGGCGAAATCCGACATGGGTAGCGACAGCTCCAAGCACATTGGATCCAACCCAAACGAAAACTTACAAATACTATCAAAAGCAAATCTCCTAAACACATCTTGTAAATCCAAAACTCCGCCAACCCCGCCGTCGGCAACCGAGGAAAGAAGCGGCAAAAGCCGGGAATGAATCTCCTGAGAAACAATTTCAAAACAGTAGGATCTAATCGACTGTTGACCAAGCTCAAGAATCGCTATTTTCTTCTGAAACCGCCACAAATCGCCATCGACATTGAAAATCCCATGGCCCAAAAAATCGCCAAGAATCGAGGAGAAGATTTTCCCTTTTGGGTAATTTTCAAATTTTGTCTTGAGAATGTATTCCACGTTGTCGGGATTGGCCGTGATCGTGTTCCTTAAAACGTGGATGTGAATGGTCTTCGTCGGAGATTGCCGGAGAAGATGAGAATACCAATCACAGAGGTTATGGAAATCTTTGGACCAAGAAGAGGCCAAATAAGCTTGGCAAATTTCACAGTTGCATAGAAATTTTGGCCTCGAAAGAAAGAGGATTATAAAGATGAATATAAAGAAAATGAAAAAGAGAAAAATTGGGTGAAGAAGAAAGGAAATTTCCATGGGAGAAAACAGAGCAAAAAACAGAGGATGAAGGAGAATAAGAAGAAAGGAAAAAAAGGGTTTTAATGGGGGTTTTTTTAATGCCTTTGGTAGCTAAGAGAGAAGAACATGAAAAGTTTGTTGTTAAAAAAGAAGTAACTTTTGTTTTTGTGGTCCCAACACTAATTTGAACTATAGATCTTTTGGTCGCTAATAGATTAAGAGCATCTTCTGATAGCAACCGTTAATTTATATGTTAGTTGAATTATGTTTTAAATCATAAACGCGTTGTTATCTTATATGTTAATTAGCTTTGGTTTTAAGCTTTGATTATCGTGTTTCTTATTATTAATGTGTAATTAATAACATTGATGACCGTATGAAAAGAAGCCAAAAATATTTTTTATATATAAAAAGAAATTGATTTTAGGTTTAAAAAGTGTAAAATCAAAGATGGAATTAATTTTAAATAAATAATTAGAAGTGATTTTAAGGAATCACAACAATCATGTGTTAAAAATGGTGGTTAAATTTTATAATTTTGTTTGTTTTTTGGGGATGGAAAGATGAGGAAAGGTTGTTGGATGGTGTGCATAGTTGTTTTGGTTAAGAGATCCTATTGGTCACTGGTTGGGCATGGAAGTAAGGGATGGCAAAAAAACACATGTGAAAGTTGTGGTTTTAATTTAAATAATGTGAAAAAATATATTATATTTTAAATTTACGTGCACTCGAGTTTCATCTATTTTTATATAGTTTTTGTGCATTTAATTAAAATTAATTTTTTTTTATTAAAAGACAAAAAGTACAAGACTTAGGTACAATCTAGATTGCACTAGATTTTTTTTTACAAACTTATAATTATATTAATTTATTTTAGTATAAGTAAATCAATTTAGATTATTTGTTAGACATCCAAAGCTATTTTTATTGATTTCTTTTAAATTAATATCAAAGTTTAGATATGCAAATCATTATAAAATCCATGTATATAGAACCTTAGGTTCTACTGGATACATGGGCGGATCCACTAAGGGGCCCGAGGGCATAGGCCCCCCTTAAATTGTGAGTTTTGTATTTTTAATATAAATTTAAATTATTATTTCATAATATTAATTAAAAAATGCAGAACCTGAAGTACACGCGTGGCCTAGTGGTGGAAGGTCTTACATGGGCGCCACGCCACTAGGGTTTAAATCTCACGGCAGTAAGAAAAGCAACAATAGGGATAAAACCTATAGAGTCGTCATCTTCAAACAACAAAAGTATTACTGATTCAAGTTATGATAGATCGCATACATAAATCAATTTAGGATCTTGGTCTAAGAACTAAAATTTCTGATTATAATTGTAATATTCACATACATAAATAGACGATTTTGGATCCGCCACTGACTGGATATAATTATTTATTTTAAAATGATACCATTAGAACTAATACACGATACAACTGATTAATGCTATCGTTAACCGGAAATAATACATGAACTATTGGCCAATAGATTAGATATGCAAAGCTCTCATCATGCATGCTGTAAAATAGAAATAAAAATAAATTAAATCCAGTTAAAGATATAATATATCCTCCTAACCGTCTATTTTCATTCTTTATGTCATTTTCTCTCCTACGTTAAACGTTAATTGAATGAGACTTATTTTAGCAGTACAAATTTAATTTATGAATTTTAAATGTTTAACGTTGATAATGACGTGACCTTATTTATTAGACAGATGTTAATTAATTTTGCATTAAATGTCAAATAGTTAAATAGCCATAGAGACTATCCAATCTACCAAATTAAACATTCCCAAACCTTACAAAAAAGTTGTAGGGTACATTTGAGAGTCATATTAGAATGCCAAAAAAAGTCACTTTTAATATGCCTAAAATTAGTTTTCTTTTAAAATTATACAAAAAGTAGTTCTGGGTTAATTACTTCTGAAGTGATTTCCAAATATTTTTTTTGTTATGTTACTTTTAAGTTATTTTATATTTTAAAATACTATTATTTCATATTTAAAAAAATATCCTCAAATTTTACTTTATGTTGTCCTAAAAGTTTTAGGAATACTGTATTTTTTTTCTTTTTATTATTTTCTTTATTTCCCAATAATTTTTACTCCCTGCCTAATTCTCTCTCACTGTTTTTTTTATTTTTAATTTTCATCTCTACTTTTATTATTTTCTAAACTATTTACAAAAATAATAAATAATAAATAATAAATATTAATAGACTTGTATCAATTTCTAATTACAAGTTTGTATTAGTTTCTATCACTGATAGACGCTGATAATGAACGATAATAATCATATAAAATTTTACTATAATCTCTAAGTTTGACAGTAAGGTCTATTGTAGTTTAAACAAATAATAATAATAATAAAATCTATTGTCTATGATTAAAAAAATGGTCTTAAATTTTATTTTAAAGAAAAAATAAATTAGAAAACTTCTCAATTTAAATTCATATTTACGCTCACGTGGTTTGTGCTACTATAAAAGGAATAAATTAATAAAATACTTGTTTTTCATTTTTTTTAACGACGAGAAATTCAAATTGTAAAATCATAACTCGTTACATGACAAATTTTAATTTTCTTTTAAGAATATTTTAATATTTTTTATGTAAATGGTAAGAAAGGATTTACAAAGATGAATGACCTAACACCAAAATTTCATCTCGTCTAAAATAATTATAATTAATTAAGTTCTACTATTTTTTAAGTATATTTTTAAATACAACAAAATGAACCAAAATATGACTATATTTTATAAATATTTTCACTAATTTTTTATTGATAGACACTCATATAAGTTTATCAATATCTATTATGGATAGAATCTCAAATGTTGCAATACTTTTCATTTGACTTTTAAATTTCACTTTAATACTGTTTTAAATTAATTAACAAACAGTATCATTAAAATCAATGATTTAAAACTTATTTTTTTTAAAAAATAAAATTTTAAAAAGATAAAGGACTCCATTTGTAATTTTAAAAAATTGAAGATCAAAGAAGCAAAAACTTTAAAATGATTTAGTTAAATCCTATTAATTTTGTTTTAAATTTCCAAATTGATGATTGTACTGAATGTGTGAGTGGGTGACTATTGCAAATGGGTCTTATCAACTCCAATAATTAATTGTCACATCCAAAATATTTTGTTTATGAACACAATTTTGATTCATTCAATTGGTTTATAATATTTTTAAGATAATGTTTAATAATTTAACCCTTTACTGCCCAACAAAATGATTAAATTCGGTCCATTATTATAATTTTTTAAAACAATTTTCATGCTAACAATCATTTAGTTTAATTGACTTTCTAACAATACCAAAACTATTTCTTACTTCCACTCCCATTCTAATTGGAGCAAATCTCGTGGTATTTGAGGGGATAAGAATCTACGACACACTATAACGTTTTGAATTCCTCAAGCAACATAATATCCCACTTCGGATAAATAATTCATAACCCCTTTCCTTCTTACTAAAGATTACGTGACGTATTCTTATAAATCATGGTCAAGATGAGGTATATAAACAATAATTTCAAATCTTAAAGTGTCATCATCATATGTTAAAAAGTATTTTCTAAAACTAGAAAATTGTTGTAAATGATAAGATGACTGAAAATCTTTACAAAAATAGCAAAATTTCAGAATCTATCAATGATAGACTTTTATACATGTCTATTATTGACATTGATAGATAGTATTATCTAATCAATGTATATCATTAATAATTCTGAAATTTTGTTATATTTAAAAATAATATTTTTCTTAAATACCTCAAAAATAGAAATAATGTAAACATCGTATTTTTTCTAACGACTGCAAAGATAAGAAATTGAACTAAAAAAATGATAATATATGTGTTTCTATTCACTTTAACTATGAAAAAAAAACTTGTTATTTTGATATAAGATAAGTATAATTTAATAAAACATAATTACAAGATGACATGGATGTCCATGTCATTGCTGACTGGTTAATAGATATTAATAATAGTTTTTTTTTTTGCATATTTTTTTTTTTGATAATTGTAGAAAAATGGAAAGTAAAGCTTAGCTAAAATTATGAGAGATTTTGTCTTCAAAAGCAGTATACATCCAAAATAAATAACATGAAAATTGTTCCAATATGTTCTTAGAAAAGAACTAATTTGTAGATAAACTTGATTAATATTCAATTGTAGTAATTAGAGTTAATTACAACCATAGGCATTAGAGTTAATTACGACCATATGATACATGACATGTGGCAATCATAATACAACTTTTTTTTATTTTATTTTTCCCCTTTCGAGCAAATTGATTCTATATTGTCAAACTTTATGTCAGTTAAACTATACTCTTTTAACCGTTTATTTGCAACTCAAATTTGCACAATAAACTCTAGTGTTTCTCAAAACTTAAAGCAGGGAAGCCTCGACTCTTCTCTAAAAATTAATACCATAGTAGCAAAATACTAAATTTTGAAAATAAATATATTTAATTAAACCATTTAAAAAATTACAACACCACCAACGACAATAGAACCCCTACACATATAATATAACAGTAAAACTATATTATTTTAGTCTTCATACTTCAGTACTCGTTTCGTTTTAGCTCACTAAAACCTAACATGAAACTATACGAACTAATTTCAAGTGCTAAATCCAAACATAAAAAAAGACCCATTTTTAAATTTATAAAAGTTGAGAGATTAAATTTAAACATTTCAAAAAATATAAAAATAAAATTAGAATAGACAACAAAGTATATGAACCAAATAAAAATATATCGTTTTCAAATATAGCAAAATGAAACCAAAATATTTATAAATATAGCAAAATGTCATTGTCAATTAATAATAGACACTAATAGAAATTAATAGATTACTGTCATCTATCACTGATGAACAATGACAAATTTTTATTAGCGTCTATCACTGATAAATAGTAATATTTTGCTATATCTATAAATATATTCAACAATTTTGTCAATAAGCTAGCGTTCCAATTATGGAACGATGTACTTGAAATAGATGCAATTAATGTGAGTTGGGGGTAGTCAACAAATTTGCATGTGGGAATGGCCAACCACCAATGGACACCACTTCTAGTTGTTGTTTAAAATGTTTGTTTTCTACATTTGTGAGGTTGGCCCATTTGCTTTCATGTGATGTTGGTCACTTTGTGTGGTGCACTTCCCAAAGACCAAAGCTCCACCAAATTATAATTTTTTTCCTTTTTCCTTTTTAAAAGATAACTCTCGAACCCCAACTAATTAAATTATCGTTAAGAGCAGAAGACACGTAATGTAGAAAATTAGACCTCTATCAAGCTCCTAAACAAGAAATAGGTTGGACAAAAACATCGAGAATTTAAATCTAAATACCAAATTACAATTATAAATGTTAAACTACTATTACAACCCATAAACTGATTAAGTTTTATTTTATCTTAGTTCGAGTAGCTAGTATTTTGAACGCATCTCAAACTTAGTCAGATTATAGTTTGAAGCTAATTGTTATCAAACCTTGTAAAATCGTAACTAGAATTATCATTTAGACCAAAATGCTTGTGAATATGCTTTTGAGATTTATAGAGTCGAAGAGAGACAAATAAAGATTAGTTACTTTTTTTAAAAAAAAACAAAAACAAAAACTTCATGTATAGATTGATTTTAAGATTTGTTCAGAGTGTAAGAACGAAATTGGATATTTAAAATGCAAAGACTCGATCAAATGATATTTTAAACAGCAATAAAAAAAACCCTAGCTAGCTCATCTTATTTTAGTTTAACTTTTTTTAAAAAATTGATCAAAGTTGGTGAGATGAATAGTCTCTCTCTCTTTGAATGTTCTAAGTAAAAGCAATTGAGTTGCATGATGTAAGATCTTGTTGGATTGACTATTTTGAGTGAGTGTAGAATAAATTATTGCCTTCATTTAGGGTTAAGTAGTTGTAACTTATAAGGTAATAGTTTAAAAACCAATAAATTATGCATTCTTAAAGATAACATTGGTATATATCTCAACAATTATTAGTAACCGTTGTCGGGTCGATGTTATAGTTTGTTTATCAGTGATGATCTACCTACCACATTTGTAGACAATAAAATATGTTTCTACAAATAATTATTATTCCTCTTTACTATTATAGAGGAGGAGTAATGATTACTTGCATCGTGTTTGGTTGTTAGACCATAGTTTAATGGGAATCGAGTCTCTCATTTAAAGACTAAGGAAGATATTTTAACTCCGATGAACTCTTTCTCTTGCAGACATCTCGTGTTTAATTTTTTTTTTTTTTTAAAAAAATCATGATAGTTTGCAACTTGAGTTTCTATTATTTATCACTTTTTTTGAAATTGAGTTGCCAATGTTTTTATTAATGGAACTTAGGACAACAATCAATGTCCCATCATCTATAATCATTTGTTTGCTGGCACATGGAGGCCGCTTTTTTTCTTCTTTTTCTCTCTTTCGAAAAAAATAATAAACTTTTAAGGATAATAATTATGTACATACAACATTTTTAAAAAAAATTGCAAATATAACAAAATTTATTGCAGATAGACTTCTATTAGCTATAGACTCCATTGTTGGTAGATTATTACCAACGATATGACATATCATTGATAGATTTTGAGAGTTGTATCTAAATTTTGTCACATTTACATTTTTAGTCGTGACCAATAAGAGAACGAGAGTGGATTTGGTATTAAACACATCAAAGAGTCAAGAGTCAGAGACTTCAATCTGAAACCATGAAAAGGCTTGAGAATACAAAAAAATTAGCTATGAACTTGACCAAGAACTTGGAAAGTTTCGTACAAATACAGAGAGAGAGAAGAAATATTAGCTCTGAACTTGAAGAAGAAGAAGAAGAAGAAGATGGAGACTTACCTAAACACACACAAGAAAGATAGAGAGATAGAGAAATGAATACGTACAAGCAAATCAGAGAGCACAGGCAAAGAGACTATGCCAAAATATTATTTTGAAAATTACATGACAGATGATCATTGAATGAATGAAATGTCTTGTCAAATTGGGAGGTCACTTATCTGATCTCTAATGTCTCTAAGTAAATTTAAAGCTTAAAGCTGTTTTAGATTGGCTTGCAATGCAGAATACACAGCATACCAGCCATACTGAGTAGGATGCACTTCATCCCAGAAGAATGCAGCTCCTGGATCTTCGCATATCGTGTACTTCTTCTCCCCGTTCGCACCCACACTCCCACATGCATACTCGCTGCTTATTCCCACGCAACACGGCTTCATTGGGTTCTCAAACTTCACATTCCCTGCACAAATAGTTCCCGAGTGCATTGTTATAATCAGGAGTGGGTGTGCCTCGCCGAATAGGTATTAGATCATTTACTTCTAAGAGATCATGGGAAGTTCGTATATGTCGAATTCCTAGACCTAGAGTTTGAGCGGACTTCAAAATTTGGATAGTGGTACGTGATACATAGTGAATATGAAATATGTACACACTTAAAAAGCACATAAAATAATAAGTGTTTAACTTAAAAGCGTCCTTTTTTCCAAAGTCATTAACAGTGGTGATTGCAGCAAGTTCAGTAGTAACTCCTTTTGGATTGGGATTCGAGCGTGTAAGGAGTAACAGAACCAACAGCATAAACAATCAAACCAAATGTACACTCAGCACTTTGTCTACCTCATCAAGGAAACATGACTGTGGTCTCTACCTACTATGCTAAACTCACTATAACAATAGAGATGATTCAATAGCGACTCTTTTTGGTTAAGGATTCGAGCTTGTAAAGGGTAGCAGTCCCAACGACATAAACAATCAAATCAAATGTACACTCAACACTTCGTCTACCTCATGAAGGGAACACAACTATGGTCTTGTAAAGAGCAGCAGTGGCTAAACTCACTATAAGAGTAGCAGTGGCCTTTTCGGTTCGGGATTCGACTGCGTAAAACTTTGTCTACTTCGTCAAGGGTACATAAATATGATCTCTACTAGGCTAAATACCATTCTGCTTCGTCGACCGTCAGTGTAAACTAGGAGTATTTAAATTTCATTGAACAATGGGAGCAAATAAGTTAAACGAAGAAGATTGAAAGAGAGAGGTTGGGAGAGGGAAAGAGAGAGTTACCGAGATGATCTGCTTTGTTGTTGAGAGCAGCCATGAAAGAGGAATAAAGATCAAGAAGGATGAAAGTGGATGCAGAGGGATCTTTGACTTCAGAGTTGAGTTTAGCCACAGATTGTTGCAACAGCAGATTGTGGAAGTTGACAAGTTGATTCTGAGTTGAATTACACTGTTGGAAGGAGGATGCAACTGTGGTGCTTGGAAGGCAGCCCAATGGCTCAAGAGCTGTCACCACTATCTTTGGGACCCCCAACCCATGGATGCGCCTCAGGTTCACCTCTAGCTGATTCACCACTTTCGTTATAAATGGCTGCCAGCCCTGCCATCAACATACCAAAAGGGTTTAGCCACAGGTAGCTATATTTAAGTTGATAACTTTTTAACTATTTCTCGTAGCAATTATATGAAAGCACAATTTGCATAGCAAGCAAACTATGAGGAATAGGACAAGTTTGAGTTTAATTTTTATTTTGGTAACTTTCACAATTATTCTATTTTTATTGTGGTAGCTTAGGTTGTTAACCACGCGTCTTTTTGTTTTCGACTAGAACAATACTCGAGTTGTATCCATTTTTCATTCTAACCACGACGTAAAACAAAAATTTAGAAAATATTAAGAGAGATAGCATGTGACAAGTTGTAGTTTGAACAACTCGATGGATGCAACCTGAGATGCACCTACATTTTTTTCTTTTAGTTTTTGAAATTCAATCTTAGAACCACTACTAGTATCCGTGAGATATTTTGTTTTCTAACCAACTTTCTACCAATGCTTTAAAAAAAATTGTTCATTTTTAAAAAAAAAAAAAATTAAAATTTTGGTGAGGAACTCAAATATTTAATTTTTATGGAGGAAACAAATAAAATTCAAAACAAAAAAGACATAAGAAAGTTATTTTAAGGGCTTGTTTGGTAATCTATTGATTTTTGTTTTTTTTAAAAAAATTAATTATTAAAAAATAGGTGGGTTTGTTAACTAATTCATTTTTTAGTTTTCTAATAAAAGAAAAACTTGTTTTTAAAATTAGGAAGGAAAATTGAAAATGATTTTTTTTTTTAAAAAAATACATTTTATTTTTAAAAAACAGAGAATAAAATAAGTTGATTTTAATAAACCAAATTTTAAAACAGAAAAAAAAAACAAAATTTAAAAAACAGAAAAAAGAATTTTGATACCTAAGTTCAATAGGTAAAGAACCTTAAAGAGCGGTTAATATATTTCCAAATTTTTAATTTACATTAGGGTTTATAAATTAAGAAGATAAGTTTGGGGGAAAAACCAGAGGAGAGCCATTAGTGGCTTGGTAGACATTGTAATCGTTGCCGGCGAGAGAGACAAGCGCCACAGAGGACAGCAAATCACGGCCGGTGAAGGTCGATTCGCCGATCAACTGGTGGAGGAAATCGATCTGAGTGCTCATGTTAGGACTCATTACAAACGTATCAAACACACCGGTCCCGCCGTACGCGAAGTTCATACCGTATTTCAACTGACCCAATCCGAACCCTACTTTCCGCCATTTGTACGGTATCGGAGATTTCACCTTTAGATACTTGGCTGCATTTTTCAGAGAGTAGATTCAATGAGCCAATAATGCTGCATAATCGAACTGATTTTGATGAATGGTCTCTTTCCAGAACAGAAATTGGGAATTCTTTCCAACATCGATGAGATTATCCATTAATGAATTATTTGGTCCACTTTTGAAAAATATATATATATTTTTTCTTTTTGATATTTTACTTGTGTCATTTACTACAGAATGATCAAAATAATCAGATTGTACATGCGTGTTTGACCGGTCAACTCTCCACTCTCACTGCTACGAGTGGAAACATTTTACAAACCTAATCCAATCGTTCCAATCGTAAATTTCTTCAACCCAAAAAATACTTATTAATTAATTAACACAAGTATAAAATATTTTTTGAGTTAATTCGGTTTAGTCGGATAACTTATTTATATTTTTTTTAAAAAAAATAAGTTTATTATTAATGTGTTAAAATCTTAAATTAAGATCAATAAATCGTTTTTTCCAATTTATATTAGAAAAAATGTTTTATTTCTAAGGTACTAAAAAAAATATTTTTAGAAGATGTTGGAGAATAAATTAACCAAAAAAGATTGTGAAATAAAATACAATACAAATATATAAATATATATATATATATATAAATAATTGTATCATAAATAAATACATCATACTTTTAAAAATTAGCAATAAATTAAGATTGATTTGTGGATACTTTAGGTGAACTCATGAACTAACTCAACCTATCAAATTTATATTTATATTTGAGACTAACGAGAGGATAAGATCCCAACTCTCGTACACATTATTCATTCTTTTTTGTAAGGTTAAAAACAAGCTTTGAAAATGGGTCGTTCGTGTAAAAAACTCGATAAAACAAATGAAAGAAATATAATAACGGTTAAATTGAATGTTTGATCCCCGTTGCAACCCAAATTTGAATATATACTTCGAATATACTTCAGTGGGTCAAAGTAGAAAAAAAAAATTAGAAAAATGAAAATGGAGGAAGAAAAAGACAAAGGGAAGAAGATGATGATGATGATGATAAGGAAAGAAGTGTAAGTGAGAATGAAGTTTGTGTCCAAATTTGTTTAAATCAAGTGAAAAAGTAAGAGTGTCTGTCATGGGAAAAAGAAAAGGGTAATGCTAAACTGACATGTTCAAAAGACACAGCCATCCCAATACCAATTTTTTATTTTATTTTATTTTATTTTTATAAAAAAAAAAGGGAAAAAAGAAAAAAGAAAAAGCTGACTCAATAATGCATCCATTCTTTGATTTTTACAGCCAAAAAGTGTCACTCCCTGACTTGGCAATTATCCCTTACAAATATTGGATTTTTATTTTTTATTTTTTTAAAAAAATAATTTCATTTTGCGCTCATTTTTTTTAAAAAAATCAGAATTAGAATAATATTTTTAAGAAAATATTTGAATTAGAATTCTCACATTTTTTTAAAATAATATTCAAATTCTTAAGAAAGTATTTGAATTAGAATTCTCACAATACACTATTTCTTCCAAATTTTAACTTAAAGCCTTGACAACAATAGTAAAAAAGTGAATATCAATAATAATAATTTAAAAAAAAATACCTTTTTATGCAATAGATGTGAAAAATACAAACTACGAACTTTTAATCGTTAATCGTTAGCGTATATTATATAGTTGAGTTATGTTTATGCCGACAGAAGTAGAGGTCTATAAGTTTTTTTAAAATAAAAATCATATTTAGGGTTATTTTCAAATACATCAAAATATAACAAAATATCACATTTTATCTACGATTAACCGCGATGCACCAAAATAGACTATTATTTGTGTCTTTTCGAATTATGATAGACATAAATAATAGTCTATCTTAGTCTATCACACATAAATTGTGGTATTATGTTATACTTTATAAATAATTTTAGAAGTTCTATCATCTAAAATAATTTCGTTAATAATATAAAATAAGTTTTGTTATTGATTTTTTGGGTGTCTATCACATTTTACAACAAAAGAGTAACCGAAAAAATAATAAAATTAGGATAAATTCGTAAAACCAAAGTCAAAAAAAGAATATTACAAAAAAAAGAAAAAAAAAAAGGAGTAATCTAGTAGCAAGGAGGAGCCCACCACCTCCATTAATTTTATTTATTTATTTATTTAATAATAATTTTAATTTATTAAAGCAAATCTGAATCACTTTGTGTCCATAAAACTAAAGCTAAAGATCTGTGGCCTTCAAAATAAAGCACATTTTATCTTTATTTATTTTTCAAGCCCTTTTGAATATTATAATTTCTTTTTAGACCTTACCTTTAATCATACAATAATGCTTTTCTTTCATTTACATTTTAAATTCTTTTTGTTTTTTAAATCTAAAAATATGCCTCTTCCCTATTTTAGTCTTTGTTTTTAGATCCATTTCATTTTCATCTCTGCTTTCTATTTTTATAACTAAATTTGTTTATTTCTTATTTTAAATAAATAGATAAATAATAAATATTTTGTGTATTTATCACTTTCTTTTATTTTGGTATTCTTGTGTGTGTAGGGTTTGGTGGTCACAACCCAATTTTGTTTTTAAACGATAATTAAATTAATTAATAGTTTTTTTTTAATCTTAAAAGATGGTTGAATTAATAGTTAGTTTAAAAGAAAAAAAAAATTGGAATTTATTTATAAAAGCTTAATATACCTATTTATATAGTATAATATTTTGATGATTTGTTAACAAATTATGAAGTTAAAACAAACAATTAACGACTTAATTTACCCAAATTAAATTAAGCTTAACCAAAAGAAAAGGTAGTAAATTTTATTTTTTAAAAAAAACGGATGGTAATTAATAGAGAGTTACCTAGGTAATCGGTTAAAACACGGCCATCAGAGAAACGACCGGTGGGTTTCCCGGGAAAAGTAATTCCATACGGATACTGCCAAGATTTGGCCGCCGGTTTCCGGTTGTTTCCGGTGTCCACGTAAGAATCCCCGAACACAAACATCTTCCTAGGATTCGAATCCGATAACTCCCCTCCTCCAAGACTCTGACTCCTCCGCTGCTCTCGGTGGCCCCCGCCGCTGCCGGCCGACACCCAAACCACCCCATATAATTCTGCACCCAAATTGTTTATAAAAAAATAATTAGAGAGAGAAGGGGTTAAGGAGGTTTTAGAGAGAGAAAGTGGGGGGAAGAGGGGAACCTGGGAGGAGAGAGAAGCAGAGGAGAGAGAGAGAGAGGAGCTTTTTGGAGTCCATTAAAGGAAGCTTAGACTTGGAATTGGAATCTCTTTGAAGTTTGAAGTTTTTTTCCTTTTTTTTGGGCAAAATGTTTTTAGAGTTTTGGAAAATGGGGAGTGTTTGAGACTGTGCTCTTATGTTATATAGGAGAGCAAAGAAAGGCAACATTCACTTATGATAAACTCACCTGTCTGTCACCTTCTTACGTCAACCATCTCCATTTTTTGTCAAACTTTTACCCATACGTCATTTAAACGTTTAAGGCTTTTCTTGCCTTGTCCTTTGTTCTTAAGGTACCATTTTACCCCCCTTTTATTTTAATATTAATTTATACCGTTATTTGAAATTCTAAACTAATAATTACATCAATTTAAATTTCAAAATTTTGTTATCATACCAATTTACCCATTTCATCGTGTTTCGATTTGAAAAAAATATTATATAAAATTTTATAATTGTTTCAATCAAATATCTAAACTTTGTATATTAACCATTTAAACTTTTATGAACCAATCAATTTAAAGTTATTAATTACTAATGTTGAGCAATAATTAAGGACCATTTACCATTTTTGAGTGTGTATTAATATTCTTTTGAGAATATTATAATAAGAAAGTTTGGGAAAGGAATCTAAATATATGATATATTGAAAAATGGACATCAATGTCTTACTACTTAAGTTAGTTAGTGTCAACTCAACTAATTAGTAAAATAAATATTAAAAAGAATATATATACACTTTATTTTTATTCTATAAACAATACATATTGAATATTTTTTTTTATATAAGCTAAAATAATAAAATAATAAAATTATGGGTATTTAGAGGAGCAACTTGACATAATCCTTATATGTATATTACTGTACTAAACAACTAAACTTCGATATAAATATAATTGAAATCAAGGATGATAATATTTGTTAATATATCCATAAATCGAAGGATTCATCACTGATATTGAATACCTAGTGATATCTCTATAATATTTTAGAAAGGGTCATGATATATAAAGATATAATTTATTTAGTCTGATATGAATACGTATGCTAATAAAATTACATATAACTTACTTTTAAGAGAGAAAAACAACTTAATTATTAATCTAAATAAATTTGATGACTTACAAAAATAACTATTTGATATTGATATTTTAATAAATGCACGACAACTAGATTAAATAATTTTATTACTAAATTACAATAAATGATCATGTGTAATATTGGTATGTATTGTGCAAAAATTTTCCTTATGGATTGAATTCATCCAAAAAATAAATAAAGCTTTTTACCGCGAAAAATTGTCTTAAATATGTAAATGTACATTGTTCAATTAGCATTATACTTATTCTATTAACTTCGAAGTTAGTGATCTCATTTTTTAGCGCACGTAAAAGAACAAAACTTACCATAAATATTATTAAATATATAAATTGATTGTTTTTAAATAAACTTGAAGTTTTTAAAATAAGTTAGAGTAGAAGTATGACAATGGTCCATAAAAGTTTAGTTCAACCGACATCTGAGTATAGTAATAACCAATATGTGATTCAAATCTCCTGTCCAATAGTTGTCCTAAAATAATAACTTTTAAACCTTCAATTAAATGACACTTGTTATTTATAAATGAAAGTAGTACTGTTATTCTCTGCAATTTGTAGTATAAAAAATATTTATAGATTAAACATCATTTTTGTTTGAGACTCTCACAATAACCATTGCATAAGACCCAACGATAAGTTTGGTTGTCAAATGACTGTAGGTTAAGCAACGTCAAATATGTACTATCGACTAAAAGATTAAAGGTTTGAATTTTTATCTCGCCCAGCGTAAAAAAATCTCACGTCCTTTTTTAATAATGCTACAATAATATACCATCAAATAATATATTAATTTATTTATTGATCGCGTTTAGATACCAAAATAATGCCAACAATGAAGAGATGTAGTACTAAAATATTTCCTCCAATATATTCGTATACATGGAAACGTTTCGCAAAAATAAACGGGGCCCTAACACGTCACACGTGTCTTTGATTTTCTTTTTTTAAACACGTGATTTTGAGAGAGAGCCAATCGTGGGTATGAGATATTCCACACAATCGCAACCCATCGCCAAAATAGTTGAGCCGGCCCAATACTCAACAATTCAGCCCATTAGCTGGCCCGATTCGTTCACCGGGAGAAAGGGAATGGACGGCGGCAGAACGGTGTTGGAATCTCAATTCCGACTTCCGACAGTGTCGTTAGGTTTCGTCTCCTACAGTTCAACGAAGGTCGAATTCTAGGGCTTTCTCTGGATGAGCTCCGTTATTCTCTGTATCGCATTTAGTTGGAAAGGAGCGACGGGTATACCGTAAGTGATTTTCCATGTTCTCGGTCTCCTTAAAACTTTATTTGTATTGATCGCAGTTGTGAATGGTTGGATTGCTTATTGAATCTCAATTCATTAGCTTTGTTCATGCGAATGTGAATCTCAATATTTGAGTTCAGAATTAATCAACTTTTGTAAAATGAATATAGTAGAAAAAAGCTGCTTCTTACAGCATCGTATTTTCACGTTTCCCATCTGAGACTGTTGATTAGGGACTTCATGACTGGTTATGAGCCAGTTTCCATGTACTTGGACAAGTAGAGGCAAATTATTGTGCTGATATGTTATGGTTTAGAATTTTCTGGCCACGGGGATCCCTTTGGTTTGTTGAGTGTCTATATGCCAATGTTTGGACTCATTCCTGCATTTTTCCTTGGGTTTGTTTTGATGGGCCCAGTTTAGCTCAATGCATTTGATAATTGAGAAATTCGAGTTTGTATTTGATTAGAAGATGGTAATTTTCAGAATGTTTTTCAATTGTTGTAGGTCTAACATTTTGCTTTCAATCAGCAATTTCAATCCGTGAGTGCTTAAGAATTAGGGAAGGAATCTTCTACTCTCCTGTAATAAGACAATGGGAAACTAAATATATCAAATTGTACGAGGGCAAAACAATAGATAAGCACTTGAAAAACTGAGCTTGTGAAATCCCAAATTTGGAATTGGATTGGATGTAGGGACTCTGTTTTTTTCCTCTCTTTTTATACTTCCTCTTGATAATGTACTATTTGAAGATGCTTTACATCGTCAGGGTTGCATGCTTTAAAGAAAGAGTTTGAACATTAACCTTTCTTTTCTTGAAGTTCTTTTAGTTGTGCCCACGTCAACTTCTTTATCTATTTCTATTCACATGGTTTAAGATAACACAAATAGAAGTTGGAACTTGGGTTTTTAAATTTTCAAGAGTTGAATGCTTGCAGTCAATACATTTAATTCATCTTTAGTCTGTTAAGTTGGAGTTAAGTAGTAAATTTTTATCAAATTAGAACACTTAATTCTTTTGGTCTGTGATGATTTTTCTGAATTGATTTAGGGCCAAGGGAAACTACTTACTGTATTCTTACAAGTTGGAGTATTCTTTGGCTCTTGTCTTGCTTTTCAGTTTTTTATTTAAGTCTTTAGAAATATGAATGCCACTGTTCTCTTTTAATGTCATATTGTTTTGCCTATGGTTAGAAGATTATGTTCATGGCTCCATTTTTCAATCATAATCAATTTGAGGCAGCAGCAATAATTCATTTTCTATTCTTTAACATGTTTAATGATGTGAAGAATATCTTTCCTTCTGTTGTTGAAAAAGTTGCATATAGCCAAAATATGAAAACTAGTCTTTTGGACTTGTATTGTATTCTGAGAAACTGATAATTTTAGCTTTGACATTATGTACTCCTTCAACACCCCCCCCCCCCCCCCCTTTGCGTACATGTTTTTGGTGGGTTCAATTATTCTTCTCTTCACTTGTATTATAGATGCATTCAAATATGGCTTGCTTCTGGCTGCATAGGACCATGTTGAATGATTATGGCTGTAGAAGAAGAATTCACAGTTGAAATTCCTGCACATAAAGTTGAGAAAGCTGTAATCACATTTCATCTCATGACGACAACGTTGCGGCCCCCATTCACAAGCCAAATGAGATTCCCATTGTTGCCAGGTGGAATCTTGTTAACAAACATAATTATTTTCACTTTGCCTGTCAATATGCCACTGATCAATAGATTGCAATTATATTTCTATGGCCAATCATTGATATCCTCCTTTCCACTTTTTTATGCCTCCTAAAACATAAGCAATATCCTATTGGATTCATAAGGATGTTTCTTTAGTAAACTGATGTCATTTTCTTGTTTTTGAAACTGTGGCTCTGATGTTAACTACTCTCCTATTAAATTATTTGATTAATTGTGGCCACCTTATAACATGAATGTGAACAAAGAATGGTGGCCCCTTATTTGTGCTGGATAAAGAGATCTATTGGCCTTATTAGTCACTGGATAAAGTAAATGCCTTTTGCTTTTGCCTAATCATACATCTTTTGTAAAGCTCTAAACATTATGGTATGATCTTTTGAGGAGACTTTCCTTCCCCTTCAAGATTATGAGCTTAGGTAATCTGCTTAATTTTGATACTGGCCGAAACTTTACTGGTTGGAAATGGGTGCAATAAATTATTGGATATTATATTATAGTGTCATGGTCAGGGAGGGTTACAGATGAGAAAGTTGAGTTACTGAAATTGATGCTATTTTGGTGCACCATCAAGCCCCTAGTCGACGAGAAACTATTTAGTGAGGCCGCCACAATGTGGTTGGCAGTTTTTCGCCGTTGGATGTATGGGAGAGAAGTCCCTCAAATTTATATCTAGAAGTTATTAGGGAGCATGTAGATTTTCGAGTCCTCATCCAATGGTTATTAATTCATGAGGTAGTCGCATTGTGACGGTCTCATTGAACAAGTTTTCCTTGGTAGATAGAAGATAGAAGACAATTCAGGCTTTAGAAAATGGGGAGGACACATTTTGTGAAAAAAAAAAAAAAAAAAAACTCTCCCCCACGTGCACACACGTACGCATAAATGACGCAAGAATGTGAGAGAAGGAAGCAGAAGTATCTTGTTTGCTGATTAGTAGGAAAGTTTTGAGGAACTCTTTTTTTTTTGGGTGAAAAGAAGTTGGATTTTATTCTTTAGGAATCAGTATAAATTTTCAACAGTGCTTCTCCAATATTTGCAAAATCTAAACAGGATTATTAAAACACCAAAAAAGTGAAGCCATCAACGGATTTAACTATTGATAAAGAAAAAGGAAAAAGGGTTTGAATTCGACTTCCATCTCTTCATTATGCCCCACCTTGATCTCATTGTCATCTACAGCCCACTTGGAAACTTCCTTCTCCTTGCTGCTATTAGAGATGAACTATAAAAGAGACTTTTGATATTATGCTTTAGGAAGTCTTAAGTTTGTGTGAAACTTGAATTTACAGTTTGGATTATTCATTATAGTAAGAAATACATGTGGAATAGATTATAGAAACTTGGAATTGTCAATCTGGAAATGTAGGTTTTGATTTATATTACATGGAACCATGAAACATCTACGTTAACATAGTAAATGGGCTTGAGGGTGTTGTAGGATCGAGACAACCTGAGATTTGTTGAGGTGCGTGTAAACAGATCTAGACACTCACGGATATTAAAAAAAAAAAAAAAAAAAGAGCAGCTTGAGGGAATTAGTTCTAACTATAGATGTCACTTACTAAGAATTTAAAGTTAAGAGTTCACTTGACATAGTAGTTTCAAATCGTATCCATATTAGATTTGACTTGCTAAGTTTGTGTTAGTTACAAATTGGTCTCTACGGTTTGGAGAAAGTTAGAATTTAGTAACAATGTATTAAGGTTATATCAAACCGTAGGAACTAAATTCTGTATTTTTTTCAAACCATAGGAATCAAACTTGTAATTTAAGCTTAATTTTGAGTTAGACAAGTGTGAATGGAGTGGTAATTAGTGTAAGAATGTGGTGTTTGGGTGTGGTAAAATTTGTGTTTTAGATTGATGATGGATCATAATAACAAATTAGATATGGATGGGAAATGGGAATGAGGTGCGAGTAGAATCTGATGACAAACTTAACTTAGTGGATCGAACATCATAAAAGTTATGGAACCACCCAGAAAGGAAATTCCACTTAGTCTTGAGATGACTTTAGATTCGTTTAGGATTGAGTTTAAATCATTTCCATAATTTGTTCCCTTTTTGCCTTTTCCCTAAAATGGTTCAATATCTTTTTTTCTTTTCTTTCTCATTTTCCTTTACACATATTGTAGTTGGTAGCACTTTCAGATTAAATAAACTGCCTTTTTTTTAATATATATATATATATATAAGTTCACCCGAACCAGACTTTGTTTTTAGTAGATGATTTGAATCTCTTACTCCTTGATTGAAACTATATATTTTAACCAGTCGAACTATGTTTAAGTTGGTTCAGTAGACATGATAAACTTTAGAATGTCAGTCGAAAAGTTAGTCGGTAAACTCAAATGCAACTATCTTAGTTATAGGATCCTTTACTAGTAGATGAGTGATGTGAATTATGGACGAAAAGTGAAAGGAAAGTAGTTGGATTAATTGGTTAAAAATGAATGGACCGACAAATATAGATTCAACAACCACACTAACTTGGATTTCTGTTGTATGAAATTGGAATTTCCTTTAGTTTGTTTATTGCTTATTGGCGAGAAAAAGAAAGATGGTACGTGTGAAAGTAAAAGGTGGCTTTAGAATAGAATTATTCACACGTGTGGTCCCCCTGATTTTTTAAATTTTATTTTCTACAATCCTAAAAAAAGAAAATGATAATAATTAATAATTAATAATAATAATAATAATAATAATAATAAGAGGGTGGGGGTGGGGGTAGCTCACGTGTAGGGTTCAATGCACTTACTAAACTGTAATAATGTAAAAAATCATCATTAGCCATGCAGGGCTTTGTTATTATGTGAAATCATTATAAATGACCTCAGAACACACACAATACAAAAATAATAATAATTAAATAAATAAATAAACTTTGTAGTTGTGGCCCATTCAATAAAACCCCTATATTTTCTCAATTCCCGCTTTTACCCTTCCTTCCTCTTTTCATCCTTTCTCCCCTCTCCCCCCATTTCAGTAACTTCATTTTTAACCCTAAATTTAATTAATTAATTATTCTACCTATTATAATGTATACCCAAACCGATTTTGTTTTAAACTATTATTACACTTTTTCTTTTTTTCTTTTTTCTTTTACAAATAGTACTTTATTTATTGGTTGGGTTATACTCGTTTTGACTGACTTAAATTTAAAGTGCAAGATTAATTGATTTACATATGTTTTTAGTAGTCATTGAATTTTAAATTTCATGTGTAATTAGGTTATTGTAATGAATTTTAAAAATTAATTGAACTATTAGGGACTGTTTACATAACAATGGATAATATTTTGGAATGTTTTCAAATACAAGAAAATTTATCTTTTATTTATAATAGACCGCGATAGACTTAAGTATATATCTATTACTAATAGAAAATAAAATTTTGTTATATTTGTAAATATTTTCAACGATTTTATTATTTAAAATAATTTTTCTATTTTTTTTTATTACTAATGTTACCATAAACATGGGAATGTAAAAACTTGTTGTGGTTTGTGTGGGATGTTTGTTAATTGGTTCATTTGGTTGGGACAAATAAATGTGTTTTAGAGTTAAGAATTTAGAATTATGGGTGTGTTAAAAAGATTAGGATTGCTCTCATAAAATATTATTATTATTTATTAATAATAATAAAAACTAAGGATTAAAAATTGAAAGATTTCACATCTCTTTACATCAATGCTGTCCAATCCAAATCAATTGGTCAACTTTGTAACTCACTCTTCTTTCTTTGGTCACATAATCATTTCTCTCTATATGTGTTTTTTTTTTTTTTTTTTTGTGGAACTTTGGTTTGAATGAGAGAGAGAGAGAGAGAAATAGAGGGCCAATTAGGTTTAAAATTTACTGAGTTGGGGGCTGTGGTTACATAATTGTAATTATAGGGGCCAAAATGCAACAATTGCACATGATGATGATGGCTAGTGTAAGTGTGTTCATCAATGCCCTTCCCTCTCATGCAAATCTCTTTCATCCCACACATTTATGACCCAAACTCCACTTTACATCATCATCCTCTCTTTCTTGTGACTTAATCGATTGAGTTATATTTAAATTGGATACTGTGATCATATGATAAAACACGAATTAACATATCGAAATTTGATATGATTTCTGTTTCGAGATTGGGTTCGACAATTTTGATCTCTACATTGAACTTAGTTTATTAGTAAAGATTTGAATAGTCCTATTATGCATAGGCATCTAGGGCTAACACGAATGTAATCATGAAAGGTTATTGAAGATTTCTCTACATAATTCAACATCTCACACATTCCACAATTTTCATAGGCAAAATTGAAAGTTTATTAAAACATTTTTTAAAAAAATTTAAATACCAAACATACGTAAATGTGAAAGTTCAAGGATTCAACTAGTAATGTAACCTTGAATTTGTCTTATTTTATTATTAGCATGAATTCTAGATCTACGGCTAACTTAAGCAAAACTGAAATGGTAAAATATATACCTTAGATTAAGTAATCAAAAGTTCAAATCATCCGCCTCACGTTATGGATCTAGGGCTAACACAAATAAATCTCAATTAGTCAAAATATATATCTTAATTAACATGTTAGAGTTCAAATGTTCATCTCACATTTGGATATAGAGTACGTTAATGTGAGCTTATTCGAACTAGTTAAAATATATACCTTAGATTAAGATGCAGTAAGAGGTTTGAATCTCGTTTTTCTAGTACACAATAGAGAATAAGAAGATTTGAACAACAAAACTCTTGATTCCATAACATATTTGTATATCGGTTAAGTTATGCTCATTTTGATACGTTCAAATCTTTCCCTACGAATATTCTTAAACATATATATATATATATATATATAAAGGAGAAACATTAGGATTTAAGTGGTTTAAGCAATATTACATGAGTAGAAAATGTGAAAACTGGGGGTGGAAGGTATTTAAGAGGGGGATGGCTCAAAAAGAAGAGGAGGGGAAGAGACCCTTTATTTTTAGGGCATGTCATCATTGGTGTGTAGCAGAGACCCAATTTATAACCCTTTAGATTCATTGAGTATTAGCCCCCAAATTTACTTCTTTTGCAGACCCCTCTTCTTTGCAGCCCCCCTATGATAGCTTTTTATGAATTTATTTTTTTTTTAATTTTGAACTTTTAGGAAAAAATTAAAAAAAAAAAACAATTTCCAAGGGGAAAATTATTGCCTTACTTCTTCCCCCATCATGTCATATATCTATAAATGGAAGTCTTCACCTTTGATATGAAAGGCTTAATTGATTTTCTTACATAATTATAATTGGCTAAAGATAAGATGCAATTGTAATCTCAACCAAATATCATTCATACTAATGTTCCTCTACGATTGTTTCTCGTCGTTCACTTCACTCTTCTCAATAACTCGACATTACTTTTGCTCTCACTACTTGTTGTTACTCCTAAAGATACTAACTTTTGCTCCTTTCGATATTCACTGCTTGCTCTTGTAGAGTGAATATCGATAATAAATGAAACAAAATATTACAAGAAATGGTACGCTTTATATCTTTTCAAATTTTAAACATTGAAGCGCGATAGCAAATGTTGACCCATCAACAATGAGTATCAAGTATTGCAAGTCAAAACACTCATTTTAAGAGTTGTTATGTGATGATGCGAAGAAAAAGGTTTAAAAAACATAGTTTCTAAAAAGTGTTTTTTTTTTCCATTTAGACCCTAAAACAATGTTATCTGCATGAAAATTTTACTTTGTTTCATTTGTATCCGTCGTGTATATTACAAAAAACGTTTCATTTTTAGTATCTTAGAGTATCATTTACGTAGCTAACATTGATACAAAATTAAATTAACAAGTGAGGGAAACTTTAAAAAAAAATTGGAGAAAAGAAAATAAGCATGTGACTAGTGTGTGTTTTATTTCAAATACAACCAGATTATTTATTAATTTCTCAAAGTTTTGAATTAAATTATACTAAAAAAATAAAGAAATAAATAAATATATATGTGTATATATATAAATTTAATAATTATGATTAATAATAATAATATTTAATGCATGTGTGGCTGTCTCTCTCTTTCTCAACAGAAAATCCAATGATTATAAAATATAAAAATAACTGACAAAATATAATATAGGATTCTGATTTTCAAACTTGTCATCTTCTAAGTCAAGACTTTAAATAAATGCAAAATTCTTTTTTAGTTTATTAATTTTTCTTACGCCACGTTTTCCCCACTAATTACTCTTTTTGCCATTATGGTGTGAACAAAATTTATTTTATAAACTTTGTTCGATATATTATTTTTTATTTCAATATATTTTTTTTTAATGAATCAAACAAAAATCTACAATGTTTTCAAACTCAAGAATTAAGATAATGCATATGGTTGTTAGCAAAATTTGGTCGAGAGAACTCGTCGTACCTCCATGTGCCATCATGATGACTTTGTAATTTGAAGAAGAGATCACTTCAAAATAATAATAAAAAACCATGTTAGTGTGATACTTGTCACACGCACTTACATGCTACATGCACTTGAGGGTTGGATTAGGTTGCACTGAATGTCTCGGATAAAGAGGTGACCTCGATCTTTGAGATCGAAGTGAGCCAAGTAGTTCAATTGTCTTGCTCTCTCTTCTTTAGCATTTCTCCAAAGTAGAGGGAACGAGTTCACCTCTGCCTTGACCTCTAAAGTCGAGGTGAGCGGCACTTTTTTAGGTGATAAATTGTTTGTTTAAAATTAAACTACAAATTCTTTTATCCATATTTATTGAGTATCAATTTAATTTCAAATTTTCAAAATAATTATTATAAAGAAAAAAAAAACCTTCAATTTTTTCAAAATACTTACCGGCAGATTTTAATTTTAGCAATTAAATTGTTGGGCCAATATTTTGACTAAAAAAGTGACATTTTTTTTTTAAAAAAAATGAAATTTCTGGACAAAAAACTATTTATAAAATTATAAAGTATCTCTTGTTGACTTATGCTACCCACATCAATCATCCATAAGGAACTTTTTTGTGTTTTTTTTAAAAAAAATCTCATATGACCTTTATTTTGTCGTATAAAATAGAACTTTCAAACGACGAGTATCATGGATTAGCGTTGTGTTCTTTGTGACTATAGTGATCACCTACTTTTAATATTCCATTCTTGCAAATTTTATTGCAACCAAATGTTAGAACGAGATCAATCCTTGTGCATATACGTAATGGTACAAATACGAGCATATATTATTATAGAAATAATATAATATAATATTTGACACGGGATTAAGCACCTTTTTCTTTGATGTATCGATTTTGTTATATTAATGCCACGTGGTAATCAAAGATTAAATTATTTGTCAATTTATACTCGTCTATAGATTTGTAAAATTTAAAAGTTCGACATCAATATTAAGGATCACTTAATAGATTTGTAAAATATACATAAAAGAATGTCATCTACGTACTACTATCATAATAGGAAGATTTACACTATCAATAGTGACCATCTACTCTTGGAGTTAATATTCTACGGAGTTTCTTGACACCCGAATGTTGTAGGGTCAGACAAGTTGGCTCGTGAAATTAGTCGAACTGTGCATAAGCTAACAAGAAAATCTATAACTTAGTTTGGAAGTTAATCGACTTAAACTATTAACTTAAATAACTATGAACAAAAACAATCATCAATCAATATCCATATCAATTTTGATATTGATATTTTAGTCCTTAACGATAATCTAAACTTATGAATTACACGTGTTAGCAATGTTTGGAGAATGAATAATATTTGAAAAAGCTTTAGAAAAGGAAACCAAAATTGATGCCACCCAACCATGCAAAACTATCATTTAGTTGAATGAACAATTTTTGCTTTTTCTTCAAAAAAAAATTGCTTTTTGGTACTTTTCCACCCTACTGCTCAATAATAACCATTCATCATTAAAATGAGAAGCAAATTGAGGTGTTCAAAAGCCAAATAGGGTAAAATTTGGAAGAGGGAAAAGGGTTTCTAAGGGGCAGAAAGGTAATTTAAGCAACACTAACCCCATTGTTTTGAGCTCCATGATTGCACTGATGCAAAGACGTAGAGAGAAGAACGAGCTCCACGAGGGGTAGTAAATGACTAAAATACCCTTGAAATCATATATTTTATGGAGCCATTCCAAAAGAGAGAGCATATGTGAAAAATCCCATGATGTTTTCACACTAAGCTACTCATAACCCATGAGAGGCCCTGAGGCTGGCTGGCCCCTACCCATCCCTTTCTATTCTTCCAATTGTAAACTCAAAAAAAAAAAAAAAATTGCATATCGAGATCCCTGGATTTTGGGTATAGTTTTCATTTGGTTCTTAAGATTCAAAACGTTACATATTTAATCCTTTAGTTTTGAGTTTTGTTTCAATTTAATAGTGTTTCAAGGTTTACCCTTTTAAACTTGGTTTTTCACTTAATATTCATTTTTCGTATTCAGGGTTAATGTCTATTACTATTACTTATTCAATTTCACTATTTATCATCACTATTAAGATTAAATTTAAAATTTCATTTCGTAAATTCTTTTAACTTAAATAATAGGTATTAACGTAAATGATTGAAAGTAAGTATCTAGTGAAAAATATCGAGGTTACCCATGTAAATCTTAAAATATAGTGATCAAATTGAAACAAAATTCAAATTCTCAAAGGCAAACTTGTAATAATTGATACTAAAAAAAAAAAATTAAGGACCAAATATGTAACGTTTTAAAATTTAGGGACCAAATAGAAACTAAATCTAAAAGTTAGGACAAAAAAGGTACATTTTTTCCCCTCACTTTTTGTCTATTGCTTTCAAAATGCTTTCATTGTAATAATGCTTTATAATAATGTAAAACAAAATACCATCATCAATTGGTTCAAATAATTCTAAGCCAAAAAAAATGGTCCCAAGTATATTATAAGGTTACATAAGTTTTGTTGCAAGATTAGTGTAATTACGTAACCGATAAGATAGACATTTCAAGAAACTAATTAGTCGATATTAGGTAAGTTAGCTCGAACAATCATGCTTACAAGAGGAGAAATGACATTTTTTTCTCTCAATTTGAAAAATAAAAGGTCATATGATCGCTAGTATAATCCAAAATGGCTAACTTTATAGAATTCAATCTCTTTCAATTACACCACTAAAGTTATTAGTATACCATTCTTGATCAAAACTCCATTAAATCCTACAAAACACCTATAAAAAATACGATAAAATCGAAAAAAACGACCAACAAGCCACTCCGAGATAAAAGAGGAAGATCCGAAAGAAGAAGCCAAAACTACTAAATTACGGAGAAAGGTGTTGTAATTGGGTGCAAACCCTAAAACCATAGGAAGGGGGGGTTGGGTAATATGAAAGGGAAAATACAGCATTACAAGTAAGGAATAAAATCCCCAAAATAAACAAGTGGGTAAAGAAAAGTTGTATGTGCAAAAAGAAGTGCTAATAAAACCCACCCCATAAAAAGGGGTAAAAAAGAGAGAAAAAAAAATAATGATTATTACCAATACTTACCAACACAAAGAGATTAGAAATGTGAAAGGGAAATGAAAGGGGGCTACAAATAGAATTACAAAATTTAGTATATATAATTTACCAAAATTACATTTTTAACCTTCCATATTTTGAAAATTGCGTGTATTTGATCCTGAGATTTAAACATGCATTTTTTTAGTATTCGAATTTCTAACAGTATATGTATTTAAAAGTATAAAACGGAACATTTGAGTTAATTTCAAATAAACCCGATTTGAACCAAACAAACACATGTAAAAACTCGAAGTTAGATACGCAAATTAGTATATATAGGGAGGGGGGGGGGGGGGTGTTGGTGGGTGTATTGAGAGAAGGGGTTGTATGTGTGAAGGTGATGATGGGTTTAGAAGCCAATCCATTTAATGATTGCGAATCTTGGGACGGCCCTTAGCCCACCCATCATTTTACATCCTCCTCCTCCTCCTCCTCCTACCCCTAAAACTCCCATAATTCTCCCTCTTTTTTTCTTTTTACCAAAATACCCTCCTTTAATTCCCTTTTTTACCCCTCACTACTCATGACGCCATAAACAATCATCTTCATCATTCTTTTTTTTTTTATTATTATTATTATTTATTTATTTATTATTATTATTTTAAAAAAAAAAGAAAAAGAAAAATCTTTTGAGCTTCTTCTTCTTCTTCCTATAACCGGCCGCCTTCCATGCTTACACTTACATGATTGTTGTGTCAGAAAGAGGAGGGGCATGTCTCATGTCTAATGTCTCAATGTCTTCTTCTTTTATTTATTTATTTATTTTTAATTAAATAAAATATTTTATAAACATATATAAATGAAAATGAAAATAAAAATAAAAATAATTATTGTTTTCTTAATTTTTGTTTGAGGAGGTTTTCTCTCTCTTAACCTATGACTCTATAAATTAACAGCCACTTTGTTCCATTTGTCCCTCACTTGTTCCCCTTTTTTTTTTTTTTAGCTTTTCCATTTCTTCTTCTTCTTCTACTACTACTACTAGAAGTGCTTCTGTTACAAAAATCCAGATTGTTTTTGTTTACTTCTCTCTCTCTCTCTCTGCCCAACAAACCCATCTTAAAAAGGTGATCTTTTTTGAAAAGATAAAGAAAAATCAACACATACCCACTTTCTCTTTCCTCCATATCTCTCTCTCTCTCTCTCTCTAGATATATATATATATAATTTATATATATTGTTTTTTTTTTTTTGGGTCCTTTTGTTTTGTTCTTAAGGTTCTCTTCTTGCTTCCCTTTCACCAAGAAAGGTAGACATACCCTTATGTTGTGGGGTACTTCCTTTGTTTTGTTCCTTCTTTTTTGGTGTAAGTTTTTGTTGGTTCTTCTAAATTCTAAGTTTCTTCTTCTTCTTCTTCTTCTTCTTCTCTTGTATTTTTGAAGGAGATAATGTATTGGGGTTCTTCAATTTAATGCCTTAAAACAATCTCCTCTGTTTTCTGTGCAAATTACAGAGGATTGATTTAAAAGTTCAGATTTTTTGAGTTTCTTATGGTCTTATTAAGTGTGGTTGAATATAACTTTAATTATCCTTTTCTTTCATATTTGGGCAACCGAAAGAACAACCCATTTCTTTTTTTTTTTTCTTTTCTTTTCACAATGAGTGTACATTTTGTCATCCATTTATCCTTATTCTCTCTTTTGTTTGTTTTTTTTTATTTAAATGTTTTTTTTTAATAAAAAAAATCCTCTGTTTCAAAGCTGTTTTTGCCTCCTCTTTTTTCCCATTTGTTTCTGTCTCTTTCTCTTCGAACTCTCATTATTACATATGGCTAAGACCAAAGCTCTTCTTCTTCGTTACTGTTGGATTTATCCATCTCTATAAATCAATCTCTCACCATTTGTTTCAATTCCTAATCCAGAAAACCCATCTCATAATTCCCATCTTGTGTGCTTCTAATTCCTCGTCTTCTCTGTTTTTCTCCTATTTTTCCTTTTTTTTTCTCTAATAAAATTCTTTGTTTTTTTCAGGGTGTTTTTGGAATTTGGTTGATATAGTATTATCACATATTTATCAACCAAATTGTGATCAATCAATAATCGTATTAGCCAAAGGAAGAAATGGAGAGGCTAAACTCAGAGTTGTACTTGCAAAACTGTTACATAATGAAGGAAAATGAGAGATTGAGGAAGAAAGCTCAACTTTTGAACCAAGAAAACCAAGCTCTTCTTTCGGAACTGAAGCAGAAATTATCAAAAGGAAATTCAAAAGCTAATGCTGCAAAATCAATTCCTGATCTTAATCTTTCCTCTGCAAATCCTTCTAATTCTTCCAATTGAAATCATATAATATCAATGGAAAAGAAGAAGAAGAAAGAAGAACATGATGATGATGATGATGATATCATGACCCCACTTAAAGTTTAATCTTTTTTTTTAATTTTTTTTTTTATGTTTTTCATTTTTTGTGAATTACCATAGCCAACAGTAGCAAGTAGTTTGGGTTTTCAGTTATATAGGACAGTATGTAGCTTTAGCATCTTTTTTTTTTTTTTTTTTTGAATTTCTTACATCCTTTTTTTTTTTGGTGGGGGGGGGGGGGGGGGGGGGGGTGGGTAT
>JBBPDJ010000017.1:16251115-16267016 GCA_037974625.1 Cucumis cinereus | reverse complement strand
TTTTTTTAGGGTTTTTTTTTTCTCTTTCCCCCCCCCCCCCCCCCCCCCCCTTGTTTCTTTGATTTTCTGACCATGCTCAAAGATTTCTCTACCTTAACCCCTACATTTCAAATATTTTTCACTTCTTCAACATCCCAATCTCTAATTCCACACTGTAATAATGTCAATATGCTGCAAAAATCTAGTCATATCTAACTTGAATTTGATTCCTAGACTTGTACCTATGAATTTCATTGGTTCAAATATTACTTTGGTCATTGTACTTTGATTTTTTGGTCATTGTACTTTGATTTTGATTCATTTTGGTCCATAAACTTTCAAATTTGGTTCATTTTGATCTATATACTTCATTTTGGTTACTATACTTTTAAAATAGTCACTTTTTAAAAGCATAAAAACCAAAATGAACAAAAAAAAAAATGAAAATACGAAAACTAAAGTGAATATTTTGAAAGTATAGGAACTAAAATGAATTAAGTTAAAGTTTATGGACCAAAATGAACAATAACAAAAAATATAGGGACCTAGTATTCATACGTAATACCAAATTTATACCTACTTATGCCATGATTTTGAAAAGTAAAAAAAGAAAACAACTTAAGCAATTCTAAAAGGTGGATAGTTTGAGGAAATAAACTATGAAAAAAATCGAACATGTTCTCACTATGAAAATCTATAGGTCGTCAAATCTAAGCATAATGTGTGTGTGTGTGTGGGTGGGTGAGTGGGGGGGGGGGGGGTTGGTTCTACTTCACTATTTCCATGAAATTTCAATGGAAATTGTCGATACTTAAAGGGAGGAGGTTAAACTTAAAACAAGATATAGATAAGTTAATGGGAGGTAGATCCGCAATTTGGAGGGTACCCTACGGATTTGAGGCCATCATTACAATATCTACAAGAGTGGAAGGGTTTCAGAAGATGAATGGAAACTGGTTCAGTACGCAAACCTTTTTTCTTGCTTTGGTCCAAAACAACATCCTTCGCTGCCTAACACCTTCATTCAAACAACAATCAATAATGTCTTTTAATCATTGAATTCTTTGTATTTTCTAATTCTTTGTTACAATTACAACCACAAGGCAAGAGAAGCATACATTCATAGAGGTTTTTATAGCTAATAATAAACAGTCTTGGCACATACCTCAATACAGAAGAATAATCTAACATATCTTCTTCTGCTTCTCTCTCTTTCTAAGCTACAGTAAGATTATTTTCTTTGAAGATTTTTTTCAGAGTCTAGTTCCAGGAACAATATCCTTGCCAACATCTGCAGTTATTTGCTCTCTCATTAAACAAGTGTGGACTTGTCATGGGAAAAAGAAGCCATAGGAATCCCACCATTCCAACTAGAAATGCCAGACTCACCACCCCTGAGATGTTTAGATAAAGTTATCTTCAACTCAGAGACAAGTTCATAGACAAAAATGATCACAGAGAAAAAGAAAAATACACTTGGCTCAAAGGGTTAAACTCAGCTTCTTAGATTTCACAAGGTGTATTGCAGCATGTGGAATTTATCATTCTTTTTTCCGGTCATTAATCACCATATCAACCATTTATTAGCATTTAGACAGTGAACATGTAGAAAATATAATTATAAAGCAAGGTCGCAACAGAGTAACTCTATGGAACTATAATAAGGAGGAGAAATTTGGAACATATTTTCTCCTGTACAAGGAAACGAAGGGGGATAAGTTTGATTCTTCTGTTATCGTGGTTTATTGATGAACACAGATCACAAAAACATAAAACATACCGCTAGTTTGATTCTTTGGTTATCATGGGTTATTGACGAATTCAGATCACAAAAACATAAAACATACCTCTTCCTCGAGAAAAAAGGGCAGGTAAACCCATAAAGTTGCAAAAAACATGAGCAACTAATGGAGCAAGAAGATGGCCTGCAAAAAAATGTCCCGACATTAGTGCGATTTCTTTTTAAGAGACTTCTAATGTGTTTGGAATAGCTTTTGAAATATAATCAGTTTTACAATAATTGCCCTTGGAAAAATGAATAATTTAAAATGTGTTTAGTATAGTTTCTTGGTGATTGATAGTGTTTATTATTTTTTTCCAAATCTTGATAAATAAAAAGCTCTATTAAAATATTGAATCAATTTAAACTCTTTTTTGAAGAAAGACGTGAGGGGTGGATTGTCAAAATATAATTAAAATGAGCAAACCAAAAATCTACTGAGTATGTGGCATGAAGACAAAGCATTATAATCAATATAATAACTGTTGGTAGTTTTGAAAAAGGTAAGATATAATAACATTTCATTGAAAATATCTTTTTTAAAACTGCTTAAACTAGAAGGCACTCCAAGCACTTTCAACAAATCCACGCTCAGCTGTCTTAGCTTAGTTAAAAATGCAAAAAGATTAGTGGCTAGGTTTGTGAACCAAGTCCAACAAAACTATCTTAGATTTCATTGCAGGCTATGAACTATATAAACCTTTCCAATTAGAAGTGATGAAGGAAGGATATTCATTACAAAACTCTTGAAACAAGAGTTCTAAAGGAAAGCACCAAAAGATAGTCCCATACACCCACTACTCTTCATATTAATGAGAATAATAACTAATATTAGACGTCAAATTAGACATCACCCTTCCTATTACCAAGAAAGGCACTAATGCCAGTGCACGTGCTTCTCATGAAACAAAGTTGATAGTGCCCTAGACTAAAACTAAATAGAAGATTATTGGAAAATATATATATGTATATGTAAACAACTTCATATGTGAAATTTGATGAGCTTCTAGTAGCACGTTAGAGCTCAGACACTAATTCTACTCCAATTCCAGCTTGAAGCTGGTGCAAATTCATCAGTTAAATCAATCTCTTTCCACCTGATAATTGATTACAGAAGAACAGGTGTATGAAGCTCAGGAACCAAAAACAAAGACCTATGCAAGAAACATAGCATTAAAAGTAATGTTCTATCTTGGATACCAGTTCGCAGAAAGAGAAAACTGGCGTATGATCCAAATACCACAGTATACCCAAGCTGGAGACCTGGATAAGGAAAAGATAAGAGGAAAAAAAAACATAACTCATATGCATCCTTCATAAACATGTAATGGGGAAAAAAAGAAGAAAAGGGGAGAGTAAAAAATGGAATGAAAATTGTCAGGGAATAGAAGTTGTGTACCTACAACCATAACTGCTTTGGTTAAGTTGTTGTTCTGCTTGCTATAGTACTCCATAAAGTGGTTTAAATGCGCTGCCACATGATGATGAAGCAGAATATAACTAATTTTTAACCAAACCAGTTTCAGTAAATTTACAGAACGTCCACAGGAAAATTGGTCATCCATGAAATGTTCAAAGTGTGATGGTCCCATCCTAATTTGAATTAATAAACAACTAAAACCAAATGTAAGTATTGAAGACTCATCTCTTCATACCATACATACTCTTCACACACACATATATAAGTCTGGTGGTCACTTAATATGGTACAAGAACAAGAAATCTCAAGCTCAAACCCTTGCAATGTTTTCCCTATTTCTATGAATTAGGGGGAACATGACAAATTTCAGAAAAATAATAAATAGTATAGGGAAGCATAAGGTCATGCCCCGTAATGAATAAATGAGGGTACATGCACAAACTCTTACGTAAGATAGTTGGATGGTTTCATTTGCTAAAACGAGAAGCGTTGAACTTACCCAGACTGAAAAGAATTGGGCAGAGAAATATCACAGTGATCGGCTTAAATCCCCCAGATAGAAGAGTTGGTATCATGCATGCTCTAAACACCAACTCCTCAGTTAGTGGAGCCTGTCCAAGAATGTGTGATGCAAATGTCAACCACGAAATCAAAGCGAAAAAAAGGTTCACTTGCCACAGCTTAAAGAATTATTTATTATCATTTAATAACCAATATGGTTAGCGTTAAGGAAAACAGGACATATATTTTAATTTTAGAGAAAAGTCAGCTCACAAACTCAAAATAACAGCATCTTTTACTTACAAGTGGCAACCAGAACATTGGACTACACAAAGCCTTTCCAACCAAACTGTGAATCTTCAGTGATTAAATACAATGGTCCAGGTAACCAAATCAATCAAGTTACTGTCATTACTTATCTAGCTTGAAACCCGAAATAATGAGTATGCAAGTGAGATTTAGAGCAAAACCAAGCCACAACTTTTTCCTTTCCACCCAACTCATGGAGCTTACTCATAGAGAATTGTCAAACAAGTAATGCCAATAGGACAAAAAGCCGATGGTGCAAGATGAAGAGTTTCCCAGAATTTAAAAGCAAAGCAGCTGCAAAAATGTTTCAAGAATTTATACTAGAGTCTAGCATGCGATTATTCAGCACAAGGAGCCACAATAAAGCTAAGTATAAGTGATTTATTTGCTTCTTAAGAGACAGGAAGCATGGACCCAAAAATGGAGTGGAAAAACTTTAAGTTACTCACCACAACATAATTTCTCCAAGCTAAAATATTTGAGACAGTTGATAGCCCCCAATCAAGAACTCTTGTCCATAACAGTCTGGCACAGTTCAAAAGGGAGTCTCCTCCATGATTCATATGTTCTCTCCATGAATCCACCAATAACAAAGACTTCAAGACCATTGATCCGACGTACATAGAAGAAGTCAATGAAAGAGGAAAGATCACGGCTTGCCACTGTTTCATAGATAAAATTGCAATTCAGGACGCAAGTTTAGGATTCATTTCACCTTTCCAATCTGCAGACTACAAGATTATAAAATTGAATAAAATGTTAAAGAAAACCTTAGCTAATACCATGGTGTGTTATCTAATGGATGAGAAAAAAGTGATACTTACAGTATGATCTGCTCGGATACCATAAGCTCCCAATAACAGTGATAACTCCATTTTCTTCATCTAACATGAAACAAAATGACATGGGGAAAGTCAGCATTGTGATGGAAGCGAGCACAAACAAATTTATAAATTGCGGACTATGAACTTATATCAGACTAATCACGCTTCACTGAGTTACAAATTCCTGAGGTCTGTTGAAACCCATAGAACTAGGAACAAGAGGTCGTGTCTACTTAATATCTTCCTTTGCATGGTAATAAAAAGTAATAACTTCAACTCTCTAATTCACCAATTAGGTTGATTGATTAATCTTATAGTCTATAGTAATTGGTTCACTTAAATAATGAAAAAGCTAATTATGTATATGTATCTATGAAATTCTTGCTCTCGCGTCTATCAGAGACAATGGATCCAACGGATTCGTTATTGAAGATGAACAAATCGGTATCTAACCCAAAATTTACTTCGTCTACCACAAATTATAACGTTAACAAATTCGGATCAGTTAACTTGTAGCTCGCATGATAAACTAATACTTACTAAAACAGTGTATCGAGTACATGGATTGACCGCTCTATCTTAAGTGAACCATTGCAGAACGTTTCCTATCAACGAAACGACCAGTAATTCTTTATTGTCTACCAAGAAATAAATGAATACTACGCAGTTCAATTCGAAGAAGAAGAGATGATTTCTGGAAAGACTCATTGCAAATACAAACAATATAATCCTGCTTTCAGACATTAACGACAAGAAAAAGTTAATTGAAGCCTACAGGCAGGATTAGAGCGCAGACGAAGATTGAAACAGCGGTGGAAATGAAGGCGCACAGGAACCGTCGGATCATGTAAACTTGAAGAGAAGGAGGCGGTGGTAGACGAAGTATCAAAGCAGGAGCATAGAGAATGGCAACGTAGAACAGAGCCATGGCAGTGCAGGCCGTCACTGCCACTGCTTTGGAGATCAAACAATCTTCCTCCTCCATTATTCGATTTCTCAAGCAAACCTAGAATTAAATGAAGATGTTCTTCGCAGTGGGATCTGAAAATGAAACTCAAAGCGCTTTCCGTTGAGTTCACAGTTCGAATTCGCCTTGCTTCCGACGACTCGGCAACCTGTGGACGCCGAGTTGAATCGGATTTGCTTCCGAGTCGGCGAGTCCCCTTCCCGCTGTTTTACGATTTCTTCGATTAACCCCAAGTTGAAATGAAAACATTATTCAAACGTGTTTTTTCTCTTTTTGAAAAACATACACTTGTGTCTTTGGTCTTCATGTTTGAAATCAAATGCCTAAAATTAAATGTTGTGTTTTTTTATGGAGTTCTGATGCCTAAGAATTACAAATGCCCGGAATGCATGATTTGGAATTCTTGGGTGAGTCATTTTAGTTTTTGTTTTTGTTTTTTTTCTTTTTTGTGAATTGTATATCCTAAATTTTATAATGTATCAATTTTATAATTCATTTTTTTTATTTTTGTACCACTAATTCAATTTCTTGATGTAAAAACAATAAATTTTAACATTCAATAACAATAAAAGAATGAGAAAATGTATTTTAAAAAATACTATTGGGATTAAATCAATGACGTATTTGGAATGACTCAGAAAAAAAAGTTTTAAAAAAATTTGTTTTATTAATTTTTTTAAGGTTGGCAACGGTTGGATTGGTGGTCAGAAATTCGTTGACGACAGTTTTCGGAAATGACACTCAATGGTCAGCCAACAATGATTGTTTAATCATTGACGATTATTTGTTAATAGGCACGACAATCAATCATTAACGATAACGATTGGTTGTCGATGATCAAGATGTTCACCAACGTTTGTTACCAATTATATCCTGAAGTCAGCCAACATTTGTTGCCAACGATCATTGATAAAAAGTTGAAGTAAAAAATTTTTCTAAAACTTATGGCATTTTATTAAAAACAAAAAACAAAAAAAAAACATATTCTAAACCCATGGCTTTGGAATTTTAATCCTAATAATTTTATTCCCATTGCCCAAACATTGGTTTGACTTCAAATGTCAAACCCCCTAATTCCAAACTCATGCGCCAAACACCCCAGTGATTAGCTGAGTTTTGATAACTAGTTTTTAAATTTTTAAATTAACTATTTTAGTTTCTGGGTTTTTAATAATGAATTTAAAATGTTTCTCTAACGAAAAATTATTAAATTTAATATAAAAACTTAAATTAAAATTTTTTAATTTTTATCTTTTCTCTCCCCTCTTACTAGTTCTCTCTCTTTCTTCTTCCTGCTTTCTCTCTCATTCGTCGTTACATATATTTATATGTAAGGTTTAGGGTTTACATATAATGGAGATGGAAGAAAAAAGAAGATAGAAAAGATGAAGGAGGAGAGTGGAGAGAGAAGATATAGAAAATTTCTTAAAAATGACTAATTTGAAAAGTCAATAACTAAATGCACGTATTCACCAAAACTCACGACCGAAAGGTTAATTTTCCCTTTTTTTATGGTTGTTTTGCATGCTATTTTCATACTCTAACATAAATAAACTAAAATATTTACAGGATATAAAAATATTACGGTTGTAGTTGTATCATGATAAATATTAATTAGGATACTTTATTATATTTATAAATGATTTTCAGAAACTTTGTTATTTAAAATAATTTTCATTTTGTTTGCGTGTATAAAACATTATTCAAAATTTTGTTATCGTCAAACTTTGTAATTTTCACTGTTTCTTTCAAGTTCATTCAAATATACTTAACTATGTTACTGTTTCAAGTAATTTGTCTCGTAACTTTAACAAAAACAATATAAAGGTTGCAAAATGAACTCAAGACCAGTTAACCATGTACTATAGTAATGTAAAAGGATCATAAGCGGTTTATTCAAATCTCTCATTCTATTTGTACTAAAACAACTATGTAACAATTTAGTAACAACGATGTAACAATTTAAGTAATTGAAAAAACATAAAATTCATCCTTCCTCTCCTTCATCTTCGTCTCCAACTTTCATGATCATCAATCGTTTGTGCTTCCAGATTTGAAATTGTTATTTAGGCTGTAGTTCTGTCTCCGGACACGTCGAACCTAGCATTGATGTTCTATTTTTATTTTTCACGTGTTTTATAGAATTTTTTTAGTTGAATTAGTTTACGACTTTCGAAAAATACATTAAAACGATAGAGTAAAGGATAGTTAAAAATCTTGTGATATTAGTATATCTCCAAAATTTACTTGAAAGTCGTCACAAACCTATTAAATGTAAATTGAGAATTCAAGAATCCATTGCACAAAAATTAACAAGTTTAAGGTCCATGGATCATTTATACAATTTAAAATTGTGAAACCTATCCTATACAAAATAAAAAACCAAACATATACCCTTGACCCAAATAGATACAGATGTCAAAGTTTAGTTCATAGAGTAATATTATAACCAATATTCAAAATGTAGATGTTGACAAAAATATCAATAAAATATCGACATCAACCAAAAATGTTTTGAAAAAAAAGATTACGAAACAAAAAAAATTGATTAATAGACAAACATTTTACACTTTTTAATACAATTTAACATGTTATATTTTATATAAATATATATATATTTTACTAAATTGTTTATCGACAAGAACATCCACCTCTGTCCATATCAAACTCATAAAAAATATTACCATGCTTATAATTTAAACAATAAATTGATATATATTACTAAAAAATAAAACAACTAAGTTCGATAGTAATTGACATTCGATTCTAAAATCGAGGATCTGGCCCCATACGAAGTCCGAACAAAGCAAAACCTATCGAACAAGAAATACCAAAATCGTATTTTTCAGAAAAGAATGGGGTGAAAAATGTGATTTCACATACCACATTGAGTCACTTAGAAAATTCTTGGCCTTGTACGCTTCCCCACTTTCACGTCAAGTAGTTAAAACGGAATACGAATAGTCAGATATACCCTTAAAAGCTCTCTACTATATAAACTTCAATCTTTTTTCTTTTCCTTTTTATTATTTTTACTTTCTAGTGCATCGAATCGTCTCTAAAATTTCCCCATTTTTCTTGTACTCTGTGGAGCATTCGACCTCGAGTTGAATCCCTAATTCTCCAAATCGTTTTTCGATTTAGAATCGGTTTTTTCTTTTAATCCATTGCAGATTTCAGTGTTTTGTTCTTCAATTCATGGGGACGGTGAAGAAGGAGTTCGCTGTACCGCCGGTGGTTTTTCCCTCTGGCGGTAACCCCAATCTTCAGCAACGGCGTGGTGTGGCGACGGCGCCGTTTCAGCCTCCTCGGCAGACTGGCTCCAGCATTCCGTTTATGTCCTTTGACATCGGATCCGCCGCTGCTGCTTCCACATCCTCCGGCAGTATCTATGGTGGTCCTATCGGTGGTGGGTCTATCCCTGGTGGTGCTAATTTCGAAGACGAAGAACCCCTCCTCGATGAACTCGGGATCCACCCGGATCAAATCTGGAAGAAAACCAAGTCGATCTTGAATCCGTTCCGGGTCAAACCTGATGTGCACAAGGACTCGGACTTGTCTGGACCGATTCTCTTATATATGTTCTTTGGCCTCTTCCAGTTGCTCGCCGGTAAGATCCAATTTGGCGTGATACTGGGATGGATCGTGGTTTCTTCCATCTTTCTGTATGTTGTGTTCAATATGTTGGCCGGGCGGAATGGTAATTTGAATCTTCACACGTGTACTAGCGTGGTTGGGTACTGTATGTTGCCTGTCGTTGTTTTGTCGGCTGTGTCTTTGTTCCTGCCGCAAGCCGGTCTAGTGAGATTCGCAGTTGCTGGAGTTTTTGTGTTGTGGGCGACGAGGATCTGTACGAGTCTTATGGTTTCTCTTGCTGATGGTGGGGATGAGCACCGTGGCTTGATAGCGTATGCTTGTTTTTTGATTTTTACTCTGTTTTCGCTGTTAGTTATATTTTAGTTCTGATGATGCAACTTCAGCTCTGTGATTAGCATTGACATTCTTTGTTTCTTACAAAAAGGGAAAAAAAAGAAAAGAAAAGAGAACATTCTGTACTGAAATTTTGGTTTACTATATTGATTACTAGGTAAAGTTTGATTGATGGTGGGATGGGAAACTTGTTGTAGTAAATGAGAAATCCTTTTGCTTTTAATCTTTTCATTTGTGCCATGTTCGTCGTTTCTTCTATTAGTTTTGTTAGAGATTAACTAGTTTACTTGTAGTGTTAACTAGTTGGTTTTGAATGGCTGGTGATCTATTTTACTTTAAGCAGCCTATTGTTTTAAGTGTAAAGTGTGTGTATGATTGGATTGGTTAATGATCCCCTCAAGCTGAATATTCAATCGTTACCCTTGTCCCTATGAACAATTGTCTTGGAGATAAAGCATTTTTAGTTGCACATGCCTTTGATCTTGATAAGACAGCATCCTCATGCATTGTTTTGAAAGACTTAAATTCAATATGTAGGCTTTTTCTGTGGAAAAATTAAGTCTCAAGGCATCAACCTCAGAAGCCCATCAATGGTTGCCTGTTAGTATACAATCAATATATCTAGAGTTTTTTAGGAAACAATATATTTAGATTTTGAGCTTTGTACTTATAAGGGGGATCATGTTCAATGTCCTAGTAATGGCAATGTGGCTAAGTTGCTACATATTCCCTTGGCTCTTTTGTTTTATCTACTGAATGATGCTTTGGCTAGGACTATCATCTTTCGGGGCGTGTCTACAATTTTCTTGTATAATATCCGCCACAATAGCTTTCCTACACTCAGCCAATCGAAAAGGTCTTTTATAATTTCTTTTTGAGGCTCTCTGTCTTTCATTCCATCCATGAAATTGTTCCCATCGATGATAAGGCCTTTTATAACTGCATTATGGTATCTTATCTGTAAGTTAATATTCCCTTGCCGATAACTAGAAGAGGATTGAAAGACATAGCAGGCTTTTTTTATTGACCTGATTTGATGCTTCTGGTTGTCTTGTGTATCCATATTGAAGAAATAAACTAGGTATCCAAGTTCCTTGTGTCTAAAGGTGTAGTGTTGTTTAGGATGAGATTTATTTTCTGAGCCAAGTTCATAAAGAAATCAGTTAGATTGTTGCTTTGTGCCCTGGGCCCCTGTTGGTCTTATCACCAAGGAACTATAAATGTTCTTTTTATAAGAAAAAAGGTTACAGTGACACCCCTTTCTTTCGTGAAAAGGTCATGTTTTTTAGCTATTGGGTGTATTCATCGATATGGTGTTTTCTTGGTTGGAAATATATAAAAAGTTAGCTATGGGATAGATGGATAGATTGTGGGATGATATGTTGAGATTGATTTACTCATTATAATACTTCCTTGTGGCTAATAGTTCAAAATTGTTTCATAGCTTTTCTTTGTTTCTTCTTTCAAACAAAAGTTGGGCCTATCTCTTTGCTTTGTATTCCCCACTTCTATTTATCTTGGAAACATTCAACTTTAGCCTCATTGTTCCTCCACATGGACTTGGGTTCCACATTTCAGCTTTCAGTGAACACCTCAACTTGTTATCGACCTGCGGCCTTCACTATCGACCTAAGGCCCTCGCCTTAGGTTGTATTCCTCTTTTCTCCTCTTTTGAGGCTTTTTTATAAATATATCATTTCTTATCAAAACAAAAAAAACTTCTGTTCTTCAGGTCGTTTCTAGCTGTGTTTCTGCAACACAAACTTTTAGTTAGTTATGTCTCTAATTTTTGGCCTTTCCAGTTTGGCATTGATAGGTATTCAGCCCCACCCGACGAGCTCTTAGATTATGCTGTTCTTTTTTTCCTGAGTTCAACAATACATGGGTTGGGAGTTTTGTACCTCCAACCTCTTGGGCAAGACTTACTTTATGCCATTTGAGTTGTATTTGTGTTGGCTTGTTGTCATCCATTTGTACAACATGTTTCTTAATCTTAAAAATGCAGATTATTGAGGTAGAATAAGGTTAGATATTCTAATTGTAGCTAATGAGTTCAGAAACTTCTTAAAAGAAAACATTGTTCTAAAGAATTGTGGTCTGTGAAGATTATATTCGTCTCTCGTTTCTAGTTATACATGTGGGATTATGGTTTTAAATCTCTATGTTTTGAGGATGTGCATATTTTGATGATTATTTGTAAATTTATGATTTTGAGATCTAAATTACAACTTTGAAGTCTGTGTTCGTCCTTAAAGTTTAATGAGTTTTTTGAGTTTGAGGAAATTATTGTCTATTTTCATTGATCATATATTTGGCCCTTCATCTATACAATAATCTTAAAATTCTCACAAAATTAAAGTTCAGGTTTCATTAGACTCATATTAATATGTCAACTTAAAGAGATTTGAATATGAACATGTGCTAATCTAGCATTCATACGACGCTTTTTAAATTTAGGGGCCTATTGTAAATGAAATTAAAATAAAAGTTTAGAGGCTTAAAGAATTTAACTATTAATATAATCACATGTTGTATTTTGATTGAAAGTATAATTCTAACCATGTTATTATGTATGAGTGATTAATTTCTTAGTATGTATACATTAGAATTTATTTAGATCAATAACAATTGTGAATCTCGATCAAGATTGGTGAAAGAACATATCGGTTATATATTAGAAAATTTAACCATGATATGGCAAATTTGATTTTAATTATTTAAAAATCACTCAAAAGAAAATTTAAAATAATTGTTTAATCCATTTTAGGAATGGTTGTTTAGAAACTACTTCCAACCTTTGTTAAAAAAGAAAAAAAAAAACTAAAAAACTAAAAAAAGGTGAAATTCGACCACCAACCGAAGTCAAAAGACTCAAAATTCAAACAACTGAACTAACAATTCTTCAACCGTATTTTGAAACTAAGGGTGTTCCGGGGGGTTTGTTTCTCAAATAAAAATCCAAATGTTATACCCTAAATTATTGGTAGGGTCGGGATGGCTTTCTCGTCCCCGCTCCCCATTTCTTTCCGATTTTTTCTTTAATAAAAAGATTAATTAACTTAATTATTCATCACTATATATTTTTTTTTTGTATAATTATTTTTATCAAAACAATTTGAATTTAAAGAAACTTACTTAAAATTTTCGAACATGTTCATTCGTTGTACAATAAAATTTGAAATTTAAATATTATATTTACATGATAGTAATAACATAACAAATAACTTTTATAATATTTTAGAATTTATAGACCTATTAGGTTCTATTAGCATAAAATTAACCTTTATACCATATAAATGGGGTAATTCTTAAACAATTTTATTACGTTAAAAAAATTATTAAATTGAAAACTTATGGATACCCTTAAAAACTTTTTAAACTTAAATATTGTATTGAATACAAACATAAAAAAGTTTAGGAAGGCCTAACTAAACCTATATTGTTTTGAAGCTTAATTTACAATCAAACCATAATTTAGTTGCATAAAATATAAAGAAAAACAAAGATTAAGTGTCGGATTTGGGATTAGGGGAACAACTTTGTATCCGATATTTTTTGGTCGTTGTGGATTTGTTGAGCACCGTTATACTTAACTTCATTTCACCTTAGTCTTTCCATTCCCTATATAAATAAACTTGAAGCTCCGCCGTATTTATCACCGATCAGTCATGGCCTCCGGTGGAGCTCCAGTGGAAATTGAAGAAGACGATGACCTCTTCGAGATCGATCTCGAGGCCGTTAACAGCATTGTTTCACCATCGAATTTCCCCAATGATACTTGCGGTTTCTTCTCGACTGCCGGTGGTGCCACGCTCCTCGCCAATTGTCTGTTGCCGATCACCGACGTGTCCAATGCCGTTCCAATAGGGGATTCCAATGAATGTGGGATATTTTTGTTTGCGATGCCCTCGGAGCCGACACGTCTAGAGAAGGCTCTTCATTTACCGCTGGGTTTCGGGCTTCGTCGAGCTTTGATTGATTGTTTGGAGATGAAGATATCTAGCCGATGATTTGAATTTTCTCGCAAAATTTTCCCATTTTAGTAGTTTGAATTAGAACTAGAATGTGTGTATGTCTTAACTAATTGAACTATGTTTCGTTACTTTTTTTGGATGACTTTTAAACGTAATCGAGAATTTGACAAATTATGGTTTTGCCCAACTTTAAATTGATTGTTTGAAACACGAGTCATGTTGTTAATACCATTGATTTAAGCTGCTTGTTTTGCCCTATTATTATTATTATTATTATTATTATTATTATTATTATTATTATTATTATTATTATTATTTATTATGTTTATGTACTTTATAATTTGTTAATGTCATTATCAACTTGAATACTGTTTGGATTAGTGGTGTTAAATAATAAAATTCGGTCTGACATTATCACAAATAAAACATATTATATTTCTTAAAAAAAATAGCAAAAATTGGACAAATTAAACTATGTTTGTACCATGAGTTAAGCAAGTCCAATCAAATTATATTACGTGATCGTTGAACCAAAGATTAGTCTAGGCAGGTTTATCTTTAGCAAAGGTAGATAATTTTTGTAACGCCTCGAGTTTATGAAAGAGATATAAATGAACCGATATCATGAGAGGAGAGGAATCATGAGGACATTAAAGTAATGTTAAGAATTACTTAAAAGAAATGAAGGTTACTACCTATACTAAGAAGATGCATCTTCCTTTTTGATGGCTCAATCATAGGAACTCCAAAATTAAGCTTGAAAATTTTTCAAGAATAAATGTGAGTGAGGACAAAGCATACTGAAAGGATCCGTATTGGGTTGTGAGGACAACTTTAGATCGCAGGGGATGCAGCGGAATGACGGGGCCGTTAATTGCCAAATCCTGAACCTAGGGCGTTACAATTTTTTTATAATTAGTATAATTTTAGAGATAACGAATCTGAACTACAAATCTCGTGGTTATTAGATAAATTGAACAATGTTCGATTTATTCGTTGGTTGAATTAATAAAGTAAATAAAGGCATATCCCTTTTAGATAAATTGATTGATTAATTTAACAATTATTTAGAAATAAATTAAAGAGTACAACACAAAGCATCAATCCTCGTTTAAAAGGTCAACGAGAGAAACTAAACCCTAATTAAGCTGACATAAGATTCTTTGGCTGGTTAATTTTTTTTATTTTTATATACTGAAAAATTATCTATTATTAATTTATTCATTTTAAATATCAGTAGAAAAGAATATTGGAATTTTAGGTTATATTTGTATTTTATTGTTTCATATATATATATATATATATTTGATAAAAATCAAATCTTTTTATTTTATATTAACGCATTATTAGTAGTGAAAATATCTGTGAATGGTGAATGCTTAAAGCTTGCACTAAACACTAAATTAATTTATCATCTTAAAATTTATAATCAAATGTTGAAAGTGTAGAATCCAATTTTAGAGTTTTATTGGAGAACTTGTTGAAATTAAAAATGATTGATTGATAAGTTATGAAAGCTAATAAAATAATTAAGTGCATTTAAAATAAAAAATTCAAATAATTTTGGTTGAAAAGATTCGTTAAAAATATATGTCTTAAATAATTAAGTTATACATCGTAATATACAAATACATTATAATTAAAGCTAATTCCACTAATATTGTTATTTTTCTAGAAATATTATCATACAATTCGAAACAACAAAATTTAGTTTTTTTTCCTAATTTTTAAAACAATATAAATAAAAGCATGTATTCTAACCTGTTTTTATTTATATCTTTTTAAAAAATTAGAAACAAAACAAAAATTAGATTTTATTGTTTACAAAATGGTGTAATTTTAAATCTTTTATGAAAAAACATACTTTTTTTTCTATGTAGTTCGAAATTTGTTCAATTTTAATATTTAAAAATTTAATTTTCATTCGTATAGTTTCAATAAATCATAGATTGATTCTTTAAATATATTATAGAAATTTAACTGTTACATATATAACACATGAATTTTCCTAGCTTAAACTCAAAATATTATTTTCATGTAAATATTTTACCACTTTCATTATTAAAAATTTCATAAAACGAAAATTAGAAATATTTGGATAACGTGATCTTTTCTTATTAAAGTAAAAAAAATAAACAACGAAAAACGAAAAAAAAAAACAAAAAAAAAAAATGAAAAACAAAAACGTTACCAAGCGGACCAATTCATATATATATA
>JBBPDJ010000017.1:16224414-16247219 GCA_037974625.1 Cucumis cinereus | reverse complement strand
GGAAACGTACTCTACAAAAAAAACAAATAAAGAGAGAAAATATAATATATATATATATATATATATTTCTCCTCTATTTTTTGTCACATCAAGTTTGGTTATATTAAATTATTTGAGATCTCATCCCTCGCTAAAATAAGGTTTATAAGAACGGACCCTTTTAGAACTTGTTCTTGATTGGTTGTAATTATTCATTTTAAAGCATATAATTATTTGAGGTATTATTCTTATGTAGGAGGAAAAAAAATCATTTATCACTATTGCTATTTCAGCTCACCTTTTTTTTAATTTATTTTAAAAAAATTGGAATAGTTTTTGAAAGAATATATTATGAGTTTGGGTTATAGAATTTTCTGGAATATTATTGTGTATGTCCTAAATTATAATTTTGTGTCTCATATAATTTTAAATTTTTTTATTCTATAAAAAGTTTAAAATAGATATTTAAAGTTTTTGATATTGTCATAATTTATTTTATGCCTAACAGGTGTACTTGAAGCATATATATATATTATTAAATTATGAGACATACAAGACATAAAACTAAAAATTTAGGGTTGTATTAAAAACATAAAATTTAATTTAATATTAAATTGATAAGTGAATTTAAAAGATGTTTCAATGTTGTCATTGTCCTAAACTTTAAGCTAACTAAAAAATCATTCTATCACATATAATTGAAAGTTTAAAAATCTATTAATTTTTTTTAAAGTTCGTAAAACAATTAGACACAAACAATAATTAAAGTAATTTAGGGACTAAATTTATGATTTAATTTTTTTATTTTTTAGAGAAGTGTTGTGTTTAAACGAAGTAAAAATTAAATTTTCTAAATTAAAGATTTAAAGCAAAATAGATTATTATTGAGTATGATCTTAGGTTAAATATCGAAATCGTTTTCTTTTAAATAATAAATATAAAATAGATTTAAAACCCATCTTATTTTGAACACTATCATTGTCGAATAATGAAAATTACTGAGAGAATATTAAAAAATAAATTTAAAGTGATATTTGTACTTTAATCATACTTTGGTTTGTTAAGTTTAAAAGAAATCAATCTAGTTTGTTCCAATGTACTTTCATGTCGATACCTTCAAAATCTCTTTTGAAAATTTCAAAATTTGTGCGACATCATTCGCAACGCTAGATAACAGATTCAAATCATTCCAACAAGTATGTATATTCTACTTTATTTTTTAGGTTATCAAATGTCAAAATATGTCTAACTCAACTAACATACAGATGTGTTACCGACTCAGAGGTTTATAATTTGATTCCACCGCCGCTATTGCACTTAAAAAAAAGACAAAGAAAACATTAATCAAAAAGTCAAAAGAAAACTTCCATTTTTGGTCACTTTTCCTTCCAAAATAGCTAAATGTGAGAGAGGGGGGAAGTAAATTATGTGGGTGTGTATATATATATATATATATTAAAAAAAAGGGGAACTTTTGCAATTAAGGTAGCAAATTGGAGGAAAATAGTTGAATGGGGAATCTCTTTGGGGAACCTTCCAAATTCATAGCTTTCATGAGACATACACAAAGGAACTTGCCATATTAAGAGATGCTTTGAGGGCTCAAAGCATAAAGGAACTCCACCAAAAGCCCTAAGTGCTTAGAGGTCACTTCAATTGCAAAAAAGAGATTCAATTTTTTCTAAGTTTGGCAAATGCCAATCAATCTCCCTTCTTTTCCCAATCTAGAAAACCATTCTACCCCACCCTTTTTCTCTTTTTTTTTTTCAAATTTAAATTTTGGGGTATCACCACATTATACCCATGTTTTTCCTTGAGTTTTTTTTTTTTTTTGGAGAAAAAAAATATTAGTGGTCATTTTCCAAAACGAATATCGGTAAAGATTTTATCGTGTTTTTAACGAGAGAGTTGTAGTTAATTTTGAATGAGATTATGATACACGATGCTAACAAATCTAATATATTGTCGAGTTTGAATAACTCGTAAAGAGAAGATAAGAGTTTTCTAACTTATGTTTTGATGTCTATCGCTGCCTATCAGTAATAGATAGTTAATTTTTGCTATATTTGTAAATAGTTTGGTTTATTTTGTTATATTTGAAAATAACCCTTAAATGAACATGTAATAGAACATGAGGATTTAAACTATTGACTTTTTGGCTGCTGATATACATCTTAACTGATTGAGTTTGAGTTATGTTCAGATTGTCATGTTGTATATTTATTTAATACGTTGATTGAGTGTAGATGAGTTATTGTAATCGATAAGTGGGTTAAGAATATTCACATCAAAAACACAAAATAAGGCATTTTTTTTAATAAAAAAATATAAATGAATAAAATATGAAAGTGGGGGACATCACACCTACCAAATGAAGGAATGAAAATATGAAAATGATAACACTTAATAAAACAATGGGAATGAATTCTAATTTTATTTAAGTACAAGACCCACATATAATAATATTCATTATCTATTACATGATTAAAATTATTAAGCAACCAATAAAAATTAAAAAATAAATATTCCAATTTCTTCATTTCCATTTCTTGTCAAGAAAGTACAAATACTACAAACTTGAAGTAAAATATTATAATATAATAGCAACTAACCAAGATTAGTACACTAATCCAATAATTAAGAGATGTTTTTTAATTTCTAGATCAGTAATAACCCATTTTATGCTTGTAATTAGTAAAGATATTAATAGTTGAATCACATTAATTAAATTTAGGCTAAAACTTTTAATAACAACTAAAGCTTAATTGAGATTTTATTTTTAAACGAATGAATTTGGAATGAATTAAAGAATGACACGTGACCCAAATAAATTTAAACTATGGTGGTCCACTTATTAATTTTTTTTCTATTTTTTAAAATTATATTTATAAGTCAAATCGATATTTCCAATAAAGTGAAAACAGACTCTGTCTTTAAGTTTCACTTGTCGTTTATGGCCAAGCATAGTAGGTTGTTCCAACATCCAACTTTAGTATGCAAATCTTCTTGAAAAATTTCTATCTAGGGGATTGCTGAACACGACTGTGATGAGTTGGTGTCATCGACCTGCGAGTCGTCGATGCTATATTTTGACTCTCGAGTCTGCACATTTTCCAATGCAAAAATTAACACTTGTCAATAAGTTGGTATATGTAAATCCAAGGGCTCAACCTATATTTTTTCTTTTTATTACAACAACTTTGTAGCGGAGGACGTTCCTATGGCAATATCACTAAACTAAACTCATTTGGCTCAACCTAGATATTAAGTAATACTATTTTATAAATATGCATTAAACATTAAAAAAAAGTATCACTTATATTAACCCTTGAATATGAATACCGTCATTTTTGTGACTTTCTTTTTTTACAACAATATCTATCAATAAATCTGTAAAATTGAAATTTTGATATCAATATTCATCGATATTGACATTAATATTATAATTTATGTTTTGACTTGACAATAGAATACTTTCATTATCTGAAAAAATGCCAAACAAGTTTTTTGTATTAAAGAAAAATTATGACTCAAAGATCATCTCCATACACACACATGGTTCTAACTCCTAAGCTTAGAAAATTATTCAAAGCGAACGCTACATTATGAATATATTTTTTTTAACAATAGTAAGATTTAGATTTGATAAGTATATGCCCTAATCAAGAATTAAAATATCGACGATAACAAAAATATTAAAGTTTAAATTTTATTGAAATGTCAATATATACTTTTTGAAAAAATTATAAAAAAGTAGTAAATTAACATTTTATGATTTTTGAACATGTTAATATGCCTACTCTTCGTATTATATTTACATTAATGACATTTTATTGATTATATGCAAGGTTTAAAATATCTCTGTAAACAAAAAGATAGAGGTCCTAATTTTTCAAAAATTTGGATGAAGATATATAAAAAATATCGATTTCGATAGATATTTACAAAAAATTATAAAAACAAGAAATTCAAAAAATAAATATTTTATTATTTTAAAATATGTAAACATATCTATTGTTTATATTACATTTATATTTGTAGTATTTTGATGTGATCTTTTGTGGTTCGCAAATTTTTCTACGATATAATAGAAATATCGATTGTCGATATCGAAATCGAAAATATTGATGAAAATATCGACATGTCGATAAAGATTTAATACAATGATTATATGTTAGGTTTTATAAATATTTCTAAAATATAATGAAAATATCTATTCATGAAGGCGAGCCTATCCACATGTAACATGTGTACGTGACAAGAATTTAATTTCATAGTTAACTAATGTTTGTTCATGGGGTTTTCTCTGATTTGATCAATTGTTAGGACCTCTTTCTCAAGTTCCGTGGCCAGACCGGAGTCTCTCTTTACATTTGAAATGGAATAAAAGATTCCACCATCGTCATCCGCCCCTTCATGCTTCGCGCTAGAAACAAAGAGCTACAAGTTAAAGAAAACACGAGCTCACACCAACCACCCCATGTTCTTTTCGTCTTTTGCCCAAATAAACTAACATTTCCCTCTGATTTTCTGGCCGTTTTGTTTTTTTTTTCTAGCTCTTTCGGTGGCATTTACCAGTGAACAAAATCGGCCATACTGTGACTTGGGTCAGAGAAGTTTCGACCCACAATGACTGGAGGAGTAAACCGGAAGGTATCGGCGGCATCTGTTAGCGGAGGAGCTCATACGAGGAAGAAATCAAAGCACATCAACTCTTTACGGCTTTCCCTAGGTGGGTTTTTTCTTCATATTCTCTACTTTTTAAGTTTTTGTCACTGTTTCGGTTTCATTGCATCACTTTCTTCTTGTTTATAGAATGTACACCATGGCGTTTGAACTTCTTCTTCTTCTTCTTCTTCTTCTTCTTCTTCTTTTTTTTTGTGGGGTTTTGATCTTTTAGACTACTTTTTGATGGCAATCTAATGTTGTTGGGGTGACATGAATTGGAACCTCCCTTGATAAGTGTTAAAGAATTGAATTAATCCATTAGCTTAAGCTTTTGTATTTACCGGTGATTTAAGATGGTATAAAAGGAAGAGGCCCTACGTCTGAACTCGTGCAATCTTGATTTCTAGTTGTGAGCTTCTATAAATTTTCAAGCTCATGATGAAGTGAAGTGTTGAAGCAATTAAGGATCACGCGCATTGAAAAAATTTAGAGACCTTGCACCCTTGATAAGATATATGGATTATTTCTCTTCATGCTAATTGTTTTGAGATAGAACTTTATGTTTATCTAATATAGTATTAGAGTCGATGGTATTCGGTAAAAAAGAAAAAAAGGATCCTTATCGAAGAATGGTGAATTCAAATAGGCACCATCTTGATAGACATGTTGAGAATCCCACATTGGAAAGATAGGGTGACTTCACAATCTTTAAAATATACATGGGATACTTCTCCCATTGTTAATTAGTTTTTAGAAGTGTTACTGGGAAGTGCTTTACATTCTGGTTTTTGTATGAGCTCAACCAAAAGAAAATCGTTGTTGTTGGTAGTGTTACTGGGATATGTTCAAAAGTATTTTTGTATGCATTTCTTAACTCAAAAACTTCATGTTTGAAAGCCATTTAAAAGTGTTGAAAAAGTTAATTCAATGATTGTTTGGGAAGTGCTTTACATTCTGGTTTTTGAAAATTAAACTTAAATACATCACTCTTACCCATGAGTCTTTTTGTTTTGTTTACCACTCTTTAGAATTGTTTACTTAAATCAATCTAAGTTTTGAATATTAGAAAAGTTACTTTTAAAAAATTTATTTTTGTTTTTGAAATTTGGCTACGAAACTCTAAATATTTTCTTGGTACAGATGAAAACTATTGTAATAAAATTGTGAGAAAACAAGCACAGTTTTTAAAATAAAACTAAGAACCAAATGGTTATCGAGCAAGAATTAAATGGTCAAGTACTCCCTTTTTTCCCTCCTTTTTGTTGTTAAATTTGCTTAATTTAGAAGTTACCCCAAATTCAACTTTGAAGATAAGGCCTCTAAAAACCTTAAGCTCATAGCTGATGATGTATTTAATCTACAAAACTTCTTTTCTACGTATTATGTGAAAACAGTAGTTTGATTCAGGAGTGTTCAGAAAACTGCTGGGGCTTCTCCTTTTGGGATTTTCAGCATGGTTCTATCAGTTGATTCAACCTCCTCCTCCCAAGATATGTGGCTCACCTGGTGGCCCTCCCATTACAGCACCAAGAATAAAGCTCAGAGATGGAAGGCATTTGGCTTACAAAGAGCATGGCGTGCCAAAAGACAAAGCCAAGTACAAAATTGTCTCAGTCCATGGCTTTGATTCTTGCAGGCATGACACTGCAGCTTCCCGAGCCCTTTCTCCGGTTCATTTCAATGCTTTTTTTCCCTCCATTTGCATACATTCAAACTTCCATTTTGAGAACTGTTCTGGAGTTTGACTGTGTAGTGCTTTCTCAGGAACTTTTTGAAGCCTTGGGAATCTACATTCTGTCTTTTGATAGACCTGGTTATGGAGAGAGTGATCCCAACCCGAAGAGGACGGTGAAGAGTGCGGCTATGGACATAGAAGAACTTGCAGACCAATTGGCACTTGGATCCAGATTCTATGTTATTGGAGGTTCCATGGGTGGGCTAATAGTTTGGAGCTGTCTGAAGTACATTCCAAACAGGTAAAATATATGGCATATGCATTTAGCTTTGTTACCTCTGTTCTAGTCCAATGAAGAGAATATGATATATGAATCCAGCATCTCATTTGTGTATACTCTTGACATTGTATGAATATTTTGTTTTGGTTGTTAAATCATCAATCAACCCAAAAACTTATGCTGATGTGGGGTTACAGTATATTTAATTATATCAATAGTTTAGCACTCTTCTTTGCTTGTGGGTTTGAACATCTGTTAGATGCCCAGAAAGTGTAAATCAACATTAATCGAAGACGGAATGATATTAATGAGATTCATAGATAGGACCTCCTGCTTAGATACTGTGCTAAATCACAAATCAACCCAAAAGCTTATTATGGAGGGTGATAGTAAATGTAATTATTTCAATACTTTAACGCTTTTATAACTATTTCTTTTTGTGTAAGGTCACGTAGTGATTGGAAAGAATTTGATGTCTCATGAATCCTAATAGGCTGGCGGGGGCAGTACTCATAGCTCCAGTAATCAACTATTGGTGGTCAGGTCTTCCTGCAAATTTATCTAACGAGGCTTTCAAATGGAAACCATTGCAAGACCAATGGGCTCTAAGTGTTGCTCACTATACTCCTTGGCTTACATACTGGTGGAACACACAGAAATGGTTTCCTACTTCAAGTATTATCGCTCACAATCCCGACGTTCTTTCGCCTGCTGACAAAAATCTCATTCCTAAGCTCTCATTTAGACGTGAGTATATGGTAAGTATTTTGTTTTCTTGTTTGATAATCTCATAATGTTTCTACAAACGACCTGAGGTTTCTTTATCATGTGGAGAAACAGAGAGAAAGTTGATAAAGAACACTTGATTAGAAATCAAACCATAAGTTTGTCCTTTGAACAACTTATAGTATATTCATCCCAACCTTCAAGCTGGTTTCTCATTCTGTATAAAATTTTATCGATTGAAGAATGAGTTTTCAAACCATCAATATTTAGGTGTGGGGTTTCTCTTTACCTTGTCTCGTGTATGCAAGATAATCTCATCATGTTTAGAATCTCAAACTAGCTTCCCGGTTTTTCTGCTTTAAATTATGTTGGGGAGGAGATCAAAATTCTACATTGACTAGATAAACGGAAGATCATTGGTATGTATTATTGAGGACAACTATCTCTATTAGTATGACTTATGAGTCCTTTTAGATGAAACAAAAAATAAAAACACGAGAGCTTATGTTGTAAAGTTTTCATCGATATTCAATTAGGTCTCGGAGGTTGTTAGGTTAAATGCCTCGTTGAATAAGGTTTTTCTTGTAACTATCAGCTAGGTCTTATCCTTTTAGATCAAAGTCCTTTCGTATTGGTTATAGTTCTTTATACATTTTCTTTTTCTTTTGTGTATGTCCTTGTACAGACTTTCATTTTTTTTTTTTCTTGATGAAAGTTCAGTTTCTTCTTAAAGAAAATATGACTCCATCAGCTCTCCTTTTTGTCTCGCCATTACATATCATAATAAAACAATCTACAATCTTATTGGAAAATTTTTCAGTAACTGCTGAATGCGGTTTGCAGGCTCAGATTAGACAACAAGGTGAATATGAATCCCTCCATCAGGACCTAAATGTTGGATTCAGCAGCTGGGAGTTCAGTCCTCTGGACCTAAAAAATCCATTCCCTTACAATAATGGGTCGATTCACATATGGCAGGGAGACGACGATAGGGTCGTGTCTCCTAAACTGCAACGTTACATCGCTGAAAAGCTCCCATGGATTCGCTACCACGAGATATCGGGTGCTGGACACTTGTTCTCATATGCTGATAATGTTTATGATTCTGTGATCACTGCTCTTTTGCTTGAAGAGAAATGACCCTATATGAACATGTTTTCTGGTCTTGTGGGATTTATGTGGGGGTGTTTTTTTTTTTTTTGGTAAATGCTTTCAGTTTGATATGCTGTTGTTTGAGAATCCCATTTCTGCTTTAGATCACCTTCACTCAAAGTGTTAACTTGGAGTCAATGGTTTGTTCACCCTTGAACTTGCTTTGTAATGGCAGCTCATGAGCAACAATGAATGGCTTTGGCCTCCATTTTTTGTTTACACTTTGACCCAAATTGATTCTTATTGATAATTGACTATGAAAATGGAAGAATGAATTCTTTTTATTACTAACTGTAATGTTTTCATAGTAATTAACAACTTGAGCATATTGTTAAAACATTATATTTTCTGAAATACAAATCTCAATCCTTTTGAAACTGAAAATTGTCTTGCTATTTGGTTAAACAAGTTCGATTGTTTGACTGAGGGTTGACTTTCTAAGTGATTAAATAAAGCGTTTTTAAGTATAAAAAAAAAGTGTTTCTAGACTCTTAGAAGGTTTGAACGGACCATATTATCAAGGAAACATTTTTTAACGGTTGTATATGAGATCGACAACATAAGTAAAACCCAACAATTGGTTAAATATATGTCTATCCCACCTCACGTGTCGTTAAACTTTTAAAAAAATCTACAAAATTTATCCAAATTAAAATTAGTTGGATCCTCGAAATTTCATAGAAATTATGATTTAGTCGATGTGTAACAATTTAAATAATATATTTTCAATTTTGTAACCATCTAATTCAAGAACTTTAATATGCAACAATTCAGTACATGTATTTTAGAATAACTAGTAACGATTTAGTCGTCATCATGAAATTTATTGTTACAACTTGAAATTTTTTACATTGGTATATCAATAAACTGATTAGGGATCTAATATGCTTATAGGCTACAAAATTGAAGGGTTATATTGTTACGAAATTAAAATTTTATTGACTAAATTGTTACGTATTAAAAAAAATTAAATTTTTTTAAAATCAAAATTTCAAGATTAAAATAAAACCAGTTAAACGTGATTTTTATTTTTATTTTTTAAAATATCACTTAGATAACTTTTCCTTAAATAAAAAAAAAGAAAAAAAATGTCTTACATAACTTTTCATGGTAAATCATATTCTTACATTATTCTCATAAAAGTCAAACCAATTACCAACTCATTAGAAAATTAAATATTTTCCCAATATCAGATTGTAGTAAGAAATAATAATTTAAAATATCAATTTGGTCACTGTGGTTTAGAGTTTGTTCCATTTTAATTTCTATATTTTAAAATGTTGAATTTCAGTTACTAATATTTGTATTCTCAATAAATCTTAAATTTACTCCTTACTACTAATTTATTATAGTTTTTTTAATTAATTTTAATTTTTTACTAGTATTTTCACTCTACATTTTTTAAATGTATTCACATATTATATTTTTTTGACATAAAAATTATTTGTAATTATTAAATTAATTTTAATAAAAACTAAACTAAATTTAAAATTTACTAAAATTATAAAGATTAAAATTGAACAAAATTTTTAAAATACAGCGTAGCAAAATGATATTAAAATCAAAATTATATTTTTATTATTTTTAGGAGAAACAAATTATATTATTTATTATATTGATTTTACAAATACAGAAGAAAGGAAATGCGAACAAAAAAAGAAAAAAGAAAAAAACCATCTTCGTTCTTGAATCTCTCTGTTTATCACTTTACTTTCAGATCTTCCCCTTCCATTGATCTCTACGAAATTCAGGGCGAGGTCTGATCTGTAGGTAGCCGAGGGCTTTAATGGCGGGAGGTATGAACCGGAAGATATCGGCAGCATCGGCCAGAGCTCATACAAGAAGAGCTAAGAAGAGCAGTTCTTCCCCGATTTCTTCAGGTTGCCTAGCTCCATTTCTTTTTCCATTTTCTCCACTGTTTCTTTAGTTTTCTTCATAGTTTATTGTGTTTTCCTATGCTCACTTTTTCATGTTAATGTTTTCGTTCTGAAGTTGGAAGTAAGGAAGAATCATCGTAGTTCTCCGTCTGGTTTTTGTGGCTTTGACTAAGCTGTAGCAATTATCAAAATCCGCATAAGTGGTAGTTTATGGTGCTAATTTCCATTTCTGACCTCAGCTTTAGAATCATCGGGATGATTTTTCACTCTCTATTTTTGTCATCAAGCTGGTGATATGTTCTTGTTATTCGTTGTTAGTGATCTATTGTTTCGTTGGTGATTGTATGGTCGTGATTTCTTCAATTTTTTTCCCGCCAGTTGTTAATGCATAAACGGAGTAGTACGAGTAGATCTAACGCGTTGAACAAGTTGACTTGTTACTTGTATCAGGAAGATGTGGCCTATTGTCTGAAAGAGCATTTGATTTCGATCTATTTGGCTGAATTCTGCATGCTTTTAGAGTTTGACCTATTGTGTAATTCAAATATTTAGGAGGGGCTCTATGGTTTTTTTTTACTTTTATTGGTTTTTGTTTGTATGAATATCGATATATAAATTCAAAGGTTCCTCTACTATGCTTTGAATTTTCTGACTGTTACTTTAGAATTTCATTGCCTTAAAGACTCTCAAACTTTTGCAAACATTTGATTGGCGTAGCCTTTTTGAGATCATGTACTTGTCTTTGGACTTTGCCAATTAACTAAAGAAGTTTCATATAAAAACATTTTCTTTTTAATAGTTTCTTCAGAATTTCACTGCCTTAAAGAATCTCAACTCATATGCATATGACCCGTTGGTCTATGTTTGAAGTCTCTGTTGGGGGTCGTTTATGCATTTGGTTGGAAATAGAGGTATGCTTGACTCAATTGTTGTAATAGCAAACTTGTCCAACTCAGATCTTCAGAGACTTGAAACCAATTATTTTCTAGATATTTGTTTATCGAGAGAGAAAAAAAGAAAACAAAGGAAAGAAAGAATGAGAACTGAAAGAGTCATCGAGCACACTGAAACTGAAACTAGTCTTAGTTGGAGCTAGTCTGTGTAAGCTTCTTCTTTTGGACGTCTTATGTATTCTTTTTAAACTGTCTGTTAATTGTTTTTAGTTTTCCCTAATCTTTAACATAAACAAAAGATTTTTTTTTTTAAATGATCAAATTTGACTTGATTTTATTTAATGTGAGTTAATATTAGGATAATCATGAACCAATCCAATCCAGATGATGTCAAGTTGTTTAACCCTTATATACCCATTTTAGTCCATAATTTGTCTGGTTTGGGTTGATCAGGTGTTATTGAATTTTTTTAACATCCCTAGCCTCCCTTTCCTGGATCCGTCACTGTTTTGAACTGAACGCCCATCTTGTGATCTATCAGTACAATCTTATCTGAGTGGATATGGTTCTTCATTTTTTTTACATATTATAGATATTTACCTTGTTTTATGAGCATTTGATATCATCTCATCATATAAATGAAAAGTTATTCCTTGTTAAAAGAAGGGAAAAAAAGATCTTCCCCATGTTATAAAACATATAATATTATTTTTCTCTAATTTTTTATTTTTTCAGTTTTATTTTCTTTTTGTTCCTTTGTATTTTATGCACTTTAAAACTAAAAATCATACTGTTGTTGCCCTTAATGTGTGTATTTACTAGCTCTTCTGATTTGAATTCAAAATAACAGGACTGCTGAGGAATATAGCAGTGCTACTCTTTTTTGGATTTTTGGCCTGGGGTTATCAGGCAATCCAGCCTCCTGCACCCAAAATATGTGGTTCTCCCGAGGGTCCTCCTATCACAGCACCAAGAATAAAACTTAGAGATGGTAGGTTTTTGGCGTACAAGGAGCACGGGGTCCCAAAAGATTCAGCTAAATACAAAATTGTCTATATCCATAGCTTTCGTTCTTGCAGACACAATGCCATTATTGCAAATACCATCTCTCCGGTATCATTTATATTTCACCTTTTAATGTTTATCGAAATGTTCTGGAAAGGCATCTAAACACTCAAACGTGATCAGTCTAAAGTTGAATCTCTATTGACATCTTGCAGGACATAATTGATAACTTAGGAATCTACATTGTATCATTTGACAGATCTGGTTATGGAGAGAGTGATCCAAATCCAAATCAAACTCCAAAAACCATTGCTTATGATATAGAGGAGCTAGCTGATCAATTGGAGCTAGGATCCAAATTCTATGTTGTTGGATTTTCCATGGGTGGCCAGGCAGTTTGGAGCTGTCTAAAATATATTCCTAACAGGTATGAACCCACACCTGAAAATGAACGTCAAGGATCATTTTCTACAACAAAATGAGAAGGAACGTCAGAAAAAAGAAAAATATCTGAATATTCCATTGCCTTGGATTTATGTGAATGGATATGAAGGACACGAAATGCAATTTATCTATTTGTGTTTCTTCTTGTATGACTAGGATCTTTATTTTTATTTTTAATAATCTTTTTTTTACAAAAAAAAAAAAAAAAAAAAAAACTACTGACAGGCTAGCAGGAGCAGCACTATTAGCGCCAGTTGTTAACTACTGGTGGCCTGGGCTCCCTGCAAACTTAACGAATGAAGCCTTCTACCAACAGTTACGGCGGGATCAGTGGACAGTTCGTGTCGCTCATTACACCCCTTGGCTTACCTACTGGTGGAATACACAAAGATGGTTTCCTTCTTCTAGTGTTATTGCTGCTAATCCTGAAATTCTATCTCGTCAAGACAAAGAACTCCTGTCAAAGCAAGTGGGAAGGAAAGAGTGTGAGGTATGTGACCTTTCTGTATGAAATCTTGCTTTCTACTTTTTTGATCTTATCTTATTCAATGCTGACTGTATGTTAGTTGATCGTGGTCCTAAATGTGTCAAATTAAAGGGTGCATTCCAGTAAGTAATTTATCGGCCAAGTTTGAGAGGTGAGTTGAGAGTCAGTGAACGTAAAAATGTCAATGGCATATCCTCTGCCAAGCATTTGGGATTGTATTTGTTTTGTTCTATTTCCCTAAAGGCCCAAGATTGAGCAGTGGTGTAAAGGAAATGAAAATGCATTGAGAGATCTGGGTAACTTGTAGTCATGATGGGGGAGGAAAAATTTCTAATGAAGAATTCCTTGCTTCCTCTTGCAATGCTCTTACTGGGAGAGAAATGGAACGAAGAAGGTTCATCTGAAGAAGTTTGGAAGGGATTAGCAAAGTATGTGTGATGTAGGGTGAGAGGAATAGCAGGGTGTTAGGGGGTGGAGAGGGATGCTAGGTGGAGTTGGTCTCTTGTTTGTTTTTATGTTTTTCATTAGGCTTCGATTTCGATGGTTTTTTTTGTTATTCTATAGACACAATTTTGTATAGTTGGAGGCCCCTTTTCTGTGGGTTGGTTTTTTATGTGTCAGTGTATTCTTTCATTTTTTCTCAAAGAAAGCTGTTCTTATTAAAAAAAAGAAAAAAGAAAAAAGAAAAAAGAGTGATGTATATGAAGAGAAGTTTGGATTATATCCTACACCAATACCAAAGGACAAGTAGAAGAAAAAAAAATTATGATCATAGATTCACAATTTCAAATTATGATAACGCCAAGAAAGAAAGGCACCAAATGTGTAGAAGCTTCGGCCAGCCACATGAAGCTACTAAGTTGGAACAGAGAGGGGTTTGGGGACTATAGCAAGAGGGCTACAATCAAGGATTTTATCGAAGAAATTTGTTTGGAAGTAGCTTTGCTATAGGAATCAAGACAGTTAAAGGGAATGCTGATAATGTGGGTGAGATGGGAAAATAACCGAGGCAGTTGAAGTTCTAAAGAAAGCTTTTTTTAGTCCGTGAGATATGATTAATATTTATGGTCCAACGTATTGCAGAGAAAGAAGTTATTGGTTGAAATCAAAAGCTTTCTTGGTCATTTTTAGGGCTGTGGTGCTTGGGAGGCAATATCAATGTAACTTCCTGTTGATCGTGCAAGAAGTCCAATAGGGGGAGGAACATGAAGTATCGTGTGTTGATTAAATTCTCTACGAGGGTGGAGCACTGAAATACCAATGATATCTTTGAAGTGATTTGAAGATTTTTAGAAACACTTTTGGTAGTCCAACTAAACCCAATGAGAATTGAGTGAAAAGTGCTCCAGTACTTCCTTGTGATCATCTCAAACATTTTTAATTCGGTCATCTTGAACCTCTCCTGGGAGTGAAATGATTTCATCTGGTTTGAAAAGCTAAGGCCCTGCTCGAAACCAATTTGTTTTTTGCCTTTTGAAACCAATAGCCAGCCCCTAACCAGAGAGAGCTCCTCCATCTTTAAGATGATTCTTCAGGTCTAACATTTGGTTATGAGCCGGCTTGACGAACAAAGATGGACTGATTTGATTTGTATCATTCCAACATGCAAGAAGGATGTACTACTCCTTATGCCTTCTCCACAGTAGTTTTCATCTGTTATAAGGAAACATTCGAATTCTGTAGCGAATCCTAAAACTAATAACAAAAGTTTTTAAAAACTGTTTTTCTTTTTAAGTTTTGGAAACTTACCTTAGGTTTTGAAAACATCCAAAAAAGCAAGTAACATAACAAATGGAAATAGTGTTTGTACGCTTAAATTTGAAAACCAGAAAGTTAAAAATCAAATAGTGTTATTAAACGTGACCATTAAAACGGGAAGTATGATACAAAATGCTAACATACATTATAATCAGCTGTCTTCCTGTAAAAAGTAACCTGATGAATATTTTATTTTTGATGTTGCTGGGATGGAATCGTCAGCTTATATTTAGCCAACAAGGAGAATACGAGTCCATTCACAAGGATGCGAACGTTGGATTTGGGAGGTGGGAATTTAGTCCTCTGGATCTTGAAAACCCATTCCCAGGAAATGAAGGTTCTGTCCATTTATGGCATGGAGATGAAGACAAGATCGTGCCTGTCACTCTCCAACGTTACATTGCCAAACAGCTTCCATGGCTTCATTATCACGAGATAGCAGGTGCTGGTCATAGCTTTCCCTATGCTGATGGCATGTCTGAATCTATCATTAAAGCCCTTCTCCTTAACCACAAATAAGGGCTTTTATTACCATCTTCTTCTAGGTTGGTGTTCCTTCATACTCCATTTTTGTCTCTCTTCCTTGCTACATTATATTTATAACTTTGTCTTCATTTGGCTGTTTGAAGTTTTACTCTTTTTGGGAGCACAATTATTGATCTTTGATATCCACTCTTGCTTGGTTAAGTTTGCCATTTATCCGGGATTTAACATCCTTCTAGTTTCTTTGATTCTCAAATGTTAAAGGTCGGTTATCCTGTAAAATGAGGTCAAGGTGTGTGTAAGCTAGTTGATGCTCAAGAATATATATATACATATATTATATATATATATATACCCATTGAGTTTATGTGGACCTTAGCTAAATCTTATTGGACCAACCAATTGAGACCTGATAATATCCAATGGTTAGGAAGCTTGTAAGAATTAATTCACTAGGCGGGTGGTAATTATGACCGTGGGGAACAATTTGATTAGGCAATTTTATGAGGACATTTTTTAATATAGCAAAAAAATTGAAATTATTTGTAAGATATAACAAAATCCATCAAATTCTTCCCAACACATAAGTTTTTTTTTTTACTATATTTTGTAAATTGTTTAAAAATTTTAATTTCTCAATTTTTTTATATTACTTACCATCTATTTTTTTATAAAATTATTTTACTGATTTTTTTTTTAGAATATAAGATCTTACTAATGATAAACTGAGTCATGGTTTTTTTTTAAAAAAAAAATTATTAAAGTTAAATATTCTATTTTAAACTTTAGGAGATAAATTATTGATTCTTGAAAAACGGTGGGTTCAAAGGTGTACCGTAATCATATAGAACAGAGATTTATTATTATTATTATTATTATTATTATTATTATTATTGAGTATTGAGTAACATCTAAACTAACTTAACATGTACGGAATGTTAATTTGTACTAAAAAAATCTTAGTCGGTACTAAATATGAATTTAAATAATAAAATGGCTAACTTAGTTTGTACTCCATCATTTTTCAGCTCCCACATTAATTTAATTTTAAAAATGTTAATAAATCATTCCTATATACAATGTTCCATTTTTATCTTTTTTTTTTTTTTTTAAAAAAAGACAATCTTGATGTATTTAGAAAGATACCAATAATACTTGACCATTTAAGTTTACACGTATTACTAACTAAATATACCTAACCGATAATTTACTTATTATGGCATATATTCTAATATCCCCCATCAACTAATTTACTTTTATTCATTTTCAAATCATTTAAATTCAGTTCATTAAGTGGAAACCTTCAATTGAAAAAATTGAGAGTTTTGAATGCATTCTATTTAACTCCATATATTTAGTTATCAATTTAACAAATACAGACATGTAACTCATAACAATTAAAAATGTAGATAAAATGTCAACTATTTGTACTATATGCGATAAATCACTCTTTGTTTTAATCAAGGTTTAAAATGTCAATATTGCAGTATTAGTTTTATCATATTTTTTTTTGTATAAATGTAGATAAAATGTCAATTTCGACAGATATTTCTAAAAATTTAATAAAATGTCGACCAAAATGTCAGTTTCGATGGATATTTTTTAAAAATTATATCAACAAAAAAAATTTAAAAATTAAATTAGTAAATAGATAATTTTAAATAAGTTAATATGTCAGTTATTTATATTATATTCACATGATTACTTGTTTTTTTACCTTTCGTGGTATAATATCGATTTACTTCTTAAATGAATATCAAACCTATAAAAACAAAAGAATATTGAAACGAAAATTTAATACTGCAGTCTTAATTTCTTAAACCCTCCTTAAAAAATTATTTTCATAAATTCTAAAAAGAAATATTCACGGGAAAAAAACAATTATACCCCCGAAAAAAAAGCTAAATAACCAACTAAAAAGTAGCACGTGCCTAGGGTTCAGCTATAGAACTACTTGCATGTGACGATATCGCCATCCAAAGTACCCTCTACACCTCCATTTCCTTCCGTCATCACTATCTCAAACCTGCTAAAATTCCCCACTTTTCACCGATCAAATAAAACAGTACCCTAACGTGGAGGACCCTGATTGGATACCACACCCTAATTGTGTGAGCCAACTACACCGAATCTTAACCCAAACTTAAAGCCAAGATCATACGTGTTCGCCTAAGAGAGTCCAGACAGGATCAAAAAGCGCAAAATAATGCCACGTCTCATCCACGTGTCATTCGTTGCTGTAGATAGGTTCAAAGAAAAAAATAAAGGGACGCTCTCTTTCAAATAACTTACATAAGAAAATTAAAAATATATTTTTGTTTAAATCTTTTTATCAAAAGTAATTTAAATAAATATTTACAAATTTCTGACTTCGAGGAATTTTAATAGCTTGGGCTCCACCTCTCTCTATCAGAGACAATGTCAGCAAAAGGCTACCATTTACCACAACCCCTTTAATTTAGGATACTGAGTAAAGCTGTTATATAAATATAAATAAATAGTGCCTATATATAATTTATATATAATATGCTAAAATTATTTTGTATGCCCCTCAAATTTATTTGAAAATCTAACCATCCACGAATTTAGTAAATTTTATGTTTGATATTATGTAATATTGTTAGTTGAAGTAGTGATAAATTACTCGTACATTTTTTTAAAGTAATTTTTATTAAATTATAAAGCAGTTGTTAACAAAGAAAAATCTACTCCCAACTTTAAAAAAAAATGAAAATTTAACAATATTTAACCATTTATTGAATTTTTTTTTAAAAAAATGAAAATTTGTCAAAATTGGGACTAAGTATTAAAATATTAACATAATCAACAAAAAAATTTAGATGGAGTAAAATGTAGATTCATCCCGAGTATATAAAATATAAAAAAATGTTTGAGGGTAGATCTGGTAAAATACAACAAAAGGATGAAATTGAAAATGTAAGTCTAACTAAATTGGAGATCATATCATAAAATACATTGGAATGTATTTGTTTTAATGTAACTCCTAAATTAAGTCTATGTAACTTAATTCCAAATTTGTCCCATTTAAAAAAGAAAAGTTCAATTTTGTCCTTGATATTTTAATTCCTTTTTATTTTTTTTGAAATGTGAGAAAAAATAATTTCGTTGGTAAGAAAGTTATGACTAAACAAATTAATAATAATAATAATAATAAAAAGGAATAAAATTGGAAATTGAGATGAAATTTTCAGTAGAATATATAAATGAGGGGACACCCATTTGGGTGGAAAGGACCGCAGTTTAAGCCCTTTTGGAGTTCTGTTTCTTTCTCTTCTACTTCAAGCTTCATATTTCTGCAAAAATTCGGAGCTTGGGAACGCTTCTTTAATGGCGGCCTCTGTTAGATGGGAAGCCATGGTTTTGAGCTTTTAAACTCTCAAAGCTTCATTTTTCAAGCCGTGCAGAAGTAGCTTCACTCTCCAATTCTCTTCATCTTCTCTCATTCTTTCTGGTAACTTTAAAATAATAATGGTTGTTTTGTTTCTGCCATTGAAGCTTAATTCTTGTTTTTGAAAAAAAATAAAATTAGCATTTTTAAGCACTTAAAATGAGTAGATTTTTTTAACAGCTTTTATTATTACAAATTGAAATGAAGATTAAAACCGAGTCTTTTCTATTATCTAAGTACATGCAGATGTCAGTTTAAAAATTGGTTGAATTACTTGGGGTTACTTGTTGATTTTAATGTGGTTTTTATTTTTAGTTATGGGAGAGATTTAAAAATAATAATAATAATGAAATTAAGGAAGGTAGTGTAATGGGATTTTGTTATTAATAATAGCCTATTAAAGTTGATAACTTCCAAGTTGTTTTTTATTTTCTTTTGCTTTGATTGTAATTTACCTTTTATGGTACTTATTTATTCCTCTATTATTTTAATTTTATTTTCTTTCTTTGAAATATAAGTGGGATCTGATGTGGAATATAATTTCTTTAAAAGAAAAACACAAACTTTTGGTCTTGTCAAGTACATATTTGACATTTCATCATACTTTTCAAATCTTTATATATTTTGATTTCCCAATTAAATTGGTTAGGATTATTGTGATGTTTTTGTATGTAATGTTTGATTTCAAAATTTCCCCGACTTTATCATGAACATAATTTTTTTTAATGTACGGATCTGTCCATATGAGTTTAATCAAATTATTCAATATATATAATCTATTGTGATTAATTTAATCTATGTATAATAGTGGGTAAGACATCTAATTATTATTAAAGGTTAGAGGTCTATGATTGTAATTAATTGATGTGGTTACCATCTTAATGGTTGTAGGTTGATCTCCATCTACATGTCAATAGTTTTGATGATCATCTTAGCCATTGATAGTTTATAGGTCGAAAATTTTAATTGCAACTTTAAAGGTAATTAAGTCGTTTTTTTTGGGTTCTCCGTTGATGTTGCAGCTTCAAGCTCGTCACTGATCTTGAAATAGACTTCAGAAGAAGAAACAATGGTTGTAACAGAATCAGAAATGATTTCACATGATGAAGTTGAATCGCCATTACAGTCTGAACAACAGCTCAAGCACCATGGATTCTCTTCTCTTGGAAGGCAATCCTCCATTTACTCACTTACATTGGATGAGTTCCAGCATACTCTTTGTGAGAGTGGCAAGAATTTTGGCTCCATGAACATGGATGAGTTCCTCACCAGCATTTGGACGGCGGAGGAAAACCAAGCAATTAACGCCAGCCAATCGGGGACGTCTGCCGTTGCTGCCGTGGCAGCATTGAGCAATGCTCAGGGTCACTTGCCGGTGAGTGGAGTGTCTATGGAGAAACGCAACATAGAGAAGCAAGCAAGCCTACCTCGCCAAGGTTCGCTTACACTTCCTGCACCCTTGTGTAGGAAAACTGTGGATGAGGTTTGGTCTGAGATACATAGGAGTCAGCAGGGGAGGAATCAAAATAGCAACAGTGGTAATGCCAACTCTCAGAATCCGGAATCTGCCACACGCCAACCCACGTTTGGGGAGATGACATTGGAGGATTTTCTGATAAAAGCTGGAGTTGTTCGAGAACCTTGCGTAGGGGGAGGAGTGTCGCAGCCATTGCCACCGTCTCAGCAATATGGTATGTACTCGAATAGCAACCACGCCATTGGTGCTGGTTATGTTTCCAGACCTATTATGGGACTCAATACATCTGCAGCTGGTGGTGGTGCTAGTGGTAATGCCGGTGCTGGTGGCATTACGACATACCAACCAGTTCCCCAAGGTGGTTCTACTATTGGAGATACATCAGGATTTGCTGGCAATGGTAAAAGAACCAGTGTGTTCTCATCACAGCCTCCACCTGCAGTTTGTTATGGTGGAAGAGTGGTGAACGGTGGCGGAGGTGGTGGTGGGGGAGGAGGATATCCGCCTGCTCAACCGATGGGGTTGGCAGCCCCTGTAAGTCCAGTATCCCCAGAAGGAATGTGCACAAATCAGGTGGACAGCTCAAATCAATTTGGGTTGGACTTGGGTGGGTTAAGAGGTAGGAAGAGGATAATTGATGGGCCAGTTGAAAAAGTTGTGGAAAGAAGACAAAGAAGGATGATAAAGAATAGAGAGTCAGCTGCAAGGTCTAGAGCCAGAAAACAGGTGCATTTTTCTTTTTCTAGTATCAGATTTGATAGATATTCAATAAAATGATAAAGAAGATGTAACACTAATATGCATTTTCATCCCTACTTTGAAACAGGCCTACACAGTAGAATTAGAAGCAGAGTTGAACCAATTAAAAGAGGAAAATGCTCATCTTAAGCAGGTCTTGGTAAGTATCACATGAACACATTTGATATCTCAGATTTTTATTGCCAACTATTGTAATTCTAATAAGATTTTATCTTCTTTTTTTTTTTGTTTTTTTGTAACAATTAACAGGCAGATCTCGAGAGGAAGAGAAAGCAACAGGTACCTTTTCTAAAACATCTGGCTATGTCTGCTCCATCCCTAACCTGATACAATTTGAAGCAATATTAAGTACGATAGAATTGCATTTAATTTCCTTATGATATGAAAATAAATGCAGGGTTGACATTTCAAATAATAACTGCTATATCTCTTCATGTGTAAAATCTATGTACATGTACAAATTGTTGCATGGCAACTGTAAATATATATACGGGTCACCTGATATCTCTCTCACTTTTGAATGTATTTTATCTTTACTTGAAAAATAAAATACAAAACCTTTTCATAGTAAAGGGATTCAAATTTGTAGTTGGATTCTAATCTTGTAATCTATGTATGCAAATTTTATTTCCTTCAATTTCTTTCTTTAACGTTTAAGAACACAGTAAGTCGTCCCTTCAACACCTTTCTCAATACAAGAGTTTGACCTGATTGCCACAATGATCATGATATGTCTTTTAAAAACATGGATTTGAGCTGCATCTATCCTTCAACAGTACCTTCTTTCAAATATCTAAGATCTAACTTTGCTGTTACCCTTCATTTTTGCAGTACTTGGAGGAAACAAAGAATGTTCATACGAAAGCACAAAGAGCCAAGGAAAAGCTTCGTGTTATGAGGAGAACCTTGAGCTGTCCAGTGTGAAAGAAAATGTTCAAATTTTCCAGCCATGCTTATGGAAACATGGAACGAACTCAAGTAGGTAGCAGGAAATTTGCAGAGGGTCACAGAAAAACCTCGTGCATGCAGGAAATCGAGAACTCGGCATCTTATGCAGCAGAACATCTAGCAGGAATTTGAGCTCTGCTCGTCATAATTTTCTTCAGATGACTCAAATCTTGCACAGATGAATGGCCTAGCAGTACTAGATTTTGACTCTGTTTCCTTATGGGTTCGTTGAGGTTTTATAATGAAGTAGATAGGCATAATCTGCACAAAATCTGATAAATCTTCATGTCTTTGTAAGCTAAGCTATAAAAGATTAGTATAGAGAATGAATCGCCTTTGCGATATCATATTTTATCTGGTTTGTTTCAAATTCAGATTTGTTCAATTGGTTGAAAATCCGAACTTCATAGTCCTACAGTCATTTTATCTCCTTGGGTTCTACACTTTTTCTATTTCTCAATATTTGGATACTATCTTCAAGACCTCAAAATAAATATAAAAAAAAATAAAAAATCAATCTAACGATGTAAAATTTAATCACTACTCTTTTAAGTTTTATTTTTCTCTCGTCTTCCATTTCAATATAGGAGCCAGAAAGGCTTCCAGTCCTGTAAAAATAGCACCTATTACCATGTAGCAACAAATTGAGACTGGAAAGGAGAACTATTTGGCTTTGGCATATCCATGACACAAAAACATTTACAAATACATAACATAAGTAACCAAAAAGTAGAAAATGGGGAGGGGGGGGGGGGGGGGGGGGTTATTCTTGGGGAAAAAACCTA
>JBBPDJ010000017.1:16187952-16218688 GCA_037974625.1 Cucumis cinereus | reverse complement strand
AAGGTTTAGAATACTATTTTTCTTAACCCCCCCCCCCCCCCCCCCCCCCCAAAAAAAAAAAAAACTTAGATAGAAGCCTTTTGACTGCATACTTGACTTTAAAATTGCGATGAGTTATTATGAAATTTTTATTTGAAAATGTCATTTTTCAAATCACTCTGAATTGGTCTTAGGGCAATGAAAAAAAAATGAAGAGTTTTAGTAAGTAATGCACTCAAACCATGATGACCATGTACCTTGAGATTTAATATCTGACAAGTTTTCTTGAAAGTCAAATGTAATAAGGTTACTGTAAATTTGGTGTAAGGTTTGATCAAATTGACATGAACACTAAGAGAAAAGGCTGTTTTGGGGTAAAATTAGATGTAACTTCTCTACTGTATGCCTCTTGTAATTGGATATAGGGTTACATAGCTGTAAATGAGGTTTTGGCGATCTAAAAGTTTGTAGCTCCTAGTGAATATTATTCAAGGAGATTGTTGTTGCTGACAAGTCAGCTAAAATCATCAAGGGGTACCTAGTGGTAAGTGCTTGGGATGTTAGGATTGGAGATGTTTTCAGGGTCACATGTTCAATCTCCACGTCGAAAATTCAATAATCTAAAACTCTTGTTGTCTCTTGGAACTGGCTTTAGGATGGGCTAAGCCCTTCTAGAGGGAGATTAGTGACCCTGAGTATAATACAAAGAGTCAGACCTTTGATACTTGGGCTATTCAAACAAGATAAACCATAAAGCTGAGAAAAGGTGTAGGGAATGTCGGCCAGGTGGTACCTGCATGTTTTATTTATTTCCCTGGATATGATATCATATTCTAGCTATTTTCTCAAATGTGGATTTAACCAGGTTGGTGCTTCTATTGGTGTAGGGAAGACTAGGGCAAGAGATGCTGCTTTAAATGCCATCCAATCACCATTACTTGATATCGGTATAGAGAGGGCCACTGGTATTGTATGGAACATTACCGGAGGAACCGATCTGACCTTATTTGAGGTAGTAGTTGGGGGGGGGGGGGGGGGGGGGGGGGGGGGGGGGGGGGGGGGGGGGGGGGGGGGGGGGGGAACCGGTCTGGCCTTGTTTGGGGGAAGAATTCCCCCCCCCCCCCCCCCCCCCCCCCGGTATTAATCTTTAGTATCAGGGAATAGAATGAACCTCATCCACTGCCTAAAACTAATAAAGAAGACTCTTCATAATGTCCGCTTACTGTAAAATATATGGTTTCTATCCGTGCAAATCCACTCCCCCGCGATTTTCATTTGGATGATAAAGAATTATCTGATGGTACCCAATGCTCGACTGTAAGCAATTGTAATCCTTGCACCTCAAAGTTGATGCTCACTAAAAGACAGGATATGGGAGTGTTGAATTTAGAAATATTGGTGAATAATTTTTTTCTATGCATCCCTTGTTTGTTTACACTTAACAACTGTTCTCAACTTTCATGGTCTTGTTTATCTAAAACCCTTGATATCATTATCAACCACACTATTCTTTTTAAAGTAATTTATTGCTTCTTAGAATGGAAGCTTGGATTGCTTTTGGCTTAAACCAACTCCGAACCAACATTATTAGGTAGAGTGCTTTGTGCTCATGGGTTTCCTTTTTCCTTTTTTTTTTATTAAACGAACGATTGCCCAACAAAGTAGAAACCAATACAGTTCAGAAAGCTTTATGGTGTTTCAGCTTGCATTCCAAATCTCCAGTTCTGATTGTCTAGATGAATAGCCAAATGTCAGTTGCTCCCATTCTCCCTAAACAACACGATGCTTCATTAGTGTGTGTCGCCTGTTACTTCTATTTACAAATGTGCTAATCACACAGGTCAATGCTGCTGCAGAGGTCATATATGATCTTGTAGATCCATCTGCCAATCTAATATTTGGAGCAGTTATAGATCCATCAATCAGTGGACAAGTAAGTTGTTTAAAACTCTGGTTAGTTCTGACATATGCCGTTCTACCGTAATAAGGCCTGACAGTTGACTCTTCATTTTTTGGAACATATTGGAAAGGGTATGACTTAACATCTTTAAATAATAGAATTAAAGTAAGTCGATTCACTTGGTTGAAGCAGTTCCATCATGTTTTCAACCTTTCTTAATGTTGTCAAAATTTTCTTCTGACATTTACTGTCCAGCAAGTCTAGATGACATTGGTTTTGCCTGCCTAATTCTATATTAGTGAATATCAGTTTCTTCATCCAAAAAAAAGGAAAAAACTATGCAATTCGAGAATTATGTTGGTGGGATTAGTCTATACGTCATAGAATGGCAAAAACAATGGAGCCAAATAAAATAACTTCTTTGATTCATTCCACAGGTTAGTATAACTCTTATAGCTACTGGATTTAAACGCCAAGAAGAGAGTGAAGTGAGGCCCTTCCAGGTACGCTCTGCCTCTCACTTTGATCGGTCCCGAAAACGTTCTGAAAAGTATATAAAAGACCAACCAAGCCAAGCTATGATTCAACCTTTCACAAAGCTCGAGAGTTGAAATTACTTGAAATTTGCCGCCATTCCAATGCTTGTAGTTTGTCTTATGGTCTAGTCTCTACGTGCAGGTGAGTCAGCAGGCACGGGGAGAAACCACGTATGGGATAAATCGAAGTCCTTCTTTTGCTGATGGCGGTCTTGTTGAAATCCCCGAGTTCCTGAAAAAGAAAGGCAGATCACGCTATCCTCGGGCTTAAAAGTCTCCATCTTATCAGCTACTTTACACTGCTTTCCTTTCCAAGTACTACTACACATTGCCTCATGTAGGTTGTAGATTTCTACTCCCCATTGTTTGAAAGTAGTGTGGTAGTGTAAATACAAAATTGGAATTGTAGCTGCCCAAAATGTAAGATCAGAGGTTTCTCCTTTGTAGTTTGAGAGCCTTATTATAACTGCAATGGAAAATACACTTCATGGAGCTGTACAGTTTTCAAAATGGTCCCTCTGTTTTCTATTGTTGAATTTGTTGTCTCTCATTATGCTTAATAGCATTTGTGTTGAAGACTGAAATAGTTGTTGAGATTTTTTTAGTGTTGTTTGCATACGTTTGTGTTAAATAACTCAACTTTGATAGTATTTACTATTGAAGTTTGCACATTTATCAAATAATACTTTTTTTCTCTTCTACATATTTATTGAAAAAATTGTGTTTATAAGCTTAATTTTTAAAAATAATATTTTAATATAATTATTAAACAGAACATAGAGGGAAAAAATGCATATCTACAATAGATTATTATTTTTCTAAAAAATAATCATTTCATAAATGGCCATCGTACAACTCAAGTTTAGGGTAGTTATCACATGGTAGTTACTGGTTGACATAGGATGAAAATTACGATGAGTGTATAGCAATGCTAAATATATCAAGGTGAGCTTGTATGAGCTCCATGTTTGAGTTCTATTTTAAGGATGGAATTCATATTTGATTTAATAAAGAAGTGAATTAGAGTAAATTGAATTGATCAAACATTGACTTTGAGTCAACCTTGGACAAGACTGGAGTCGAGCTTTGAGCTTTGATGTTCGAACTTCGAACTCGTTGACATGGATGACACCTCCCATTGTTTGACTAATTTAGGTGTTGAATTTTGAAAATCCAAATGGGAAAAGTGGGTGAAGAGTAAAAAACTAGGGGGTTTTGTTCTGAAGTGGAAATGGGGAATTGGGGAAATGGAAAAAAATGGGAACTCACTCATAAGTGGGTGAAGAGTCTCTTCAATGGCGTCGTTAGTGGTTGTCTTTCATTGGCGTGCGTGTGAGACACATGTCGGTGTCCTGTCCTCAACGCCCCATCCATCCCATCATACTCTTTCTATTTAACTTTCTTTCTTTTACGTCTCACTTGTACTTCCGTTAAAATGTCTTTTCACTATTTATTTTAACTTCTGTTAAAACGTTTTTTCACTCTTTATTTTTACTCAAAATACTCCATTTTTCTTTCATCATAATTCAACATATGTAATATTTCTGTTGGGTGTTTGATTGAGTTAGTAATTGTTATAGAATTGAGTAATTTAGAAAGTTTATGTAAATAACGAGATGATAAATATGAATTAACACAAATAACGTTGTGAAAAATGTGAGTTGACGTAAATAACGAGATGAAAATAACGCTATCTCTACTTTTCATGTTTACTAAGTAACCCTATTTTACTTTCTTAATCTACTTTTCTTAGTTATCGAGAAAGTTAATCTTACAACTCTATACCTTACACAAACTTATTAGCTCTAATATATAAAACTCAGACTTATCAACTTCATCCAGTGGATCAAATACCCTCTAAATGTCTAGGTCTCATATGTTTTGTTACATAATTAATTCATTGAAGAAGAAGTTGATATAGTGTGGCACGCAATTTAAGTCACTTAATGTAAGTAACATAAGCTAAAAATTATAGCTTTGTTAGACATCTAGTGATTTAGAAGACAGACGATCCATTAAATAATTTACCAAATCTAAATAGAAACATTTCTAACATTATTTTGATTGAACAATGTTTGGACTAAGAATTCTAACTTTGAAATGTCCATTATCCATGTTTGCTTGGTAAGTTTGTCCACCTAATATTTGTTGTTAGACAATGCCCTAAATTTACTCCCTCCAATTTCACTCTCTCCCAACTTTCTTTAAGCTAAGTTTAGGTATTTTAAATCTTCTACTCTACTCAAGCACAATTGGTGTTGAATTATTAAAAATATATTTTTTAAAAATGATTTCTACTATTTTGAAACTTCTTCCAAAACAATGACTAAGATGTCACGCTCACGCCTCAAATCCATTTTTATATTTCACTAATATTTGCCTATATGTTCAAATTACTTCCATGTTCAATCACTTGGTTGTTACGGTCAGTAAGTTAGGAGTGTCCGAGTTGCATATTATTTTAGTTGGAATAGAAAATAGTAAACATGATAACAAAAAATGGGTTTGAAATACTAATATTATAGTTAATTGTAGATTATTATAGTAGAAAACATCAATTAATTATTATAATTGAAGCTCTCAACATGAAGTGAACTATAATCATTGACTCCACCCACTGAAACTTAGTGATACAAACAACCCCTAGAAATGATTACAAGCTCGTTATGGAGTGTCGGGTTATTAACCGAAAGAAAAAAAACACACTGTCCTACCTGAATTCCGTCAATATGCTTTGAATCTACCCTTATTTACATCTAGAGAAAAAAAAAAAGAATAGTTTTAAGAAAAGGACAATGATAAGCAACATTTCTCCACCTCAAAAACCTTGGGAAAATATCTTTCTCAATCAAGTTCCCTAAACTCACAAGTAATACCCAACAAAGAAATTCCTATAACGAATGTATGATTTGAACACATGGCTTCACTCTCACTACCTATATCAACAATTTCATTGGCCAACACTCACCAAATCAACATCAGCCTCACAATCCTCCAAATTCCCCCAAATCTCATCCCTTCTTTACTTTAAACCTCTCCTTTTATTATTATTATTATTATTATTATTATTATTTCATTTTCCAACAAATTCCTATTTCCCAATCAAAACCCAAACCACAAATCTTTCCCCAACTACAAATCCAACCTCTCCAATTTCTCCACTTGTACTCTTTCTCGCTTCTTCTTCTTCTTCTTCTTCTTCACTGTTCAATCCTCTTCCATGGCGGACGGAGCTGGAGCATTTTAGGGGGGGGGGGGGGGGTTTGTTCAAGGGAGTGCGCGCGTAAGATGGATTTTCATGTCACCGGTTCTTGTCTTCATCAATACTCTCTTCCTCTGCCGCCATTTGAGGCTGTGAAAGCTCCGCCCCCTCAGAAAGATGGAATCGAACAGGAACTTCACTCTCTGGTCACGAGTTTAGGTGGGGGTCGCGACGGAGAAAAAGGGTTGGAATCGGATGTGCAGGAGGACGACGGAGCGGTAATGGAGGTCGCGGCGACGGTGTCGGAGAAGAAGGAGGAGGAGGAGGAGGAAGGTGGACGGGAGAGGCTTAAGAGGCACCGGCGAGAGATGGCTGGCCGGGTCTGGATACCAGAGATATGGGGACAAGAGGAGCTTCTGAAAGATTGGATCGATTGCTCCGCCTTCGATGCTTGTTTATTTCCGAACGGAATCGGATCGGCGAGGGCGGCGCTGGTTGAAGAAGGACGGAGGGCCAACAATGGCGGACTCACACTGGAGAACAGGTGCTGATATATATATATATATATATATATATATATATTTACGGTGGGGTAAATTAATTGCAATAAAAAGAAAAAAAAAAAGAAAAAAAAGAAAGAAATTCATTTCCCAACTCTGAATATTAATTTTTCCAATATATGGGGGAGATGATTTTGAATGGAAATAATCAAGCAAATATGAAATTCTTTTGTTGTCTCTATGGCTTCTCTCTTTCATTGGCCATTGAATTTTTTTTTTTTTTGTTAATTAATATAATCATGAATTCTCCATGCTATTATTGTTAATTATTATTTGCAGGAATAGAAAAAAAAATCTTAAATTGTAGACATACATATATATCTTTTTTAAAAAATTGTAAATACAAGCGAAAATTGGCATATTATTAAAAAAATAATTGTAAATATAACAAAAATAATGATAATAATAAATCTAACTTTCGGTTGTTTATTGTCATTGGTATATCATATAGTATATCAGTGTGTACAATTTGTCCTCTTAGATACATCAGTAATACACTTAAAATTGAAATTGATTTTTGAACGACGTTGATATTGATGTATCAACAATATCATTAATGTATCTTTTTCTATCTAAAGTTAATATTTGAGTCGATGCAACTAACTCAATTAATATATCGTATAAATAATTAAAAACATAAAATAACTATCGTGAGATCTAAAATTGTACCATGAAAATTAAAATTGGTGAAAACATAAAAAAACACCATTACTCAACTTAAGTTATAATATATTTGTTGCATTAATATATGTTTTATGTGTTGATATACCAAATATAAAATAAAATAAAACACATAAGGGCAAGATTTTGTGTGAATATAAGATAGACTAGCGTTTTCTATTTAAAAATAGTGATAAAAATAGCAAATTCAAAAAATTACTCCTAAAGTAGGATAGTAGTTGGACCTCTAAACGATAGAAATCAAACATTCAAACTTACACAATTATGAGGTTCATTATCGACAATTGTATAAGTTATGAAGGCTTAATTTTTATTGAGAATGTAATTGTAACTACCGTTGTACTTTAGGTGTACTTTAGGTGTGGTTCTTAAAATTTCCTACTAACAAAATAAACCGTTGTGGTTTTATAAAAAAATATGATATGGACCTAGAGTGCATGTTTTTTTTTTAATTTAGAAAAAAAATTACTTTAAAAAATTTAAAATTTAAAATTGTTTGAAAACCAATCGAAATATGTTTTGATTTATTTTAAATAATTATTTATCAAAATATTTTAAATAAAAATGAATTTTTTAAAATATTTTTTTAAAGTCAATCTAAACAAGTTTTAGTGTTTAATTAATAGATGAGCTGATTAAAGTATCTACTGTTGACTAATAAATTATAATTTTGAATCTGCATTCCATCTCCATATGTTATGAATTGAAAAATAACTTTCAATCCATTATAATTATTTTGAGACTTTTATGGAGAAAAAAATGGAGAAAGACTAAATTCGTTAAAGCTATTTTGAATTTTAATGTATTTCGAATGGTAAAAAAGTAGAATTATGTTAAAAAGAGATAAAAACATTAGACATATTCAAAATAACAAAATATTCAAACTGTTTACAAATTATATAGCAAAATGTATCAAATATTCTATAGTCATTTAAGTTTTTTTTTTTTATTTTGTAAATATTTTTTTTCTATCCATGACAATTCTCCTAAAAAAACATTATAGTCTTTCATCTAATAAATATCTTATATAATTTATTATAAATTAAATTGTATTACATTGTTTAAAGGGGTTTTTCAAAAATAAAAAAATTATTTAGCAAATATTTAGCTAATTGATGTCATAAACTAATTAATAAAGTTTACATTCAATCAAATATTTAGCAACTATAATTAGTTTAATGATTTATAAATATATTGTGTTTTTTTCTGCATTTTTTAAAGGGTTTTTTCAAAAAAAAAAAAACACAAACTATTTACGAAAAAAATCAGATAAAAATTCATTACATAAATATTTTGTCCATTTGGTTATTATTTACAATTTTCCTTATTTTAAATTGAAATTTAATATAATATAATTTATGTTTTGACCAATGCATATTTAAAAATACAACAATACTTTTATCGAATTCATTGTTTTGAAATCTAACTTATTTCTATGAAAAGAACCATATATATATATATATATAAATGTGTATGTATGAAAAGAACCTCATTTTAAAGGTCTTATCAAGTGATTATGTAGTTAAAAGTAATTTTAAAATTCTGAAAAACGGTCTAAAATTCCTTTAAACCAATATATATTCCTTACATGCCATAATAAACAGAATCCAATGCTTTTAAAGGCTACTTTCCTATAATTTTTTTTTTTTTTGGAAATGATACATAGAATTAAAATTGATTTTAAATTATGAAATTCTAGTAATATCAAACATGACAAACAATTTTAGCCGTATGAAAGTCACTCCCAAACATATAATTTACTTCCTACTCGCTATTTAAAATATACTCTTTGATTCTTCAGTGAGAACCTAAAGAATATGACAGCGAACAATTAACTTTAGTTAATAAAAAAACACTTATTTGAACATTTGAAAAGTCGATCAGGCCAATTCTCTTGAGGTTTGGATTTAACATGTTTGGAAGATCATTCAGCAAAGTCGAACAAACTCTGCTTGGTCTCTTGGTTCATCACTCAACAGGTTAAAGATCTCACAAAACAATAGATAAAAAGATGAGTGGATGACCCAAAACATAGGTAATTTTAAATTATGAGTACTTTACTAACAGGTTGAACATTATAATTCACATAATTTATGATACCTATTTGGTTATTAAACAAAAATACTATGGCACAAACATGATTTGAAAAGTCAATTGAGGAATTAGGAAATAGGAACCAGCTCCCATATTCTTATTGTACCATCATCGCTTGCTGAAGCAAGAAGCCCCTTCTCCTGTCAGAATATGGATTGAAATGTTAGATAGAACGATACAGATTGGTATTTTAAAGTAAAACAACGATCTACGAGAAAAATGTGTGAAATCTCATGTGAATCAGCAATTTGAATTATCATAGACCAGCTAAAGGACAAAAGAAGCAAAGAAGCATGGATACATATACAAAGAAGCGTGGATACATATACGACATGACACGGACACATCAACACTATCATTTTTTAAGACACATACATGGCAATGTCATTTTTTAAGACACATACATGGCAATGGCACATTAATTAAAACAATCATTTTCAAAATCATATCATTTTTAAACAAGTAAATTTGAAGTTAATGAGTTTATGCATTTCTAAACTTAAAAGTTTATTATTTTTGTCATATACATGTCTATTAAGTACAAGTAACACTAACAAGTGCTTGATGCATGCCTAACACATGTTGGTCCTATTTTGACTTTACACGGCTAGTGTTTAACACATCTATTATACTAACAAGTGTTCGATACATGTCTGACAAGTGTCAAGTGTTCAAATGTCCAACACATGTTGGTTTTTAGTTATGAGATTGTAGAACTTTCACTTGGGCAGAATGATGCAATTAAGTCAATAGTTTCTTGTTCTCTTTATTTATTAAGATTCAAGCTACCTCGGGTGCATCTCAACTAATCTTATAGGACTATTGTTCAACTCTACAACATTAGGAAATTTTTAGGATTTTAATGCTTAGATAGGTAGTGTGTTAGAGGTGGTGGCCATTATCGAATTAGAGTCAAGAACATGTATATAAAAACCACATGTGATTAGTCAAAGTCCATACATGACTAAAGATAAATTCCAGTCACGAGCTAATCACTTAAATGCAGGCTAGTACTTAGTAGTAAACATTTGCATTTTGAAATAAGAGCCTTACCCCTGGGCTCCATTGCACTGAATTTACATCCATGTTATGGGCCTTCTCCTTCTTAAATAGCAACTGAAATGAAGACACATCAATCTGCGATGAAAGAGAGAGTGGTCAATACTTTCATTTCACTTGAAAGTTCCACTACATTGCCATATCTTAAAACTAAGATTATCTATAACCAACACTAACAAGAGCATAGCTTTACATCCTCACTCCTTTAAAGAAGTGGTAGATTCGAATCCCACAATCACCAACCCAATATTTGTTTTTCTTTAAAAAAGAAAATCATACTAAAGCATATTGAACCAACAGTCCAACAATCATACTAATTTATACTGAACCATGATAAAAGGTTTCCAAATGCTAATAATAAGGTGAGGCAGGTATCCAGTACCCCTTTCTCTTGATTCTCCACGAACAAACGGATAGCATCATCAGCTGCTCCACTAGCAATTATACCGTTCCTGTCACATTCACGTGCAATAATCATCAGTGTCGTAGATGTATGGTTAGAAATTAGAATATAAGATGAAAAGGAAAGGCCACGAAGAAAAGGTAATAAAAAAATACACAGATTAAACCATAATATTTTTCCAATAAACTTTTAGGGGGATAATACAGTTTATTATTATGGAGTGAATTTCCTGCATCAAATAAAGTACGTGTGATAAACTTTTCAATGGGCATAAAATATTTGACCATCAATGTTCAATGAGTTAATGAGCAAAAACACATTTGTTAAGACTTCCAATTGAGGATGATCTTTACAACCCTTTGTGCTTTCTTATACACCTGATGCCGCCGCTATGATATAAAGTACCCATCTCTTCTTCTCTTAATAATTTTTATTGGGGGAATATGGTAGCGTTCTAAGTAAAAAAAGCTACTCATCAACTGTGTTAATAGGATACATTGAAAAGATGAAATATTGTCTTATCCAGGCTGTTCAGATGCTCACAAAATGGAGAAGAAATTAAACCAAGCACCCTATCACTCTGACCAAATTTCTGCTAATTACTGGAGTAATTATCGTTAAACACAGTAGCGCAAGAGATAAAAATCTTTTATAGACCTAAAATTAAAACCTTACAGCAACAAAATAGTTAATTTACCTTGACCAATGAACAGAGAAAATTGTTCGATCATGATAACCAGAAAGAGTACAAGTATGCCTCCTATCAAAACCAGATAAACGAACTACCCATCAGCATGGTTAAGAAAAACAGACAACACAATATTTGGAGAGAAACAAGAACTAAAACAATGCCTCATTGAGTATGCATCTCACACAAAGCTAATCTGAAACATACATGGATAGATGCAACAAAGCCATGTGGCACAGTACAAGTAAGACAACAGCTTAACTAGAGGAACAGAAGAAACATTATCACTTTGTCCATGTATTTAGATGCACACAGAGTTCTTTTCTCCTACATGCAAGCAAGCATCCACATTAAAACATTCATATGCATAAACATTTATATAAAACAGCAAACCATAGTGGTATAGACAGATTCAGTCAGAATAAACAAAATGAAAAAATCACACTGAAATATCTGTTGCTCTTGACACAAAATATTCTAACTTCAAGCAACGTAGGCATCAGCAAAGAGTCCTATTAAATAAATAATACAGACACATAATCATTGGCAAGGTAAGAAATCAATAATCTTGTTGGAGAAGCAAAATCTTCAAGAAACAAGGATTCCTTTTTAACTCCTGTGGCTACTAGGTATTAATCAACGGAGACCATGTCATTTAAATAAGCGAGCTATTTTATGAATTTTTCTTTCCTTTCCAACCCAATGCTCAAACTAAAGCACAAAAAAACCCACCAGCCAAAGTACTAACAATAAATGGAAACATAACACATGCAACAAAACTAATCAGATAAATAAATTTCATTAATCCAAAGCCAAATAATGATGATTACAATAATGATGAAGTTTTTATGTCCCTCACCATGGTGAATAGCCAGCCTCAGAATGCAACCTTGTCCCATCTGTTTCCCATATTTTAAGGGTGAGATCATCACTGCAAAAGTGTACCACAGTCAAATTAGACCCACCTAATGGAATAGTTTTAAACTTGGCTTGACATAATTCCTTACTAACTTCCTATGAATAAAGAAATGAGGGGAAATGAATAATTTCCAGGAAGGTTTGAAGTTCTATTGCTCACACACAGCCTACCTACAGGTGACCATTTTGTCTCCAGCTGCATTAATAGAAAGGGCCCAAACTGTAGAAGAGTGACCACTGAGAAAAAAAATTGGCATCATAATGAAGTTAAATCTAGTTAAGCTGAAGTAAACTGCCTGTGGCAATGAGGATGGATTATAGAAATAACCACGAGAGAAAAGTGAAATAGTTATCTACTTGTTAGATTCATCTAAAGTCTGAACACAATGCCAATCATCATTGTCATCATCACCTGCCCAAACCTGAAGTGGTTTCATCCTCATAAATTAATATCACCCATGCAAATCTGAAGTAATTTCCACAAGCAGATCTAAAAAACTAACTGAAATAACATTTGAGTCCATCTTAGGAGTACCTTGACAGTGTTGTCATAGCTACATGAGAATAAAAGATCCATGGTTGGGTGCCATTGAACCATTTTTACATCTTGTGTGTGTCCTTGCAACACAGAAACACACTCATACTCATTTCCTGGCAATACTTCCCAAATCCAAACGGTTCTATCTCGACTGCATGTTGCAAGTAGAGAACCAGATGCATTCCAAGCTACGCTTTTGATCTCATTCTCATGACCCTAAAAGTCACCCAACAAGACAGTTTTCTTCAATGCACTGAGGCTTGAATAAGACAAGGGAAATAAAACAGCAAATAGCCCTGTCCTTATGGATCATCAGGATAAAATCTTGCAATTAACAGTGGTGTTTATACATAATATTTGATAGGCAATACTACCTCTAGAGTGGAAACACATTCATAATCACCCCCTATATTCTCCCAAATAGCCGTGGTGGCATCAAAGCTTGCAGTGGCCAATAATTTACCGTTTGGTGACCAAGCGCACGACCTAACAGTTCTAGTATGTGTTTCTTCCAAAACTGCCTGCAAAGAAGAACACTACATTAGCATTTCAGCTGCCAATGTCAAACATCTAAGATATCGATGAAGCAGCTCATGATCAAACAGAAAAGTAGAATAAAGAAAAAAAATATTGCATCAAGCAAAAGGAACTTTTGTAAGATGAGAAACTTTCTCGGATGCATAGCTTCTTCTGTTTAGGTTAGTCATCTATCATAGCAAAACTACCAGCTCGACGAACAATTTCCAATAAACTAAAATGATTACATTCACTTTAAAATCCAACACCACATGAGCTTTAATAACCATGCATTCAACAAAAATCAACAGAAGAAATAGAACCTTGCAATTCCACGAACCAGAGGAGGGACTTTGCTCCCAGATACGGACGGTTTTATCGCCGCTGCAGGAAGCAAAAACAAGTGGAATTCCTCCAACTCCGGTGGCCGGATTCCATGCCAGACTCCATACCCTATCAGTATGACCTTCAAGCTTGGCAGTCTCCTTGAGCTCAAATCGGCCATCCAAAAGCTCCATCACAAGAATGGCCAAATCTCCGGAAGAAAAAACGGGAAAATTGTCAAGCCCTAGAACCCCAACAATTGAAGACTCTGCAGCTCTTCTGCAATGGCCGGCGAAGGGGTCAGCACGCGCCGCCGCGGATTCTCTCCTCAACAAGTCGTCCGCTTACAGAGATTTACGCATTAATGAACTAAGCCAATTACTTCACGGCTCTTTTGAATTAGAAATTGGAACTTTAGTTTTAGATAATAAAATTTAGAAATTGGAATTGTGTTTTAAAGGTGTAATTTTGATAGGTTTTAGATTTTTAAAAAGACGGGAATGGTTTCCAAATACAGTAAAATGAGTAAAAATATTTATAAATATAGTAAAGTTCTATTTTTATCATAAAAATATATATTTGTCTCTCAACTTATATCTGTTTATTATAAATTATATTATCTATAATTTTGGATGTTTTTGTTCATTTAATCGTAAAAATAAAATATGTCAGAAATGATTAAGTTAACAAAATATTTATACTATAAAATAGTGTGTAATTGATTTTTTTCTTTTATTAGATTCTTGCCATGAAATGTAAATTTTTGTTTTTTCGTTATTTTTATTAAAAAAAAACTTATAGTTTATCTAATATATTGATTGAATTTCAAAAGTTTTAAAACGTTGAATGACGTTGTAAAAATAAATTTTAAAGATAAAAAACAAAAAATCTTCAAATTTATAGGTTAAATTTGTAATCTTGAATTATATTCTAAGTATTTCAAAACTATATCTTTTGACAAATAATATTATATAATTTTATTTTCGATGACCTAATATTTCATATTAAATTCTATGATAGAGGGGTTGAGTATGTCAATTTAATGCAATAACCAAGTTATTAACAATTCATGAAATGAATGTCTTGTCCCTATGTCGATCCTCCCAGTTATATTACGATGAAATTGATTGATGTTATATAATTCTTTTAATGCTTTGAAATTTGTGAATCTAGGATGAATCTAAAAATCACAGCTATTATTCGAACCGATGTTTGTGAGCTTGAAATTGGCACAACATATTCATTTAGCTTTTAGTTTACTCGCACTTCGACTAATCTTACTAAAACATACTAATCTTACGACATTTAGGTGTCAACAATACTCATTAGATATTAAATTCTAGTTAGCTGATCACCATGAGTTCAACAGAGCTTTTATCAAACTCAAACCTTACAAAATCTACATTTTGGTCTAAACCCATATATTAAAACCACTTCTAATATGAAGTTTAATTATGACTCTAAATAACCAGTCTAGGTATAATTTTTCTACTTTCAATGAAGTTTTTAGAGACTATCTTTCCAAAAAAGAAACAAAAATAAAATGGATGACAAGTTTGACAACAATGTTTTGTGAATTTTTTATGGAGTCACAAGCTCTTTTTGATTATCCAAATTATTTTATTTTTAATCAGTCGACCAATAATTTGTAACTACATACCAGAGTTGTTATCTTTTAACGTTGTTCTTCGTGTCATCTTAAGTCAAAGTGCTTTCACAACATGTAAAAGTCAATAAATCACTCAATTGTAGTTGACGATGATTTGTTATTTTTTAGTACAGTATAAGCAGGGAGATTCAAACCAGACGTCTCGTGGTCTTCAATAATACTCTCGCATGTTAGTTGAACTATGCTCGTTTTATCGACGAAAATTTGTGGAGACCCAAATACAAAGTATTAGAGTATAGTATGAATAGTTCGGGTTCACAGTATTTATACTAAACCGAAACGGTTCATTTAGACCGTTAACAGTTATTACGGCAAGTCCGACCGGTTTAAAGCGGTCGAGTTCCTTAGTTCGCTTTCGGCGAATCAAGCAATTTCATTCCCCTGTTTCTCTCAACCAAAGGCGCGAGAAGTCTTTGCAAACCCTAACGCTTAGATCATCAGAAGAACTCGCGAGAGACACATCGACACAATGAATTCAGCAGGTCGAAGAAGCGGAGGAGGCCTTTTCGAAGGTTTATACAGAGTGATTATGCGCCGTAATTCTGTTTACGTCACATTCATCATCGCCGGTGCCTTTGTTGGAGAACGGGTAATGTTGTGGACCTCATATTTCATACTAATCTATGTCTGTTAGGCTTTTCTCTTTTATTTTTGGTGGGTTGTTGATTATTTAATTTCGTTTTCTGGGTTTGATCTGAAGATCTAGTTCTTGCAAATCACTTGATATTGATATTAAAATTCGTGGTTGTGTTTTTGCTGATTCATGGAAGAAAAAGTAAAGGAAACAAGCTTGTTCGTGTGTGTCATCTAGAGAGTTGGTGGGACTGTATTGGAATTTATGGTTTATCTGCCCGAGCAGAATCATTAAAAGTAGAGGATTCATATGTTGTTTCATTTTTGTTCCAACACGTATTTTTTGGATACATATATTGGTTTTTGGCATCAATTAAAAAGTATGCGGTGTTCGACCGTATTGAATTTCGTTCATGATAGTATGCAAATTCTGAATGATGTGAAGTAACTTGGTAGACCTTCTTTATGTATGGAAATGTGGAATTTGGCCATTAGTTGGTCTGCTTCCCAGAGGTTCTTTGCTCTAAATTTTACACGATCATGACAGCGGAAGTGGTAAGCAGAAAAAAGGAACTTAAGAACATAAGAATATTTATTCCCTCGTTCCATGGACTGTTTTGCAATGGGCCTTGATATATTAAATTGTAGTAGGGGGCTTTTGAGTTGCACAGCGTACGTGTGTATTTTCTACCTTAATGCTTGAATTTCCATTGGTACAGGCCGTGGATTATGGAGTTCACAAGCTCTGGGAGTACAACAATGTCGGGGTATGGATCTTAGCCTCATATATTGCTTTACTTTTTCTATGTACACATTTCAAATCTATTGATGGGTTTTTACTCACATAGACGATTGTTTTGGTTACTTTTGTGTTCTCCATTGATATTGATTATATGCTTGGTGTTTTATTCTGAATGTTTTTGCTTCCATTTTCTGTTGTCAGGTTCAAATTATTTATCAATTTCAGCTTCTGTGGTTACAGTGTTGAATATTATGCCATTGTAATTAGAAGTAGAACTGTTGCATTTTCTTGATCTCTATTGGGTATTGATTTATATTCCATCATCTATGTTTTTTTTCTTTTGTTTGTGTGTGTGTGGAGGGGGTGGGGGTGGGGGTGGGGGTGGCTGTAACTGAATAGGAGACCACCTCTCCTAGGTAGAAGAATAGACTTATATCCAAAAGGCGTTCATCAGTTGAAGTTTCTTGGGATAACTATAAACTATGTGGTTTGTCCGTTAAATCGTGTCATGGTTCACTAAACAATTTGGCTTTAATCACTCAGCTATGTCAATTTTAAATAATGGCACTCACTAAAAACATTTTCCAAGTTGGTCTAAATCCAAAGAGTCTTCGATGAAGCCAGCCTGAGCATCTCAATTAATTAAAGTATTAGATTCTTGATAAATAATTCGTAGATTTGAAGCCTAACCCCACATGTTGAACTAAAAGGTAGGTCTTAAAGGGCTGCCAAAGTAGACTACATTTATGACTTTAATTCTTAGTTAAAAATGTTCTACTTTGCCGATGGGTAAAATGACAGAAAACAACAAATTGAGGGTGCTTAAAACTGTTTTTTGAAATTAGGGTTGAGACAACTTATATGAATGAAATTGCCATCATTGTCATTTTTAATGTATCTTAATGTTCTCCTCCAATTAAAGGACGTTCTATATTATTCATCCTTATTCTACTATAATCCTGCTTTGGTAGAGATGTTCTACCTGCACCAAAATGCTACTAAACAATTCTTGTACTGAATTAATAGCTTTCTTAATTCATTACCAACTCTATTCTGATATATGACAATCTAATAATTATGCAGAAACGGTACGAGGACATTTCAGTTTTGGGGCAAAGACCAGTGGAAGAATGAATTTGTTAGCCACTTTAAAGCTACACAATCATGAATTCAAGAGGTAAAGAAACTGGTTGCCTTAGGATGGTAAATGAGAATGTATTTCCAATTGGAAAAACACTCTTTTTTTTTTCGGTCTGGAAAGTTTTTGTTTCTTCATGATATTCTAATCATATTTTATTTGATTTAAGTACAAGCTTGTCTAGTATATTTGCTTGTTCATCGAGAATAAAAGCAAAGTGTTGAGAGAACTAATTAGAAAGTTATAAGGGTATCAGCATTCAGCAGTGAGCATAATTGTAAGTACTGTTGGTTATAATGTCTATATAGTTGAAAACAGAGAGCAAGATGGTTGAAATTTTTTTGGTAAATACTGGATTGTGGGAGGGAGATAGCCCTCGTATCGTTTTCGATTTGGGCAATAGCTCAATTGGCGTAAATGTGCAGTATCAATCTTGAGGTCAAAGGTTATATCCCCACCAAGAAAAAGGTAATGTTATCGTAATTTTTGCAATATAATCTGAGTATTATAACGGAAGATTGAGGCCTTTGGAACAAGTAGTGGGGTTGTTTAGTTAGTGAGAAGAAATTAGGGATGTGTTGGTTATAGTTAGAATTACAACTTATACAATTGGTTCGGTTTTTAAAGTATAAAACAAACTAAGAGAGAATCTGAGCCATGACAAAATAAATTCTTGAACTGTTCTTTTTTTTTTTTTTATATCCATGAGTGTCTGGACCAGCTTACGCGCTTGACCCTACAACATTTGTGTGTCAAGGAAGCTTGTAGGAAATTAATTCCTAGGTAGGTGGCCACCATGAATTGAACCTATGATCTCTTAGTTAGTTATTGACATTTTTACCACTAGGCCAACCCATGATGGTTAATCCTCAAATTTTTCTAATAAAAGGTTTTTAACTTAATGGATTCGATTTTTGAAGCTCGTAGATCTTCTAAATATGTAATTTTGAAATTTTAGTAAGAAAAAAAAAAAGAACCTAAACCCTATAAATTGGAATCCATCGGACCAACAGTTTCAACTTTATGGATGGACTTTAAAAGGGTTAAATTATATGCAAAAAGTGATTCAATTTTCTTACTTGTTTCTAGACATAAATTTAAGAAGTTCTGACGTGCGGGCAATTCTTAATTTAAAAAGGGCTAGATTATAAGGGAGTAGTCAATTATGTGTACCAACGTATTAAGAGTTTTCGATTTTACCGATGAATATTGAAATTTGTTACAAAATATCCCTTTTAAGGGTTTTTATTTTAACGACGGAAAAACATATTCTAAGAAAAAGGAAAAATCGTGATGAGATGATAATAATGAAAAGTAGTCAAAAATCAAAATGGTGGAATGAGTAATTATAATTGTTATATTGGATACCAATATTTAAACAATAAAAATGTAAATATAGCAAAGTCTATCAGTGTAGACTTCTTATCGTTGATAGGTGTCTATGCTGAGAAGGTTTGCAACCCCGTGCTCTTTAGATCAAGTTATATATATATTAAAATAATACTAATAGACATTTAGATCAAGTTCAAACTCTATTTCTTGCAGAATAGATGAAAGATTACTTTGCACCGGTGCTCTTTCTTTCTCTACCAAACTAATTTTGTATTAAAAAGAAAAAAAAATACTTCCTCTCTTTAAGTACATTTTAAGCAAGAATTATGTCACACATTAACATCCATTAAATACTATTTAAAATAGTTAACATTATTTCAAATACCTAACCTCTTATAGTTTTTACTATTTGACATTGATAATTTTTTATTATTTATTATAATTTTTACTATTTTTCTTAAATCAAAATAATTTAGACCACAAACACATAATATTATAACTTAAATTAAAATAACCTAACAACGATAACAAATTCTAAAGTCCAAACAACCTCTTAAAAACTCATTTCGTGCAAAAACCTCCAACTTCCAAGGGGCTGGCTCCCATTTTCCTCACATCAACAACAGAACCTCCCTCATCTTAATAGATCCGCTACCCAATCAATAACACGCTTCATTTGCAGATCTTCAGATTATTCAACTCTGTTTACGATTTCTCAAGGTTTGGTTTCGATTTCGCATTCTTTTTATGTTTGGAACTTTTGAATTTCTTTGCTTACAATCTCTAATTCTACTCCTCAAAAACCCTACCTCTAATCTGTCTCTCTTTTCAATCTCTCAGCCACAATGCAGAGCTCTAACTCATCAAGTGAAGAACGCAGATTAGAAGTTCGCAAATTAGAGATCTCCGACAAGAACAAAGGTTTCATTGAGCTATTGCAGCAACTAACCGTTTGCGATTCAGTGTCCGACAAAGACTTCGAAGATAGGTTTCAGGAATTGAGCGCCCTTGGAAACGACCATGTTATTTGTGTAATAGAGGACGATCGATCAGGGAAGATCATCGCCACTGGAAGCGTTTTCATTGAGAAGAAATTCATAAGAAACTGTGGGAAAGTAGGACATATCGAAGACGTAGTGGTGGATTCGAGTGCTCGAGGGATGCAATTAGGGAAGAAAATCGTAGGGTTTCTTACGAATCATGCTCGCGAAATAGGATGCTATAAGGTAATTCTTGATTGCAATGTTGAGAATCGAGGATTCTATGAGAAATGTGGGTTCGAACATAAGGCGATTCAAATGGTGAAATACTTCAATTGAAGAAGAAATCATGCCAATAATTGGGTTTCGATTCCGACTCTGGAATTGTAAGTGGATTTGTCTTTTGCTTTGATGAATTTCTTCAAACACAAATTATTTGTGTCATGGTTGGCTCTCACTCACTTTCTTAAAAAAAGAAACGAATTTCTTGGCATTCAATATTCTGTAGGTTGGAAAATCTGGTCAACATGTCTACAAAAATACTGATGTGAAATTTTTGACACTTATATGAAAATGCTTAGATGAAAATATAGATGTAACGTGACTAATGTCTATGTCAATGAATTTGTAGAAAAATTATAAAATTCTATGTTAAATAGTTAACTTCTGAAAATATTCTACCTTGTAAAAAAAATTATTTAACTCAATAAATAAACATTTCTAAGTAGAAAAATAATTTAGGTACTGATATTGATTTTCTTCTTCATTTTCCTCGTCCCAATCAGAAATCAAAAAACAAGATTTTGTAGGAAAAGGGCTTTCATTAACCATTGCATTGGCAACTAGGTTCAAAATGACAAAATCAAATTTTTAAAGCTAAAATAAACTCTAATTAGAGTACAAGCTAAAATATCGAAAGGTTAAACAAGCGTTTTCATGAAATTAGTCGGCATGAAATTAGTCGGTATGGTAAGCAGGGTGGATGTTTGCAAATATAAATAAATAAATAGGATACTTAGAAGTGGCCCAAAAGGAATGCAAATTGTTCTATGCTATATTATCAACTTGGTTATTTTAATTTTACAGTGCTAAAATGGCAAGAGAAGATCAAAATCAATCAAGCCCAGTTCCCCCAATCTGCACCCATCCACTTTTTACACAGTAAATAACAATTATGTAGTCTAATCCTACATAACAAAAAAAAGCTCTGTTATGAAGCAGAATCACAATCTTCACCACTTTCTGAAACAGAGAATCCATTTCACCAAGTAAATTGAAAACCAGCCTCATATCCACGGCCTAATCAACAGCTTTGTGAAATCTCAACAACCGAGTAACAGTGGGAGACTGTCAAGACCTTGAAATCACAGAACTGCATAAAAGAAACAAACTAATTACGATTTGAAACACGTGACAATCAATAGAGTAAACAAATTGATCATAGCTCAAATTATGCTCAAATAGTTAAGCATATACTATCAACTAAGAGGTAAGATGTTCAAATTTTCCAGTATAGCTCTTAACTAATATTGTTGGACTAAAAAAGAGGACAAAAAAAGTGTTCACTGAGGCTGTAGTAAGAAAACAAGAGGGGAGGAATATGTTAGGTATCCAAGCTCCTTAACATGTGCAGAAAATAGCCAAACAAACACAAAACAGAGACCCAAATATCTCAGCAACACTACTACATTGAGCGTTTTTCAATGTACAGTGAGTTATAACTCCAAAAATTGAAACAAGGAAACTTCAAGCTTGCTGAGAAATTGAAACGAGGAAATTTCAAGAACATGCTCAAGCAAAAATCCTTTGGTCTAATAAGGTCTTTGCCCTTCTTTGAAGGCTATGGTTTGAAAGAAACTTGAGAATCTTTCGTGGCCAAGAACTAATCTAGGACGGTTTTTTGGGATCTCGTTACTATTTTTGCTTCTACTTTTAAATTCTTTTGTAATTATACCCAAACTAACTCATATTGAGGATGTCTCAGCTACCCTTCTTTTTGATAATGAAAGTCACGTTTCTTATAAAAAAAGAAAATTAAAAAAATGAAACAAGAGAATTTCAAAATACAGGTTCCCCCAGAAATCTGGGAGAGCTGGTCCTCTCCTCTCCTCTCTAGACTCAAAGTCTACACAAAATACCTGCCTACTCCAAACCGCCTAAATATCCTTGCAAAACCTCTCCCCTCTATTGACCGTATACAACCACGCATGATACCGCTGAGCCCCACACTAACCGTCTTTTCAGCCACTCTCCTATTCACCCCTCCTTGAGTAGGTATTTACAATCGGATGTCTCACATACTACTAGTTCCTAGACTATTCGAGAGCTCGGAGGCTTCAGACTCGACCTAATTAAGTACTTTCTTGACTCTGTATTATCTATTTTGAAATATAGAAGAGACCTTAGTTACAATGACCAACCAGTCTCTTCATTTTCCCCCCTCTTATTTATAATTCTAATTTCTTGCAAATAAATCGCCAAACCTACAAGACTACCCTTCAGTGGTAAAATTATTGATCGTGGTAAAATTATTGATCGAGAAAATTTTGCAGCCTAATAGCCCTGCATTATGAAAATACTCCTACAGGAATATAAATTTCACCCTTAGCCTGGTCATTCTAGTAAGTGCAAAAATACAGTGAATATAGCTTCTTAAGCTCTCTGAAAATAGATGAATGACAGTCTAACGTTTAAAGAGTGAGAAGCAATACCTTTCCAATTGACACCACCAATTCTCTAATCTGTCTTTTCTATCTCTCGAAACTTCCTTTCCCACTCTTGGAGCTCATAATTTTGCTCAATTAAATCTCGATCAGTACTATATACAATTCGATCCTGACTGATTACAGTTCTTTGGGCCATGTCTCGAGCACTGAGGAGCTGTACAGATTGCATTCAAAGAATTAGATTCCCTGGTGAAACAAAATCTAAAAGAAAACTGAATGCCGAAACGATTAAGATGCAAGACTTGAGACTCCAACAAGAGTAAATAGAATTGATGTGTGAAGAAAGGAAAGGATAATAACAAAATAACTTTGTAGCCAAATTTAGTGAATCAACATGCAATTCTCCAACTGATATTGATAAGCAGTTACATCCAAGAAATGTGAAATAGACATCATTAGAGTGCTAAAGTGATGCTAAAAAAAACAGAACATGGGTGAGGAAAAAGAAAAACAAAATAGGGTTTTGTTCATATAGTATTTATTTCCTTAAAACTGGCACCAATCTACTAAAACAAATAAATCTATAGAGGAGCAAATTTCTTTTCGTGACCTAAAATCTATAGACTAATTACCTTGCGTCTGAGGGTCACATCTGGCAGTTCAAGGGCTTGAGCACGCTTTTGCCTTGCTTGGTTTCGTTTTCCTATTTCAGCATTTCTCTTCTGGATAATGAACCACCGGACTAATGGAATTGCGAAGAAAGAACCAGCATATATCTGCAAATTTCTTTTCATGATTATAAGAAATACACTACTATGGACTAAGTTAAATCATGGGACAACCATATGATAAGAAGTAATCAAATGATGTCAAACCTGCAGCAGAGGAAAAATATCTGATACAAATTTAATAAGCCCACTTGGTTTAACAGCAACATCCCTTCAAAAATGGAATTGAGGGAAAATTATTAGATTTTGTCAGAAATCACAACAAAAATCCAGTCTAAGCATCCATACTTCAACATGGCTCCGAGGACTATTACACCAAACAGATTAAGTCCTCCCAATCCAATGGCCATTGCTCTCTCTGAATTACTTGTTTTACTGCAGACAAAAAATTTCCAGACCATTAATTAAATTTAAATTATACTCCCAAACAACATAAAGAACCTTAACCATGGTACCTAAAGACCCATTTCTTCTCCTTGAAAAATTTTTCAATCCCTCCAACCCAGTCAGCCCATTTTCTACCCACATACTCCTTCCTTCCACTCCGCTGAGAAGAAGCTGTGCGCTGAAGGGAAGGAAATCGATATAGAATATTTCCCTATAAATAAAGAACTTTGGGTGAACAAGTTTTGTTTAGAAGAAGTTAAAGCCACATACCAATAAACAAAATGACGAAGAGGATAAGCAATCCTTTAGGGGAAAAAGATGCAACTTATGGATGTTTTCTCGTCTAGAAAATTAGAACTCAAAAAATACCAAAATTTAAAGATTTAACATATTTATACAAACAATAACAATAAATTTTACCCTTAACATGTATAAAATTCTTTTGTTTTCACAATTATGCTTATCTTATCGAGCCAAACGCCCTGAAGCTGAGATGGCATATTGCATGCTTCCAACAAATTATTTTCTTTTACTGGCAACTACTCTCCGAAAATATCCTATCAAATAATACAATTCCATCCAAATTTAATAGCTTAAGCTTTTAGTGTAATTTTAATTAAACATACAATTAGAACGGAAAATCCAAACTGACATCATGTAATGCTATTTCATACTCCAATTCGATAAAACAGAAAAATGGGCAGAAACACTGTAAACAAATGGGGTTTGTACTCCAAAACCATATCATTATTCATTCGATAGCTTTTAGTAAGCATAACACTGCAAGCCTCAACCCAGCAACAGACGCGTGTTCATATATTATTGGCATGAAATATGGTATAATGTTTTTAGTAAGCATAATACTTCAAGCCTCAACCTAGCAACAGCTAATTGTATCCATTCAAGCATTTCATACCTCGTTAAACATACCTCTTCGTCAATTTCAGGTTGGCCATCAAAACGTAAAAGAACTGGTAAAATGTATGACTCATCATCCTGCAATCATCAAGAGGATGAAACAAAGTCAAACAGAAAACTAAGATTTGAATTACACTTAAATATGAGTTGATTCCACCTATTGTCAAATAGCAGTCGAGCAGTAATGATTGGAAGACATCAATTATTTTCCTTAACTCCAAGCCCTATCAGTTTCAGTTTGGAACTTACTGCGCTCCTCTCTAACACATCCAGATATGGTGCAAGTTCTTCAGCAGTTACGACACCACCATTGGAGGTGATGTACTGCCCAATCTGCAAATTGGCTCAAAATGTTAGCTGATGTCAATAATTAGATATATACAATGCCTACAAACTGCTCACAGAAAACAATTAAAACCAACTCCCTGAAACAGAAAAGTAGACACAGGAGAATAAGGGGGAAAAAAAAAACTGAGATTGATTTGATGCCAAAACAGTCTCTCCTCAACTGGATATAAGCATGACAAAGTAGGGGAAAGGAGTGCAACTGGCTTACTACCCTTTTTTTTAGTTCCTTTATCTTTTTTTTGATATCCGTGAGTGTCCGGACCAGCTTACGCGCACCTCGACTAATCTCACGGGACAACCCGCCTGACCCTACAACATTTGGATGTCAAGGAAACTCGTAGGAAATTAATTCCTAGGTAGGTGGCCACCATTTAGTTCCTTTATCTTTGATATAAAGTTTCCCAACAAACTCTTTCTAACAAACAGAAAGACCTTGAACATAGCTTCATAAGAGAACAGAAGAGACTTTCAAGGAAGCAAAATTCATGTTGAAACAAAAAATGAGAAAGGTCATCCGAGAGTGAAAAAAGTTAAAAACAAGGAAAGCAGTGTAGGCATAACTTCAGAACAGGGAGTTCGTTAAGGACTAAGAAACTAGAATCATGTAAAATTTCATAAGGAAAAATATTCACAAAACAAAAATGGAAAATAAAATGTTGAAAGTAACGGACCACTGAACACAGTCCTCAAATATTACCAACTTCCATCTCTCTTCTTCAATTCCTTGATTTGGATCACCATCGCCAAAAACAAATGAGAAAATCTAAAAGAAGACCATTGTAACGTTAGGTTTTAGATCTGACCTAAAGTAGTAGAGGATCGTAATAAAAACTATAAATAATTTAATCACATACAGATTCAATGAAGTTCATTTTATTATCTTCTGTTTGTAGTCGGCGTCTCCTATAGTAGTATGGATCCCAGTACCTTACATGATGCAAACAGGAGGGAATGATAACCAAAAGTCCTCTACAAATAAAGCTTCCAATTGCGTGAAATATATATACATTCTGTGTGTTACCAGAAAAGATCAGTTGGACTCAGATAGAACGTGAATCCTGAATCATATGATCTGCTGCGTCTTCCACGATTATCCTCTTCACTGTATCATTAAACTTGAATCAATATATAATTTGAAGTTCCCTTGAACCAGAACTCTGTATTAGATCAATATTATAAAAATAATTCGCTTGTAAGAAGAGAATAAGAACCTTCTGCTAGAAATTAGAGCAATAATTGTAGTATATACAAGAACGATTGAAGCAATTAGTGCCGTTCCAAATGAAACCCTGACAAGATATTCAGCAGCGGCCTGAAATTTGAGTTAAAACCGCCATTACAACACACGCAAATGGTTCCCTGAGACTAAAACTCAAGAGAGAAACTCAACGTTCCCAAGCTAATACCTTTGACTTCTCTATAAGAGGTTCAAACTTGATCCAAAACGATTTGGCTGCAAGCTTTGAACGATAATCTTTAGGGAAAACGTAGAGAACGTCGCCCTCATCAGAAACCTGTTAAGAACGTCTTGAAAAATTTTGCAGTCACAAAATTAAGAACTTCAAAACCTACAACTTACATTTACATTCTACAGATAGAACAAATCCAGCGTATCCGGTATCCCCAGAAGAAGAACAATTCTTGCGTATCCAATTCAATATTTTGTTTGGTGAACTACTAAATTTAAATGCAATTCTACGAGTTAATAATAAGTACCTCCAGAAAACCGTCGGTATCAGCAGCTAGAGCTTGCAAAGCCTTCTGAGCTTCATTGAGCTTAAGTCCCGCCCTGCTTGCAACGTCTCCAATGGTTACTCTTCCTCCACACGCGTCCACAGCCTCCATCGCTCTCTTTCTCACATCCGTCGGCAATTTATCGCTCTCCACTATACTTCCAGGTCTAATATCGGAAGGAATGTCAATGCCCGCTCTTACAATCGGAACAAAACTCCTTGCCCTAGATTCCGGCGGCGCAATCCGGGTCGGAAGGGCCGGAAAAGTAACGGGAGACGGCTTTATGCAAATTGAGGGTTTAAGGGTGATGAGAGGGTGGAAATAGAAGCGGGAACTCTGGGAAATGGCGAAACAGGTAGAGATTGATGCCATGATTAGCAGAAAGTTGACAAATTTGAACGAAGCTTCAAGTTTTGGCCATGGAGATCGAAATATGTTCAGGCATTCAGCTGGTGACTGTATCTCTTGGGTGAGTGGCTCTGATTCGAAGTTGATCGGATTTGTATTTGTATTTGTATATTTACTTTTTGTAACCCTTTTGTTCTCCAACGCGTATCTCGGATTTACCGGGGGGGAGTTATAGTTTGGTAGAAAAGGGTAAGTAGAATAGTTGACGCCAATAACTTTGTGGATAATATATAAGCAAATGTTTTAAATATAAAATACGAATAACCAGATAATAATCATCTTCAATTATCGATATAAGACATGTGGGGTTTTTTTTATCCATTCATCTTAATTACATGTTTGTCAAACACCTCTATTCAAATAGTTTTTTCCTTGTGCAATGATTCTAGAAGACTTGATTTTCTTCTTCTTTTATGATAAAGGCTCTAGTAGACTTTGGTATATGTGTAAGAGTATAAAATATTTACGCTCGGCTTGGTAACTATTTCAGGTTTCATTTTATTAAAAATAAACATATAAACTTTTTTTTTCTCTTTCAATTTCTCGATTTATGATCTATTTTTTTACTAATGTTTTCAAAAACTAAGCAAATATTTGAAAACTAAAAATATATAGTTTTTAAAAACTAATGTTTTTGTGTTTTTAACCTGACAAATGATACAGCTTTTGTACTTTGCAATATGCAAATCATGTAGTAAATTATTAGAAACTATACTTAATTTTAATAAAAATAAAAAAAATAAAAAACAAAATGGGGACCAAATGTGAAATATTACAGTCTTAAGTTGTTATACTTGAGTTATAATAATTTATGTTTTAATGTATATTATTTTAGTTTGAGTTATAATAGTATGTCAGTTAAAAGGTAAACTATTTTAATTTAAAAAGAAAATAGTAACACTATAGTACAAAATTAAAAAATGATGAATATAAAATAATAAATATTTCAGTAAATTAGTGAATCTGAAATGGTATTTATGATAGCTAATAAAATCTTTCTAAATAGCATTTAGAGATGATTGTGTTGTCGGACTAATCATCGCCGAAAAGGTCCGAAAGAAGTTTGAGAACTAAGAATTTACCATGTTGGGGCCGACCGACCGAACAGCCCAACATAAAAATATTGAAATTTAGGCATCTGCTAATAAACTAAGCCCACACATGAGGCCCAATCGTAACATTTTTCGCCCCATCTTAAATAGTAGTTTTGGTACGCCATGAAAATGGATTCCCGGGAAAATCTACTCATCGTCACCGAGGCATCACAAATTTCACTCTACAACAGAAATTTGAAATCGCTGAAGAAAATGCTCTCCGGCTATCCTTCCGTCCTCTCCAAAACCTCGTTTGGATCTCTATGTTCTCATCCTTCGATAATTCGTCGCAGATTGTCTTCAACCTCAATCGTCGCTGATTCTACGGCCAGGAATAGCACTGCAGTAGCTACTTCACAGTCGCGAAGGACCATTTCCGCTCAGGAAGCTCGACTTTCTCTTGTTTTTGCACTCGCTTCGCAAGTATCTACTCTCTCTCAGCGCGGTAATGTCTCAGTAATTGATTTGATGATTGATAGTACTGGAAGTCTTAGTTCTCGTTTAATTCCTCTTTTTCGGTTGGTCTGTAGTTTTGTTGGAATTGGCTTCTGAAACTTCGAAATATTTGTTGCCTAAAAGGTTCGAGAGTCGGAATTTAGAGGAGGCTTTAATGGCAGGTATTTCTACCTAGAGAACTGTGTTTGTTGGTTGTGAATTTCACACTTGCGACATTCGTCCTGCGATTAAGCTCTATTGCAATTCAGCTCGTTTTTCAATCTCTTTATTGTTATGAGTCTAATAATTTATTTTGAGTTAATCTAGTTCCTGATCTCGAGACTCTGAAGTTCAAGGTCTTAAGTCGAAGAGACGAATATGAGATTAGGGAGGTTGAGGTATAATTTCCTCTCTCCTCGATTTACTCTTGTACAGCCTCATTGCTTCAAACCTAAATATAATATTGACTTATTCTAACAATTAGCTTACAAACTGTGGCTATGATCGTTGGACAGCCTTACTTTATAGCGGAAACAACCATGCCTGGAAAGAGTGGATTTGATTTCGGTGGAGCATCTCAATCCTTCAATGTCTTGGCCGCGTACCTCTTTGGTAAGGTAGATTTGAGGCTCCGAGATGAAATTTTTTAATCTTGATTTCTGTTTGCCACCCTAATCTGAATCCGGTCCTAATACCAGAACAAGGCAGGAGAGAAAATGGAAATGACAACACCTGTTTTGACGAGTCAATACAAATCCGATGGGGAAAAGATGGATATGACAACCCCTGTAATAACTAAAAATGTAAGTTCTTCACATCTTGACACCTATTAGGCCTCCTCCTTGCATTCTTGTTCTCAAATATGATATTTATTGGTTTTCCATTTGGATGTTATTTTTCTCTTCCATTGTTGGTTTTTTAGGTCGATGGTAAAGATCAGTGGAAGATGTCATTTGTGATGCCCTCCAAATATGGTCAGAGTTTGCCAGTGCCCCAAGACACATCTGTTAGGATTCAAGAAGTCCCCAGGAAAATTCTTGCGGTTGTAGCCTTTTCAGGTCTGCTCCATTTAACCTAGAAACTCCATTTACGCTAAGTAGAATATGGACTTCATGGTTGAAATTTTGTTCAATAGTCTCGGAGCACACGACAAGTTCCAATGCTGTTTAAATTCTTTTGAACAATTATTGACACTAAATATTTGCTGCCAAGTCCACATCATCATACTTCAATCTTTACTTTATAAGATGTGAGACAATGTTGCTGTTAGTGATATAACATTTTCAGGAGCCTTGATTCCAAATGTTTTTATGCAATTCAACTAACGTTTTTTTTTCATTATTCTTCTACTTCTTATTATTATTTGTTTGATTAGGTTTTGTCACTGACGACGAAGTCAAAAGGAGAGAATCTAGATTAAGGGATGCTTTGGAGAATGACAAGGAGTTTCGAGTTAAAGCGGGGAGTTTTGTGGAGGTGGCACAGGTATTGTGACCATCTAAGTATTATAAAACTGCTTTGTTTTCCCATAGTGCAGATATAATCCTGCTTTATTGGTTGCTGACCCCCTGCCTATGCGGCTTGCAGTATAATCCTCCCTTTACTCTTCCATTTCAACGTCGTAATGAGATTGCTCTGGAAGTAGAGAAGAAAGAAGTGTAGCAGTATCATCATAGATCTTGAAATTTACATTTGGTGTATAGCCACATATAATGAACTGTATATATATGTCACTTTCCGCTTTTAAATACAGCTCCATCAGGTAATATTGATGGTGCACCAATGGAACTCAATACTGTAGATACGAACATGCTAATGTTCTCGACCCCCGGTCTACCTCCTGGATATACTAGTTGGGAATTTCTATGATCCCTGGGATTGTATAAATGCTGGTACACTGAACTTCTTCTTCTCCATCTCTCTTTTTGCGGGACTATGCCCATTATAATAAACTAAAAAATTATCTTAAAGTTGAAGTGCCTTATAGGAACCAAATAACTAACTTCAGAGGATTTTTAGTTTTCTTTACTATTGCTCCTAAGTAGGAAGAGCTTGTATTCATTTTGTTTATTATTAAGACTGGCAGTATAAATTGATAATTGGATTTTGTTATTGTTGAAAATAATTGTACTAAGGGTATTTGTGTAATTGTTATACCCTTATTTATTTCCTTTTTTGTCAAGGCC
>JBBPDJ010000017.1:16159483-16187733 GCA_037974625.1 Cucumis cinereus | reverse complement strand
GTGGTTTTTTCTCCCTGAACTAGGGTTTTCCACGTATACCCGGTGTTATTCTTTCTTTTCTACTATTATTATTTTTAGTTATCATAAAACCTCTGTCTGGTCTCTTTTTTCTCTAGCGTAGCATGCTTATTCTGTTATTTATTCTTTTCCTTGCTTTTGTTAATATAGGTGAAAACCAAAGAGACTATACACTTTAAATTATTATGAAATATTTTTCGAAGAATTATAGCTTCAGAATGCAATGATGTAGAGTCTTCACTCCTTTGCAGTTAGTACTATTAAGAATTTAGCTCCATCTACGTCTTTTTTACTGGGGCCAAAACCGATCAGATATCATTTTGTTGATTTATGGAAGATAGTTCAATCCATAACGTGTTTTGCAGTTGCTTTTTTTTTTTTAATTACCAGTTTGATCCTCACCATTCTATTTCACACCTTGGGAATAAAAAATGGGCCAATAAGCAGAAACAGAACAACATACGTGACCAAGTAGGAAGTCCACATCCTAATTGGAGATGTTGCATGACTAGAAGCTTATAAGACCTTGCGTAGCCGAGAAGATTTGGCACAACTTGGTGAGAACTGGTATGGATGTTCTATTTTTCATTTTATTTTATAATTTTGTTTTTATTATTTAGTACTATGTTGATATTTTCCTGCATGATTAAACAGTTGCTCGTTATTCTCTCCGTGAATGCTTAGCTTGAAATTTTACTGCAAAATGTTTGAATTCTTAGTGAAGAAGGGTAAGAAGATAAGGATCTGAGATGGATGAAATTTGAAGTAGATATCCTGGTTTACTGTTGTTCATACCTGTAGTTGTAGGATCTCTGTTTTTATGTGAAACATTGACATAGAGCTCGTGATGACGACATGGGTCAAGACCCCATGGTGAACTGTTGCTAGGACTGATTGAATGGTTGAAACTACAGTGATGGAACAGAAAAAGTTTCTAAAAACTATGGAGTTTCGTTTGATAATTTATCCAATGCAAATCTAATGCTTCGACTCTCACCTTTCAGAGCACTGAAACAGCAGTTCGAAGCCGTTCATATTAATACGCTTGATTATTAAGAGAATATGTGTAAAAAAAATGTGAATACAATGATGGTAAACTCATTTGAATTACATATGAAATATCTATATTTTCTTGTAGGATTGAGAATGAAGAAGGCAGCCGCAACATTTTATCGTCCGTATGTAATCTCTAACTTTTCATCTTTATTTGCAAAAGTGTACTCGTCGAGCAAGAAAAAAAATCCGTATATTATTCATGATTTTTCTTGTCATTCGTTACTTAGTACTTAGTAGCCTGTAGGATTGAGGATGTAGAGGAACTTTAGTAATTTAACTGGTTAGAAAAATTTGTAAACCTTTTTTAATAGAAAATTTGAGAGAATTAAATCAAAAGAGCAACAAAAAAAGTTGCTATACAAAATACCATCAAATTGGAAGTTTCACTTGTAACTCTAAACTTTAAGTTTTATAATGTTCCAAAAAATACATTTCCACTTTAAATTGTTACAAACATATAAATGATGAAAATTAACATGATAATTAATGTGTATTTTTTAGTGCAATTGGAAATGGAAGACTCGAATCACAAACTTGTGGTTACTGTCGAATGTCAGTTGAGTTATGTTTGATTTGGTTGATGGGTGAAAATTAAAATCATATGTGATAGTATTACAAACCTATGAAAGATTAATATTGTGGTTAATATTTATTTAAAATATATAGTTAAATTATTTACGTAGTTAATTTTTATGCATCAATTGTCCCACCAATTTTTTTCTCAGAAAAAAGTTGTCACATTACTTTATGTAAATGATGTTAGTAATATCATGCATTTTACACATGAGGTGTTCCATTAATTTTCATCGTAGGTATAAAAAAAAACTCTCCGATAATATTTATTCTAAACAAAATTTAAAATTTCATGATAATTTTTTTAAAAAAGTTAAAAAGACATAATTGTATGTATATCATGATATTTTGTATGATATATAATTATAATATCATTGCAAGGCACTTACGACATGTAGTTCCAAATTTCCAAATACAGAGGCCACGTCAAGAAATGGACGATCAGTCGTTTCTGGAGCATGAACAGATAAACCGGTCCACAACGCCAAATGGATATCGTAAGAGAATGCAAAATTGTAGTACCTGTCACATTTCGGACCACCTATTATTAATTTACTTTACATATTTTCATTTTACGCTTGCAAATCACGTGCCCAACCTTTCCAGCTGCCAGAGACTAGACACTGGTCGGAATCCGAATTCGGAGGGGGAAAATGGCGGGAGCTCTAAATTTGTCATCAACTCTGTTCTTAAGACAACTTCCGAGCACTAAAACTCCAAAAGCCTCCATGTCTGTTCGAGCGACCTCAAGACCATCTGAGAGTTCTTCAACCTCAACTTCCGTGGGGACTAAAGAAAATGAAAACCTAGGGCTTTCTTCCTCCTCCTCCTCTTCTTCATTTTCTCCTCCGCCCAATTTCAAGCCACCGGAGCCTAAGCGTTTCGGCGTCAGACCCGACAAGGTTCTTGATGTCTTAGGCGCTTCCCTTGCCTTAGTTTTTCGGCTTGGAACTGGTATATTTGTCAATGGGTATGAAACTTTCTCTGTCTATTCTACTTAACTTTACTTTGTTGGAAATAAATTATATATTTTTTTTTTCGCCTGTTTTATTTTATTTATGTATTTTTAAAAAATTATTTTAGCGTACCATTACTTTGGGTACGCTGTTTTACATTGGCTTGGCAATAGGGCCTTTACTATTGCAGATGTAAAATACGCTCCGAATGAACTTTCAGTTTTTGAACTTATGTTCTTGTAGAATAAAGCTGTTTTGTTGAAGCAAATGTCAGAACAAGTTACAAATTGATTTCACCAGATGAAGTTCAGATTTCATTTTTACTTAATTCTCATTGAGTGCCACTGTGGATGCTTGGAAATTTGAATGTTCTAAATGGGCTTGTTTCTATTTTGCATCTTGCTAGGTACTCTGCGTCATTGGTTCCAAAAAATGATTTTCCCCCAGACAAATATGCTCTTGAAATTGCTGGTAACGTACTACTATAAGTTTTTGGTTGTTGATTTGATGTAAGATGTTTATCCTAGAATTATTTCACTTAAATGTGTGGAGTTCACTTTAGGGATTGTCTTGTGAAAGTAGTTGAGTTACACACAAGTCTTCCAGCAAAATTTTCTTCTATCTATTTGGTTTCTTTTGTGGATTTTTATTGTTATTTTGGTTGAATGATAGGTTTCAAGGTCAAAGAGACTTCAAAGTTAGGACCTCGCCCAGAGAAGCCTATTGAGATATATGAGTTTGAGAGGTACTTCGCTTGCTCTGTACTCTGAGGTTGCACAATAAAGTCTAGTATTTGTGTTCAAAAGCCTACACTGACTTCCTCCTTTTTGTTGAAGTTGTCATGTGTTTTGATCTTACTACGATTGACATAGACTAACTTCAATCTTTCTTTTTTATTACCATGTCAATTCATGGATCGTCATCAACGGATACAGTTGTCCATTTTGTCGGAAGGTAATTTTACCCCAAAAAACTTTATCAAATGAAGGATCTTGCATCTTCATTTTTTTTCATTGTTTCCTTTGCATATTTATCACTTAACTCCTGATGGTTGAGGTCTTTTTGGAATGTTATTTCACTTGCCACACATAATGATCCAGGCACATCACACATGTGTATGTTGTCTAGTTGGTGTCGATAGTTTCAATCTTGTGATGACCTCTTTGATGCCTTGCATACAAATCAAGAACTTGTGTCAAATGTTAAACAGACTACAGGCTAATTTATTTAATATAGATCAGATTTGAAAATCAAAGTATCAAAGATCTAAAAGGTAATATAAGAGATGGATCACTTTTTGACTCTCTGAGTCTGATCACAAAGTTAGTTTCATCATTTTTTTTTTCAATGTTAAAGATCCAATGACCATGTGCTTTCAACTATTGCAATATGACAAGTCTTCCTTTGATTTTATGCTTTGATTCAATCAAAGGATCATGCCAATATTTTCATAGCTCAACTAGCATAAATATATATATTTTTTTAAAACAAGAAACAACTTCTCATTGGTGTAATGAAAATGAATAAAAGTTTAAAAGATACTAGCTCCCAAAAAGAAAGAGAAAATATACGAACAACAAATACCACCACCCACTCAACTAGCGTAAAGTATGTGCCATTGACAAAGAGGTTAGAGATTTGAATATACTACCATGCCTATTGTTAGACCTAAAAACAAAAAGATTCTCAAAGATCTCATAATACACAAATTTCATGATAATGTTATTTTGTGGCCTTAATTGGTGTCCTTCCTTTGAGGTTATTGTATTTCTGATTTTTGTTCCTACAGATGTTTTTTAGACAATATTTATAATATTCTTCGCTTGTGTGCTTCCAGGTCAGGGAAATTGTTGCTGTGTTAGATTTAGATATTCTATTCTATCCTTGCCCTCGGAATGGTCCAAACTTCCGTCCCAAAGTTCTTCAGATGGGAGGAAAGCAGCAGTTTCCATATATGGTTTGAAATTGTCCTTATCCCATTTCATTCAATTCATGCCTAATATCTTACTATTCGGAGCAAATCAAATATTTTTAATTATATATTGCTTGAGGAAATGCCAAGAATGAAGAGGCTAAAATGTGACTTACCCATCATGAATTTTGTTGCTTTACTGTATTTTTATTTATTTTCCGATGCATCTCAAAATATGATTTTTTAACTCATCACTAAAAGTATGCATTCCAAATGATTGATGACCGTGGAAGCTCAATTATTCCACCGCTTAGAAATTGAACATTTCCAGTTTCCTCCTTCCCGACAATGTACAGATTGCTATTAGTTTTCTTAATCTCTTGCTGTCATTATGCATGGCTTGGTTGCAACCTTTCAGATTAACCTGCTACTCTTGATGAAGTGCAAAGCTTCGTGTTTGGTATTTGGTTGCAGGTTGATCCAAACACAGGAGTTTCAATGTATGAATCAGATGACATAATCAAATATCTGGTTCAAAACTATGGTGTGGACTCGTCACAATTGATATGATCAATTTGATCCAGATTTTATTCTTCTCATTATTTCTTATTGTGTGCTTACTCAAGTTAAAGATTTCTTCGAAAATAGTTGATTTCTTTTTGTTCATTAAAGTTGATCGTTCCTTCCCTATGTTGCAAAGAAAATGAGAAGTTGTCCCTTTGGGGACACCCAATAAAATTGGAATGATACAGGGAAGATTAGCATGGCCCCTGCTCAAGGATTACACACATAAATCGAAAAATGGTCCAAAGAAAATGAGAAGGCTGATAATTTTAAAAGTTTGCCAGCATGTCAATGTTGAACTAGCTAGGCAAAGATACTTTTTTTTCTTAAATCTTGGAGCATTACACTCCTAAAACTTAAATTTTGTGCATTTAATCATTATATAGAAGTCTTAGTGATCAAAATATTCTATATCTAGCCGTGTCTCATTCGAGTTTTTCATGATGCCTTGTGTTCATGTAGGTGATGGAAATGTACCGCTTTCTCTCTCTCTTGGACTTTTGACGGTTAGTAGTTTACACCTTTTTTCTTTTCGTTTCCTTTTCATTTTGAAGTATTTGTTGAACTGTAGAAAAATTGAGATGGGTAAGGTTGTAAGTTTTTTCATTGGGCTATATTTAACAAAGTTTTTTTGTTGCAGACGTTGTCAGAAGGCTTTGCTATGATTGGTCGTCTGGGCAGGGTTAGATATTTTCATATTTTTAGTTGTTCGAGTTATGAATCTTAGTAATTTTGTATATAACTTCACTTTGGAAAGTAATTAAAGGTATGTTTGGGAGTGATTCTAAAATAGTCAAAATCACTCTTAAACATGTTTTTTATCATTTAAAACCAATTTTATCATTACAAAATTTGCATTTAAAAGGGTAAAATTAAATATTATATTAATTTTGTGTGATTGTACTCTATTTGAATATGAAAGAAAAAAAAGAGGATTTTAATAATTTCATAACCAGTCTCAGACATCCTCTTAAACAGGAACGAGAAACTTATAACTTGCCCATTTGTTGCATATGTTAATTGCAGGGTTCCATCTACAAGCCATCAAAGCTTCCACCTGCTCCACTAGAAATATGGGCATATGAGGTCATTTAATCGGACTTTTTTCAAAATTTATTGTTATAAGTTCATTATATTTCATCACTTGTAGTTTATATTTGTATGGTTCTCCCCCCTTGAGTAGTATTTTGAATCTATATCTTCCTCTCCTCTCTCAGGGTTCTCCTTTTTGCAAACTTGTTCGTGAAGTGCTTGTAGAGTTGGAGTTACCACATTTAGTACATTGGTAAAGTCTCTTATACCGTTCATTTTTCAAGGCAGATTATTATTAATTACATACACTCATCTATCAATATCGTCTAGATCTTTGCATATAAATCTTTGTCAATATGGCAATGGCCTTTCAGGGGGTGAAAGCAGTAGAAGGAAAAAAGATTACGAAGTGTGGATATTGAGTATTAGTAAGAAAATATTGGGACTGCATTACAAACTACAATATTAGAAGTGGCATAATTATAATTACTCAATAGTTTGTTGGGGTGGGGTTGTCATAACTAGAGGGAGTTAGAGTTTTGGCAGACAAACACATGATTGGGAATTAGATTTAACTGGGAGTGAGTTTGGCCTCTCGAAAGGGGCTATAATTAGTATAGTTTTTCATTTATATCTCCTTTATATCTGAAATTGTAATTTGTATAGTGTAAGTTATGTGCATTAGAAGCATTGATCTCAACTTCTGGCAACATCTTCCACTGTGCCTTTATTCCTTAACACACATGTACCCAGTAATCTATAAATTTCTGTATGCACTTGTGGGGACTTGGTGTAAAAATGTATAATTTTTGTGAAGTATTACAATTTCTTGCCATTTCTTTCCAAAACTGATTTTTCTATTGGGGTATAATTACAATCTAAGTAAACCCCATTTTCTAAAATCCTTTCCTCTCTCATAATTTTCTTTTCACATTGATTCTTTGAGATTTATGCAAATTAGCTTAAAAAATAAAAAAGAAAAAAAAAACATTTACTAGTCTAGGTTGTACTGCCCCCAGTCTTATTTTTTAAAATGATTATTTTTATCATTTTATTAAAGGAAATTATTCTAAATGACAAACTGCTGAAAATATTACAAAATATAGCTAAATTTTAGATTCTATCAATGATAGATGGATAGACACTAATCTGTTTCTATCGATATCATTGGTAGACATTGATAGAAGTCTAATTGTAGTCTTTGGTAGAATGTGATATTTTGTTATATTTTAGTTAATTCTGATATATTTGAAAATGTCCTTTTTATTTATGCAGCAAAATAATCTTATCAAAAAAATTAATGCAGCAAAATAATAATTTAAAGGAAAAAAAAAACTTAAAATTATGTTCAGTTCAGTTTGATGCTAAAAATAAAATGATGAGTGCTTTAGTAAAGTTAAGTACAACAATATTTTTTGATGTTTTGTTCTCTTTATTCAATTCAGTTGCGCTCGTGGTAGCCCGAAACGACAAGCATTGTATGAGAAAGAGGGACACTTTCAGGTACATCTAACAAGTTGCACCTACACAGTGATGGACTGTCCTTTCTTTTCTTATTCTTCTTGAACATTTTGTGATTATTATCCAACAAGCAAACTTAATGACATTTTGAACCAAATGGCTAATAGGTTCCATACTTAGATGACCCCAACACAGGGGTGCGTATGTTTGAAAGTGCTGAAATTGTGGAGTATCTTCAAGCAACTTATGCTCTTTAGCGAGCCATCCTTCCATCTCATTTCCAAGGTTTATCTCTCATTCTCCTGTTCCCTTTCACACTACGTACACATAATTTAGTTTAATAGGTGATTGAAATTCAAAGATAACTTTTAATTTTGTGTTTAATAAGACTTCAATTCTTAAATTTTCTAACTTTTTATAAATTTTAAAATTGACTAATATGTCAAAGAAAACACAGAGTAAGTATTGAACACTTCTTCATATTCAAAAACCTATTAGATATAGCATTGGCACAAACACATACTTTATGTCAATTGAACTATATTCACCTTGACATAAACACGATGTGAGTTTATTTACCATAAATTGCTCCTTCGTTAAACTATACTGACACCGTATTATGGAGGTCATTGGCATTTTCTTTTGTGTGAGCATGCAGTTTATGGAATTATTTGGGTAGGTTGGGAAGGCATATTAAATAAGTCTGTTTTTACCATTATATTATAAATAAAACCTGTTGGCAGGATACAACTTTTTGTTAGTTTCGAAGTAACTAGTAAGAGACATGCAGCATTTTGTCATCTCACTTTTTTCTGTTTTGTTTTTATCTTATTCGTATACGATAGAAAGTAGTGTTAGAAATATAGTATTATACAAGACATACATCTTTTAATTCTTTTCCTTTTCTTCTAATAACAAAATAGGAAATCATTTTAAAAGCTATCTCCTACAGAATCTATGCACTAGAAGTTTCAAAGCAAGGCATACAAATATGATCCATTCAATGTGGAGGTTGAATTCTATCCCACAAAATATATTGGCCTGTTTTTGTGGAGAATCTTCATTTCTATTTGAACCCTCAAAGCAATAAGCGATTGATAGGTATCTCTTTTTCTCACCAATTTTTGTGGCAGTACAGGTAGGGCCTATGTAGCTCTAATGGAATCCCTCTACCCCACTTCACATAAAGGAACTTTCTGCCTCTTCATTGAGACCTTGAGATATCAGCCATATGATTTCCGAACCTTCGAGTCGATCTGTAAGTGAATGTTCTATATTATTTTACTCGAGATTGCCAAAAATGATCTATTCTCAATGTCTGGTCTATAATAATATCAACTGCTACAATTCGTATACATCATAGGTATAGTCTTGGCCCTTTAATCTTTTATCTCCAAATTTAATCAAAACCGAGTTGAAGATTGACATAACATTTTATATGCATGCTGATAGTAGAAAACCCATCCATAATTTTGAACTAGGGTTGATTAAATTAAGGAAGCATTCAACTCTATGACTACCGTTTTTAGGGTCTGTTGGATGCATTTTATTATTTAGTAATCAGCTTGTTTTGTAACTCTTTTAGTTAAATTACTAGTTTAACATTTGAAACTTTAGGCATGTGCCTAATAGATCCCTATCTTCAATTTTTGTCTAATGAATTTTAAAGCATGCGATAAGTCCCTAGACTTTTGATTTGGTTTCTAATAAGATCTTGAACTTCTTTTGGTTTATGCCTAACAAATTCATTGATTTAAAAAAAGTGTTAGAATATGTTAAGATTTGTTAGACACAAAAATTGAAAGTTCAATGATCTATTTGACTTAAATTGAAAAATTAAGTGGTTCATGTAAAAAACTAGGGAGTTATTTGACACAAAAATGAAAGTTCACGCTCAAAAGACAAAACATGTAACTAAACCAAACTTTTTCTCTTTCTTTCTTGCTCACTAATTTACTTGGGAGAGTTTTACTTTCACAAGCTACCTTTGAACACTACATTAAAAAAAAAAAAAAAAAAAAAAAAAAAAAAAAAAAAAAAAAAAAAGAGGTAATCCAAAATAAAAGAAGAAAAAAAAGAAGTATATGGATCGGGATGTAGAGGCCTTATTCGGACAAGCAACCGAAATATGAGATTTGCCAAATAGTGCTTTAGAGAGGACCAAATTCCATTCTCTTTCTGATTATGCACTTTGGGTGGCTTTAGTTCTTAGATATCTTTTTATCTTTTGGTTTGGCTATGGCTGCTGTGGTTGGGGTTGCCCATGAAAGGGAGTTCTGACAAATCTTTAAAATGGAAGCCTTTATGGCCATTAGTTTCTAACCAATCAAGCTTAGACAAATGGAATGAATTGGATCACAGAGATTAAAAGCTTTTTTTTTTTTTTTTGTCCCTATACTTTTTGGAAGCAAAGCAGTCCCTAAGATTTAGTTTGTAACAATTTAGTCTCTAAATTTTAATAGTCTTGTTTCTAAGAATTCAGGGTCAATTTATGCTTATAAATTACAAATACTAAGTCATAGATTTTTACAAATTTAAAATTATAGGATTAAATTGTTATATATTAAATTTAAAAACTAAATTATTACATATTTGAAAGTGTAGTTGCTAAGTCGTTACATATTGTTACTTACATACATAAAAGTTGATTCATAATTTCTTTTCTTTTTTGTTTCTATCTTTCTTTTCCCCTTTATTTATTGGATGCTTATTATCAACGGGGAGTTGCTGTATTGTTTCGCTTTTATGATAGTGATTTTTCTATCTAAGAATGTCTTTAAACAATTTTTCAGATTTTGACGTATGTTTTCTTTTCCTTTCAACTCTTTTCTATGTTTGAAGCATGAAAATGAGAAAAGCGAAAGACACGGCTGATCTTTTCTGGTTTCTTGTTCTTTCAAATTTCTGATCTGAAAATTAGTTTTTGTAGTTAAGTATCTAAATTTTACAGTTACATTTATTTTAGATTTTGTTATGGGTTTTATGAGTCAAGAATGATTTATCATGCTTTCATTTACGTTTTGGATGAAAAAACAAGGCAACAAAAATATTGTAGAGATTTTACTTGGTTCTTTGTTTTTGAAAATTTAAACGCCACTCTAGCCCATTAATTTTAGTGTTTTTGTAATCTACTTTCGATTAAAGTTTTCTCAAGCCAATTTTTTTTTTAAATTAAAATTTGTAGTTTTTAAAATTTTGATTTAGAATTGATTTAAAATGTGAAAATCATACTAAAAGTTTAAAAGGAAAACTTAAAACAGAAATTCATGTGATTCAAAATTTTAAATTTTTGTTTATTGTTTTTCATTTTCAGGTTTTTTATTAAAAAATTTTAAAATGTCTTTTTTTTTTACTTTAACATAGAAAAAGGCTTAAGAAAAATATTTTGAGAATTATATATAGTAATGAACTGTTTTCAAATATAGCAAAATGTACCAAAATATTTATAACATATAGCAAAATATCACAATCTATCTACGATAGGTTGCAATAGATTAATATAAACTATTGTATGTGCCTATCTTTATCATGATAGACATAATCTATCTTGATTTATCATATGTAAATTATTATTTTGTTATATTTATAGATATTTTAAAGAATTTTAATACACAACTTACATCTCCCCTCCCAAACAAGAATAAAATAAAATAATACTGTTTAACATTTTTTTTTCATACTCTAACCAGAATGATCCATGTAACTCAACTCACGCTTTAGTTTTTCTGTGTAATGTTTCTTTTTCATTTTCTAGTTTTCCTCTCGATCTAATACTGTTCTTTCTTACTTCTCTTTAAACAATTAATCGCTCTTATTTTTCTACCTCTACAGATTTTTTTTTTGTCCAATATTTCTCCCTACATATCTAACTTTAAAACAACAGATAACAAAAACATGCAAACAAAAATTTAAAAGCTTCGATGATGTTTATGTTGTTGAAAAAATGAGAGATATGACCATTAATAGATGATCTCTTCAGCTCAAGGGAGCATCGGGGACAATGAGTGGGAATTGCCAATTGTGAGTTTCTTGCCAAGAATGGGCGGAAAAGTTCATCCGAGTAGCAATATAGCCATTCAGATTGCTTTCAACAGCTAGGTCGTGTTATCTTTCTAAGTAAATGGCAAAATAGAGACAATAAAGAGTAGGCCAAAGATATTTTTTTTAACAAAATGAGCATATCACAACTCTTTGAAATATGAAAGGACTAAGCTAAATTATGTGGGGGTCTGTTTCAAAAATCTAAGCAGAGAATTGATGAGGATACACCAAAAAATTATTATTTCTCTTCCATAAATCTACTAAATTTTCTAAACAATAAATATAAAAAGTAAGATTATAATATGTATACACACACACACACACACAAATATATATAATAAAATTTAGTTTTTAAAGAAAAATCTGTAAAATATGGTTTTCCTTTTCCATACAACTTCAACCAAAGAAATTTGAATGAAGCAAACCCATTTTCTTTAGGAAATATGAATTTTACAAATTAAGATCCTTTTCAATCGAATGGTTAACCACCCAAGAAAAAGCTGAAACAACTTTCTTTTTTTAAAAAATGAATTGACCTAAAAAAATTGATGTAAAGTTATATTTCTTTTCTTTTTTTTTTTTTAACAAGAAAATGTAATTGGAGCTTAGGTAATACCCACACTACAAGAGCCTCCACAAACCAGTCACATTAGTGTAATGTAACATCACACATGTCCACCATTCTTTGATGTAGTGGGAGAAGGACAAGAGGAGAAAAAAAATGGCTTTAATTGGATCTTATCCTCACTCCACTTTAAAAATAAATAATAATGCTAAAAATTGCATTTGACTTTTCCAAATGATACATATACACACACACACATTATGGCTTTCGGGATTTTTGGAAGTATCAGTCAAAAGTCTGTCAAAGTTCGTGAGATTTGAAGTCATATCTTATTAATAGATTAATTTATTATTTCGGTTGAGGGTCATTGAGAAAATGAAACTTTACATAAACTAATAATTTCGACTAATTATCTTCCCATATAAGTTTTTGTTTCACCAAAAAAAAAGAAAAGAAACATTTATTTACACTTTAATATTTTTAATTTGGTACCTACTAGCTGCTACTAGGTCTGTTATGTCTGGTTTGTGAACTTTCAATTCTTCAAATATTAAGTTTTAATCTTTAAGAAGTGTCTAATAGATTTCTAAACTTTCAATTTTGTGTCTTATAGATGTTTTACTTTCAATTTTGAAAATTGTTTAAAACTTGAGAAATTACTAGACAAGAAACTGAAAGTTAGGAATCACATCAGACAAATTTTAATTTTATATATCCTAAGACATTTTAAAAGCCTGAAGACCTATTAGACATTTTAAAAGTCTGAAGATCTATTAGACATTTTAGAAGTATATAGAGTTATTAGAAACATTTTTTTTTTTTAAAAAACATCTATTAGACACAATTAAAATTTGTCAAATAGACACAATTATCCAATTCATTCACTTTCCAACACTAAACCTAGAATCTATCTAAAGACAGTGAAAACTGCAAATATGATTATGCATCTGTTAAAAAGAAGGAAAAGAAAACACGAACCACACAACTAATGACAAAATGTCAAAGAGCTAAATGATAATTAACATGATCTTTAAAAATTTAATCTCATCACGTAATTATTGAACTTAAAATAAAAAACAAAACTAAAAATAAAACTTTTTAACTTAAATAAGTTTGAGTTTCAAAAAAAAAAAAAAAAAACTCAATTAAGTTCGATATGGTAATTTAAACGCAATGGATAAAAGACTATATATATTTATTGGATAGATAACACAACGATTTGGGCTAACTCAATTGATTAAAGACATGTTATTCTTTCGATTCAAAGATTCAAAGACACCAATATTTTTTTTAAGACAAAGGTTCGTATTCTTTTCACAATTTTTTAACATCTTGATCTTCGTAATTACACTAATATTATTAATAAAAAAATTAAAAAAACATTTTATCAAAGGCCAGAATGCAGTTCCTTTTTCTCTTCTTTTTTTTTTCTTGAAAGGGTAAGGATGTAAACTAGAGGGTCTTAGACACAAAAATTATATACTAAACTCCAAGCTTTGACATGTGATCTGGAATCTGGAATCTTTAATTGTTTCCATACTTTTAAAAGATAGAAGTAAGAAAAACAAAGTTTTTTATTATTTTTTTTAGCAAGCTTGTGAACTGACGCTCTAAAAAACAGAGAGTAAGTAAGAAAATAAAAGGGTTTTTTTAGCAAGCTTGTGAACCTGACACTCTAATAACTAAAATTTTCATTTGGCTAAAAAACAAAGACACAATTGGAATGGAAAAAAGTAATTACAGAGTATAATAAACTATAAGTAGCTACAAACATGTAAAGCCAAGGTGATCCATCATATTCGCCAGAAAAAACACATACACCACCTCAATTTTTTACTTTAAACAAACTCACTAGTTCTCTAAATTTAGCCACCCCCTCCTTTGTCTCTAATTTCTACCAGAAAAAATTGTCCCTAAAAAAAAAAAGGAGGAATTATCACGACCACATGACCGTCCCATATTTCGCCTTGTAAAGGTGGATTTATAACATATATATAAACCCCCATTATGTTCTTGTATTGTCCAAAAGGAGAGTAGATGTGCTAGGAGTTGGCAACAATTACTTAAAAACAAAAAAAAAAAGAAAAAAAAAAAAAAGAGAGCGTTGGCAACAATGGCTCCTCCATTCTCCTCTATTTTCGTTTACTCTCTTTTGTTTATTGGTGTTTTGGTGCAAGCCCACGATCGTAAGATTTTTTTTTTTTTTTTTCAATCTTCCCATTGAATTTTCTCTTATGAATTATTTGTCTGATGAATGATTAAATTGTAAAGTGGTTTTGTCTTTGGGAGGACAGATGGGGGTGGTCAATCGGCTGTATTTACTTATGGGGGCTCACATGGACCTGAAAAATGGGGAAGCTTGAGTCCAAGTTATGCAGCTTGCTCCAATGGGAAATTTCAATCACCAATAGACATTGTGAAGGAGAACAGTGTGTTTGGGAAGGAGCTTCAGACATTAGCCAGAAAATACAATGTTGCTAATGCTACACTTACCAATAATGGCTTCAACATTGGGGTGGGTTGATTTGCCCTTTTGTTCTAGCTTATAACTTTCGACTCTCTATTTTTTCTCTGTCACCCTCTTCCCATGCCCACATAAACATGCATATTCTCATGTTAACATATTTATTTATCATTCATAAATAAATCAATAATCATGTGAGGAGAAAAAAACCCATATTGACACACTTTTATTTTTCTTGATCAAAATCAGGTACACTTTTGGGAGAATTCAGGTGGAGTAGCTATCATGGATGGCAAAAACTACACCCTCAAACAATTGCATTGGCATTCTCCTTCAGAACACCGAATCAACGGAGAGCAGTACGTCCACTTCTCTCTCTCGGCTGGGCCTATAATGAGCCCACTATAGGCCCAGCCCATCTAATTATCAGGCTGCTCAGCCTTTAGGATATTTCAGAGCAGCCATAACAGAAGAAAGATATCTTTTCTAAATACTTTTTCAAACTCGTTATTCCTTGGAAAATTTAATTCTATGCTAGTTTCTAATTAAATAAATAAAATATAGGCTAAATCCCAATATCTCTTTAATCTTCTAGATTTTTTTTCTAATTTTACTCTTGATTTTGTTCTAAAGTTTGAATCAAGTCTTCCAATAAAAAGAATCATTTCTCCTTGATTGGTATGTCCAAGTGACATGTTCATATGTCCAAATATGTTATTGACATAGAAGAACTGATTTAACAGTTCTTTCACATTTAAGACTAAACTATTAGAAGATTGTGTGATATATGCCGCCTAAATTTTATTAGAACAGTAATACTTTGTAACCTGTCTCAAGAATATGAAATTTGAAGGGAAAAGAAGATTTCAGAATATTTTGACTCATATTCTCTCTGAAACAGTCTGATTTGTATTTTGATTACTAACCGGATGGACTAAGAATACTGATTCAAATTTCATCTTAAAAATCAATCTAAATCTGCTCAAGTTCATCTGTTATATAAAATTTGAGGAAGTTTGAGTTTGAACATACCTCCTTATTTTCCGATTCGAACAGACATGCAGCCGAGCTTCATCTAGTTCATCAGGCAGACGATGCCACTCTCGCCGTCATATCAATCCTCCTCCAAATCGGTGATCCCGAACCTCTACTCGCAAAGGTACATCAATGAATTACTAATTTCATTCTCTCACAAATACATTTCCCAAAAAAAACAAAACAAAAACGAAGCATACAAATCACAATCACGGCAACCGTAAAATCGTCCTGCTAAATTGCAGATACAAGACAAATTGGTGGAGTTAGCCAATGAAAAATGCGGCAGCAACGAAGAGGCTCACATTGCAATTGGAGACCTAGACACAAAGCACTTGAGGAAGAAGACTCGCAAATACTTCAGATACATCGGCTCTCTCACAACTCCTCCCTGCACCGAAAACGTCATATGGAACATTCTCGGCAAGGTAAATCTAAATGTAAATCTCCATTTCTCAAACTCCTCACACGGCGGAACAGAACGCAATGCAATGCAACGCAATTACTTTAAGCCTTAGAAGTCAGGGCATAACATTATTGAAAAAATTACCTCGCAGGTGAGGACGATTTCGCAGCAGCAAGTGGACGCACTGAAGGCGCCATTGAATCCGGTGTATAAGAACAACGCCAGACCGGTACAGCCGCTCAATGGCCGGAAAATTGAGATCTACGACGAGCTCAGCGAGTACTGAAACCTCTCCTTTTCTCTCTCTCGCGCCTTCATTTTGCCGCTCAATTTACAATCAGTTTAAGCAAAGGAGAGAATGCTATTTGGCTTGCGAATTAAAATTCTTAAATTACTTTATCGGTAACTTCAAAAACAAAAAGAAAAAAAAAAGGAAAAAGAAAATGGGTACGTAAATACCGTTGTAACCTTTCGATTATGAATCCTTCCCTGGATTGATTGAATAGTAAATGGTCATTTCACGTTTCCTCCCTAATTACTTTTAAAAATGACAAATTTCGCTTATTTCACTAATTATTAATTATTGTAGCAAAAAAAATATCAATCCCATGTACGTATGGAATTTCTATTGGAGTTCCCATTTATATTATTCATTACAAGTTATGCTTTCAAAGGTTAAATTGAAATATTTGTTCTAATTAAACTCTAAATGTTATATTTAACAAGTCCATATATTATTCAATCTTCAAAAATAAATAAAATTGGAATAAATTGCTTAAGAATGAATTTGAATGATTCAAATAAAATAGGAATGACGGAATCCTTTCAAAACATAGAAAGACAAAAAAAACCAAAAGGACTAATCAACTTTTTCGAGAGAATTAATCAATTCATATCAACATGTCTTGTCCCATCTTATATTTTTGAATTAAAATTAATCAATTCACCTTTGCTAATCTTAGCATAGTTCATTTTGGAACCAATTCCTCCATGTAGACATAATACACAAGTTTCTCTTTGTTTTAGAGGTATCAAACGTGTTAATCAATCGAGAAAATATATAGGATGTCGTTCTCTTCTCTAACCCTATATCTCTTAAACTATTTTTTGTTTTCGTTTAAATCTCCAGCTCAATTCTACATTTAAATTACTAAGTGGTGACTAGTCGATTGTTAGTATCTTTCTTTAAAAAATATCGATGTCATACAAAAACTAATTATCTTAGGAATTTCATGTGTCACGTTGAATGTTTGTTCAAATAAAATTTTCCTATATAATGTTTGGATAGAAATATGATATTACAACTCAGCTAATTGTGCAGGTTGTTATATCCTATTTTTTAAATGATGTGGTAGCTGAAGAAAGAGACAGATATTTAAAGAAAAATCTCATTCTTCTTCTCTTAGAATCACTTTGGTAGGTGAAGAGATATGCAAAATGAAAATGGTGGAAGAAAAAACTTATTATATATCATAAACTCATATACAATAATCTCTTATTTTATTTTCACTCAAAATGTGTCACACCACAACAAAACTAATTAAAGCTTTAATTATTCTTCAAAACTTACAATCCACATTTTTTTTAAGTTAGGAACAATAATTAGTCGATCATTAAATTTAAATTTTAATCAACAGCAAAAATGAAGATGTATACAGTAAATCTAATTAAATTATACTCTCAAGTTACAACACATTTGATGAACATGCAACCTATCAATTTTGATGATTATTATTATTATGTCGATTGAGTCGGTGTGATTTTTGTGGTAATATGACAAAGTTTCTATGGTTGATTTGACTTTTATCCTTTACCATTTTTAGCTTTCAATTCCAAACAAAAAAAATATTTTCTCTAATTTTTACTAAACTATATAGTATCCTTGCTATGCTACCATATCCAATATAATTAGTATACATTATTGTAATATTGCATTTCAATAATTTTAAGTAATTAAAATTTGTATGATACGGACTATAGATATGGAAGGGTGCAAAGGGAAAAGAAGGACCCCGGTACCGGCGCGGGAGATGAAAGTTGGTGGGGAGGGGTTTTTTGTTTTATATTATTAAATTTAATTCTAAAATTATTTAGTATCATTTTTTAATTTTAAAATATATCAGGTCTGCACCTTCTATAATAATTAAATAAAAGCGTTAAACGAGGAACTAAATTAAACCATTTTTATGTATTTTTTTAAATAACCATTTTCTATATATATATATATATATAACTATTTTATATACTTGAGAGATGACCTGCGATTTTGAAAATTGTGAACGAAGTTGACCGGTTGCTCAAATTTTATGGAACAAGAGATTGATTTATTTAAAATTAAAATGCATTCTCAAAGTTTTTTTTTTCCATTTTATTTTATTTAGTTAATAATGATTTATTTTCAACACAATTAAATATTTAATGCTTAATTATTGTTTGTTCCTAAAATGAGTTTAACTCAATGGTAATTAACATAATTTTTTATTTTAGAGATTGAATGTTTGATCTCTATCTTCATCGTGTGTGTATATATGTATATATCTGTAGTTGAATTTGAATAAACTCTTACAAAGTTTTTAGAAAGAAAAACAAAAAGCAGGATCCTAAAAATTTTGGCAAAAAGAACGATTCTAAAAGTTTTGGGCCAAAAAATAAATTCACCCACCAAACAAAACTTGAATCCAAAAACTACACCTCGTCCTATTTTCCTTTTTTTAAAATAATTATATAAAAATAATAATTTTCACCCTACATAATCTATGGTCCTTCCTGTCTAGACCACTGCCTCTGCCTCGGCTTGTCTCTAGCTCGATTATTGAGGCTTTTTGCTACGAGCATCATACTGTTATAATTTTAAATTCCTTCGTATGGTTTTATCTTTTTTTTCTGTAACCAGTATCAAAATTACTGTCTAAATTCAATTTCCCTTCAGTCCTTCAACTATTTATTATTACCGTTTAGTCCCTGAACTACAGCCTATTTGCCATACCCACTCCACAAAAGCCATTATTTTCGAGTAGTTATTAACTGAACACAAGAATTTACAACTGCTCATTGCACGAAAAAGAAAAAAAAAAACGATAATAATAACACAAACTGTTTTTTCTATTTATCTACAAAACGGCACCGTAAATGCAAATGAAATGGAAAAATAACTGCAAGAACAATAGGCAAAATTACATGTGGAAAACCGTAGGCTCTATTTTTTTTTTTCTTCTTTCTTACTTACCTTGTGAAGCACGGGAGTGAGGTGAGGACGGTTAAATCAAAGTGCCACGTCATTCGTCTACAATAAAAACAAAAAAGCGGGCCCACCAAAAGCCCACCTAATCCCGCGGGTCCCGCCGACAGCCCACGCCACAAGGTACCGAGAACCTCAGAGAATCAATCAGAGTCCGCCGTCCGGCGATTACTCTCCGTCGCCGACGACCCATGAACCGGATCGCCTCCCCGAAGCGAACCGCTTCACGCCCCCCAAACCGGGAGGTTCGATCTCCACACTCCTTCTAGGACGAGATTCCGCCGTTAGTGCGTCGATGTTGAGCGCAATCTTATCGGATGCGTTCATTGCCGGCGAGTCTCCGGCGACTGGAGCGGTTGGTTTAACCGCCGGCGTTTTTTTCCAACCTCTAAAAAGATTCCGGAAAGTAGATAAGAAGCCTCGTTCAGTGCCTTTCCGTTCCGGTTTTTCCTTCGGCGGCGCCGGTTCGCATGAACGTCGACTATTCTTCCATCGACGACTCCGATCTCGCTTCGATCTCACTCTCCCCATACACGAAACTTTCGGCGATGAGGGTTCGACGAGCGCAGAATCCGATTTTTCGGAAGATCCCGATTGTTTAGGGAACAACCTCGCGTTTCCGGATTTCGCATTTCGACGACTCTTCGAATCCACAAAACAAGTCTTGTGAAGCTTCGGAAGGCCGAGAATTGAGGCCTTCGATTTGAAGTTCAAGGAAAATCGCTGAGAATTCGAATTAGAAGCCGGATTCACAGTAGGATTCAAGTTCGTTGAATTCGAACTCCCTTTCGTCGAATCTTTCCTCTCGTAAAAAGCGTTTTGATCTAACCAATCGAACTCTGCATCCTTCGAGAGCCAAAACGATTCCGGTGGAAAATCCGGCGGAATCTCTGGCTGCTCTGTGACCTCTCTGTTATCTCCTTCTGGACGGTGATCGCCGTCGACGAAAGCTTCCTCGCAGGCGATTTTCCGGTCATGAGCACCGCCGCCGGCACATGCAGAAACCAGAGTTTCCAGATCCACTTGCGGCATAGTAAAACAGAGTGAAGTAGAACCAGAGACTACAGATTCAAAAAATTAGAAGTTTCTTATTTTAAGAAGCTTTTTGGGAGAGAAAAAGAAAGAAGAATTCTTCCGGTTGACTGAAGCTCGGTGGCGCGTTCTTGAAGAAGTCTTTTGAAGATTCAACCAAAAAGAGAACGAAAAAAGAGAAAATGAAAAGAGATTTTTTTTCTTAGCCTTTTGAAATTGGTACGGAAAGTGAAAGCACAAAACGGCAGTGGATTGATGGAGCGGATCAATGATTTTATTATTTGTTTTTCAATTTTAACTCTTAACTTATTAGATTTATCTATTAATTTGGACTCTAAAATTTTAATTTCAACGATATTAACTATCGAATTGAATGTTAAAAGTGTTGTAAATCTATTTCTTTAATAAGTTTTATTTTAATTACTGCTAAAAAAATCTTTATGTAGAATTATAGGATACATTTACGATATTAAATCGAAAATTTATTTTTTCTTAAAAAAAATCGATAACTCATTTCTTTTCTTCTTTTTTTTATAAAGAAAATCGCCAATTTATTTTTAAAGATTAAATCTTTATTTTTTGTTGAAAATTTATAAATTTTAAAAATGTTAATCAATGACTGATTTATGCCCTGGTAAAATATATTTTTGCTAAAAGTTTATTTGATTGAAATTAATGAGTTTTTTTTTCCTTTAATTATCTTTTTAACCCTTACTTTTTCTTTAATCTTGACGTGTGATATGATTTAAAAGGTCCGATTCTTTTTCGAATGTATATAAAAAATTATCAAAATGATAAAGTATACAAAATATTTACATTTAATACAAAAATCAAACGTGGATGATTTTATCCTTTAATTAGCTTTGTAGTTGTTTTTTTTACCAGGAAATAGATTGTTTTTTTTTTAATTATTATTCTTTAAAAAAAAACCAACAACTTATTTGGTATTTTCTATTTTTTATTTCATTTTGTTGGCATGTGAACATATATAATAAGTTAAAATAAAATCTGATCTGAACATTTTATAAGTATTTCTTTTTTGTTGTATACTTTGAAAAGAAAAATAACTATTTTAGTTTCATGGACTTCCGAATTTCACATATATAAATAATCATTTTTCTTTTTACTTTATTACCAGCCAGGGGCTACTCTAACTCTAATACATACTAGGTCCTTTTGTTACATAATAAAGTCGTATATGTATTACATTTCAATACATATATTGTAGTCTTGATCTTGAGATTGAAATTACACCTTACATATCAATAAATTAGAAAATAAAATCCAAATTCAGCCTAACTCGATTTATTGAAAAATATAACTCTTATTTAAAAGAAATCACGTTATCCATTTATCTAAATAATTTACAAAAAAATGGTGACAATTTTTTTAAAATTTTTTTATTTTAGTTTATGAAACTTAAATTGTACATTTTAATAACTATGAAGCCACAATGAAACGAATTTAAAGATTGTACAGAAAAGTAAATATTCTTATTAAAGTTGTCAAAAACAAAATGCATTCAACTAAGGACTTTTGAATTGAAATATCATTTATGAACATAAATTATTTTTATTTTTATTTTAATCTCAATTATGAGATTTTTGTTTGGGTTTGGTAGGTTGGTTAATACTTACTAAACGTTTGGTCCATCTAACCCAACCGTTCCCACTTTAGGTGATAAAATTATAGACACCATTTTCAATGATCTTCTCTAATTATATACATATATATTACAATATTATATTATATTTATTAAAAAAATGAATATTAGATCTTATAGTAAAAAATCATGTTAGAGTTTAAAATTCAATAAGTGCAAATTGATTCCATAAAAAATGAAAGTTTAAAATTCCAAATAAATTAACATATGTTTAAGAATCAAACTCTAAATTCTACTTTACTTTTCCTTTCTCAATCCTTGTTTAATTCAAAAACTTCAAATCTCAAGAGTTTTTATTCCATCCTCGCTGAAAAGATTTTACATATACATCAAGCTAAAAAAATTACAAGTCCGACCTTATCAAACCTAATTTCAAAATAATTTTAAATTAAACGAAAAAACTCGTACTCCAAATATAACAAAATATTATAATTTATTTGTGATAGATCAGACGGTCATCTGTATATTTTGTTGGATTTATAAATATTTGGATTTATTTTGATATATTTTTAAAAATATATTTTATATTTAATTTATTGTTTTTTTCTAAAATAAAGGCACATTCTTTTTTTAAATCTCCCAAAAATATGTGTCTATGTTTTTAACGAGACCGGCTAGCGGCTAATAAGGAGGCTGCAATAACAGTTGCCTATAATATAATTGAAGATTTACATTGATAAAGGAATTATTGAGGCTTTATTCATCAAAATCTGTTTTTTTAATACCCACTTTAAATAAAAACACTTGCTAAGCTGTATAATTGAATAATCAGACCCTCTGCTGCGACATCGTTTTCTATTTTTCAAAAACAATTATTATTTATTAATATTATTTTATTGAATAATTAAAAAAAATGCTAAAATTTAGGCATCGTCTTAAATGTCAAGTTTAATTTTAAAAAACATAAGATTAGAAACTATATGATTATCAGATTCTAATTAATTTTTACGATTTACTATAACAATTTTAAAAGTGGTTGTAAAATGTTGTTAGCTTTAACACTTAATTTCTCTCACTGCTTTTTTTTTTTTGGCAATATTTTAGTTGCTTTATTTTCTTTAAAGAAAAACAATTAAGATTCAAATAATTTGAATGATTTGCTATTTGGTCGGATCTCTTCAATGTATCTAAATATATATATATAAATTTATACAATGGAAAAAATAATTGCACATTGACATTAAATTAATATATATAATAAGAAGTTTTAATGTTTGAGATTTGGTAGTTACGTCTTTATAAAGGGGTTGGAGAAAGAAAGCGACCTTAATAAAAATGCGGTCAATCATTACTATAACTCAACTAATGTATATGTACTTGTATACAATTAGTTTTGTAGTCTGAAGTTTGATATCCTCGTATCGTAAAAAATCAAATTAAATAAATTAGACCATCAAATTATACAATCAATATAATTTGAGTAACTATAAATTTAGATCTTAAACAAATGTCTATACATTATTAATGAAAAAATTGTTATTACTTATTTAAGTTGGTCATTTTCTTTAATATCACGACAACTTGTATGCATTTTATGAAATATTATTACATATATATGAACATTATGCAATAAGCATTTTAAAATATAATCAATATAGAAGATTTATATCGATTCATTTATGATTGAAGTTTAAAATTTTAATCAATATGAATATCAATACTCTCAAAATAGCTCACATGATTGAGACATATATCTTTGTGATCAATGGAATTTTACGTATTCTAAAATTAATAATAATAATAATAATAATAATAATAATAATATATTTATAATTATAGTGACGATGGAAAATATATAAGTTCTTTGTGATCATGGAGATCACAGTGTTGTACTCTGAAATAAAATTTACGATTCCATTATGGCATGAAAGTGCGTGAACTGATTGTCGTGTAAGTTCTGCAGCCAATCACAAATTATATTTATAAACTTATGTTTCAAAGAAAATAATAATAAAAAAAAACTATATTTTATTTCTTCATTTAGGAAAATAAAATAAAGTATTATTTTATTGCATACCGATCCGTATAAACTATATTCAATTAATCTATTTTTTTAATTTTCATATTTTGTTTGTTTGTTTCAAGTTAACTTCGGTGCCTTTTATTATTAGATAATCAGTATATATTAATTAATAGTTAGATGATAATTTAGATAAATTAATGTTTAATTAGTTATTTTCATTTTTTTATAAGATTGTAAATAATCTATTTTAGAGTTGCAGTAAGAAGCTTCTCTTAATTTAGGGATAAATTCCTCTTGTTTGATCATAGATTTGACTTAATATTTTTCACATGTTATGTCAAATTGGTATTAAGCACTCGGATGCCAAACCATAGATGGAGATCAGAGACGCGCGTTAATAGTAGATGACGGGATTTGCATCTCCAACTTATGTTCAAACAAAAAACACCGATTCCACATTCTCAATTTTCGTTATAAATTGTAAATTTTTTATTCAAATTGTTGTATTTGAAAATGTCCCTTATAGTTAACTAATATATATAATTTCACCCATGATAAATTTTTATTAACTAAAAGTGTCCATAATAAAATATCATATAATAGGTAAAACTATATCAATTAACATGATTGAAGTTATGAAATTATTATGAATTTGAACATAAATAAGTGGATAGAGTACCAATAATTATGTTCATGGTTTTATCCCACCATTGTTTACCCAAAAAGAAAGAGTTAATAGATTGTTTACAGATTAGAAAGACCTACATAAACAAATATTTATTTAGAAAGGCTACATTTGTATTTATCTTTGTAAAATATTTAAAAGTAGACTTTCCTATTTGTAAATTTTGTATTTAAAAATCGACCAACTTATGTAAAACATTAATTAAGAGGAGCAATAGAAAATTAAGAAGAAAGAAAAGGCCGCACATATATTTTTAAAATAATTAAAAAATAAGAATAAATAAATAATATAAAATTAAAAAGAAAGAAAAAGCCGGGCATGTATTTTTTAAAATTTTAAAAATTTAGAAATAAAATAAGAAGTTCGGTGGGTGGATGACCAAAAAATTGAAGAAAAAATATGGAATAACCCGTTTTTTTTTTAAACAAAGGAGATGTCGAGTAATTTTTTGCTGACGTCAAATTCAAGTGGAATTATTAAAATGTACTTATGTGGACGTGAAAAAACAGTCTTGTCTTGCTTTCTTTCGTCTCGCTCAATCTCGACCCTATTGGTTGATGTCGCTTTCGCTCATTAGTTGTTGTCGCTCGACGTTGGAGAAGAAGTCCGAGAAGAAGAAGACTATGTTGAAGAAGAAGAAGATGTCGGAGAAGAAGAGAAAAAACGTATAGATGCCGGAGAAGAGAAGATTGTGCGACGGTCAGAAAGAAGATGAAACAAAATTCTAAATCAATTTTGAAGATAATACTGTAATTTCACACAAGAATGACATCAATTCGATACTTTTTAAACAATTTGAATAATTTATAAATGAACCTTTTTAGAAAATTAAATAAAAACGAGGGGCCGGCCCCACCAATAAATTGTTGTATGCATGTGACATATTAAACTCACGTCAATTTGCGGTATATTGTGTCACAGTTATTTTTAATAATTATTATTTTTAATAAAATGATTAATGTTGTTAGATTAGGTGGACCTTTTAGTTTTTATTTTATATTTACAACTTTTAAACTACGATTTATAATTTCAGGTTCATAAATTAATCTTTTTTAAATTATGATGTTTAGTTTCTAATTTCTACTTTTCTGCTATAATTAAGCTCACAAACTCCAATAAAAATGATCGGTGATCTCATTTCATACGTATAACTTATATTCTTGATTAGAAGGTTATACCAATTTAAATTCTAAATTTTCTTAAGTACACTAATTTATGCATTCTATTATCGGTTGTTTAGAAAAAAATTTGAGTGAAATTTATAATTATACCAATTAAAGCAATGCATTAATTTAAACTTTTAGTTAGAACTTTTTATGAAGATCTACATGCATTTACTCGACTCCCTAATTTTGTAAAATCGACGATCGAAAAATTGAAAAGGTCATCACATATATGAGAATCAATTCATGAGTGAATTTCACATGTAATTGTAATAAAATGTCTAAATCGATTCGTTTATGAACATTTAAGAATTTATTGGACTCAAATAAAGTTTAACGTAGTAGATCGAACAAAATTTAGCAGAGGGTGTAAATTATAAATTGATACCTAAAAATTTTATGAATATAAATTGATATTTGACGAAGTATTGATTTGAAAATAAGTAAAATTACAAATTTCAATCATTAGCTTTTAGTAGTGTTAAATGTATGAGCAATCTAGATAGTCTAATTCGCATTTCCTTGTTCAAGAATATAGTTAGAAATTATAATTTAAATTTAAAAAAGTACAGAGTTAACTTAAATTGACTTAATTTAGCTATATTTATCTCATCAATCGTGTATATAAACTAGGATAAATATAGGTAAGTAAAATCAAGACTTTGTTGTAAATAATTGTTCGGTGTCGCGCGTTGGTTTCACCAATCAACGAGGTCCTACAAAATATTAATTAGATAAGTAAACGTTTATTTACAATCAACGAGGTCCTACGAAATAAAAGATCAAAAGATTTTGTCTAATCAGACGATCTATAGTCCAGACTAACTTGTCATCATTCTTCAAAAATATACACCATCTAAATTAGAATTGTTTTTATCAAGATCTTTCGATGAGATCAAGTGCACTAGATCCCAACCTCCACAGATGGAGATATTGTTTAAGACAAAAAAACCAATCAATTTATTGTACCAATTAAGTTAAACCTACCATGTGGTTCCTCTAATAAAATCTCAAATCATTTTCTGCTTCTAACATTTCTCATGGTTTCACCAAATGAGGTGTGACACCATGTGACACCACAATAATTCCTTTTTTAATTTAATTAATTGTATTTAATTTTTATTCTTAATCTCAAAACGAAGCAAGTGACACTTGGTACTATCACTTACGTATATAATAAAAATAGAAATTTCAAGAAACTTCATGAACATTAATGAAAATTGTTATAATTAGAAATAAATTTTTATGGTAGCTAGTTTAACTGGACTATAATTAACAATTTTTAGTCATCGTTTCTACAAACCAATACAATATTTAGATGTATATTATAAATGTTGTTGTAAATCTTTATGTAATGGCATTATTTAATAAAGAAATGAAAGAGTAATTTAAAAGATGTAAAATTTAGAAATATTTTAAGGTAAAATAATGTGAAGATAAAAATTTTGGATGATAAAAGAAACAATTTTATGGTAAAATGAAAATTTTATGAAAAAAGTTTGAAGTGAACTTAAAAATAATTATAGGTTTTTTTTTAACTTTTATTTTTAGTTCAATTTCTTTGAAAATAAAAGTTTTTATGGTAAATAAAGTTGATAATTAAGAAAAGTTAGAAAGTTACAAGAGATAGTACATAGAAAAAACTTCATCCTTCGTTATCCGAAAATGATATTGACGTCTAAAATTATATGATTACAAGACCATATATAAAACTGTAAAATCTTAAATTGAGCTAATATAAATAATTATTAAAAAAACCAAAATATTTTTAAAATATTCTTGAAATATTTTAAAATTTTCACAAAAGATTAGAGAAAAACGAAATTCCATTGTCATCAAAATTTCGAGGCCATTGTGGAAATTTCCCACCATGCTTTCATGACGTTTTGCCAATAGATCAACTAAAATTAGCATGTGGTAATTTTGACTTATACTTTATTACAGGTCAAATAAAAATATGAGAATTATTGGAAATAACAAAATTTTAATTTTACAATTTAACGTTTAAATTTAAAAAATATTGTTACTATCACTATTAATTAATTATTTCATTAAAATAGTATTTTCATGAAAAAACAGAATAAGTAAAAATGTAGTACATTTCTTTCTAACAATATATGAGATAAGATAATCAAATTAATTAATATTAAAATTTGATGTCAATTAAATTATGTTTATGGTCAGCTGACATAGGTCAAATTTAGCCAAATTTTACCGAGAAAAATGCTTTTAGTCTATAAACTAGCCAATAAGAAATGCCCACGTGGAACACAATGACATAACCTGTGTAATGGAAAACAACCTTAATGATGTGGACCTTGTTTCCCGTGGGACATCAAAATGGAAAGGGGTTGGGGGGGGGGGGGGGGGGGGGGGGGGGGGGGGGGGGGGGGGGGGGGGGGGGGGGGGGGGGGGGGGGGGGG
>JBBPDJ010000017.1:16126972-16159383 GCA_037974625.1 Cucumis cinereus | reverse complement strand
TGTTTTCCTTGGGGAACAAAAAAGGGAAGAGAGTTCCCCCCCCCCCCCCCCCCCCCCCCTTAGTTAAAAGTTTTATTTTACGTGATTCCAAAGTTATTTTAACCGCGGTTTGAGTGAATTTAGAAAATGACGGTTAACAAATTTATTTTGAAAAAAATATTATGATATTTGACAACTAATTATAATTCAAATAACTTTTGAAAAAAAAATATTTGTAAAGAGTTGGTTTAGAATAATGACTTGAATTCTACATTTATCGAGGTTGTTCGGTCCAATTTTGTATTTTTTTATTATTTCTTCTTTTAAAACAGTACTTTTTAAAATCTATTTTCGTATATCTTTGACAGTAATTTTATAATGGTCTAACTTTGATTTATTACCGATGGTGTCATTTGATAAATCAATGATATATGTTTAAAGATTATTGTTGTCATTTAGAGGAAGAAGAAAAGAAAAAGACTATTACCTATAAAAATTAATACAGTCAAACAACTACAATCGTACTCATGTTAAACTATAGAAATTTGAGTTAGACTCCGATTAGTTAATCATATATTTTGTTGAGTAAATCATACTACATTGAGCTTTATTATCATACATCATATGTTTCTTAATTAGTTGTGAACTTATATATATAATTCAATTAATTAAATCATCACCCCTAGAATTATTAGGGGTTTGAATCTCACTTCCACGTTTTGACATTTTGTTCAGCTTATTAAAAGAAATGTTTACTTATTAATCATGTGGCAATTACAAAAAAAACTAGTTAGTCAAAACTCATAATTAATTAATTAAAACCCACTTGAATTTCATTATTTTTTCTCCAAACTAAAGTGGAAATACAATCAACCAATTTTAAAATTTCCATACACACTCCAAGGCATATATATATATATGCCTATATCTATATATATATATATAGACATCCATCACCTCTTTCTACCATGAAAAGGAAAGTTTAGGATATGAGAATTGTCCACATCTAGTAATTATGAACCAATGGTAAGGACATCAAAGTATTTATGAATATTACAAAGAATAATTTAACCTTAAAAGTTTAATATTATAGCAATCTTCTATTAAAAGCCATCACATTTTCAGGTACATTTTATTGTGTCATTTTTAAAGATATTTTTCAACCTAATTGAATTATAAAATTGAAAATTTATTCCCACCTTGACTTCCCCAAGTCACAGACAGTTAAGTATATATTGTATTATTTATAGTTCATGCACCTTTAATTATATAATTTTTTTATTGTGACATCCTTTTAGTCAATGTCTGAAAATAACATATACTATCATTAATGTTTTATATGGGTAAGCATAGACTAGTCCCTAGTGAATAGTCACAATAAATAGTTCAATTTAATTGGACCAAGTGTTTGATATTTGTTATGGTCCCATTGTGAATATTAATAATATTTGTATTTGATTTCGATAATTTTTTTTTATCACACATTTGTCTTTTTTTATTTGTCTTTAGTTTGTAATAATTTTGAATGGAAAGGCTTTGTATCTTTGACTATAATTAATTAGTTTTCAAAATTTAACCATTTTTTTAAGTTTACAGAAATCGAACCATTTATTTATTTATTTTAAAAATAGTTTTTTTAAAGTAAAAACGAGGTGATGATTTGAACTCAAAACCTCTTAGATCTCAGGTATATAAAAGTTTCAATTGAGTTAAGCTTTTGATGACAATTGAACTAGACAATGTCTAATTTACTTTAATCAAAGTTCATATTTTTCTTTTCATACTTGACACATTTATGATTGGACTTTTTTTCATTAAGGAAGTCATTTTGTTTATTTGATGATTAATTAAGTTCAATTTTTGAAATAAGTGTTTATTTGTTCCATTTTAAAATATTTAATTCTCTTTTCAATTTAGAATTGTGGGGTTTTAAAATTTATTTGGTTCAAAATGACACTTTTTATCTACTATTTTTTATTTTATATAGCGCACTAATGTTATCCATTATTCGTAAGGTGGTATAGTTGTTGTCATTCGTGCAATCCCTTTTAGTGAGGAGGCACTCCTCCCAATATTGTTGGAATGTTTTAAGATATACTATTAATCATTCAATTCTTTTAGTACCATAAATAACGTTAAAAGTGACGTGATGAAATTATATGTGGAATCATAACTTAAAATTATAAATATCTATTGAACTGTGTTTTTAATTTAATGGCTAAATTTATAATTTAAACTTTAAAAGTAATTAAAGGAGGGATGATCATAAACGATAAAATTAGATAAAATTGTGTGTAGTGAATTTTTATCGTAAAGTGTAAATATTTTGTTTTAATATAAATCTCTAATTAAAAATGATAGAGACAAGTCGAACTTAAACACAATTTAATAGTCAATACAATTGTAAACATTTGCTTAAAAGTCAAATGTTTGAATTTCTATAGCCAGCATTTATCGAGGTAAACAGACCACATACAAATAGACTTTCAATTTCCTGAGGGTTAATTATTTTTTTTTAAAGTTTAATTAGTATACGGCTAGTTTTTAATTTAATTTCGATTATTTTTAAAGTATAAAATTTAATCTTTTATTATTTAATCTATTATTACATCAATACCAACTTATTATATTATGCAGATAGAAATGAATAAAATCTTCCATCTAATATATCAATTATAATTGTATGGCAACCCAACAAAATTATTCATTATTCATTATTTGAGAATAACATAAAACATTTAAGAAGATTAAATCAAACCACATTAATCAAATTCAAACTTTTAAACTTAAAAAATAAACTAAACATGAAAGAAAAACAAAATAAAAGAATTAGAGGGAAAATATAAAAGCTGCCATAAGTGGAAAAAAGCAGTGGGGGGATTAAAATCATATTATACAAAAATGTGGGGGCAAATTTCGAAGAGAAGAGGAGAGAGGATAATTCCCCAAAAACCAATACAAAAAAAAAAAAAAAAAAATAGTCCCATTCGAAATTTTCGACCGTTGGGGCCCGTTTGCACAATTTAGTAACGGTCACCATTCAAAAAAAAATGTAAAAAAAAAAGAAAAGACAATTAACTGAAAAACTCCCTCACTCACTCTCTTTGCCTCTGCTTTATTTCTTCACTTAAAAAGCTCCGGAAAATCGAAGAAGAAGAAGAAGCATCAATGGGCTGTGTATCTTCAAAACTCTATCGGAAGGATTTTCAGAGGGACATCATCGTCAACAATGGCGGCGAGTATCTCAACCACGTCGTCTCTCTCACATCCAGCACTTACGGCGTTCTCAATCTCGACGCCGATCAGAAATCCAAGGAGTTGGTTTCAGAGCCGACGAAGAAATCTCCACCTCGGGAAGAACCAGAAGTGATTAACGCTTGGGAGTTAATGGACGGCTTAGAAGAAGGAATTCCGATTGCAAATCGGGGCAAAAAAAGCCCTAAGCCCAGAGTTTTTCTTCGCGGGTTGGCTGATTTCGATCGAAGAAGTCCGTTGAAGTTCTTTAATCAAATCGGCACTCCGAAGAAGGCGATGAAGTCCGGCGGTAAGGAGAATCGTGGCCGAGTGAATGGCGTTGGACGATTGGATTACAGTCCGAAAGAGGTTCTGAAAGTTAACAACTCTTCGAAAGTTTCCCCCAAATCTGCCCTGAAATTGACCGTTCCGGTGAAGAGTACACCAATTTCGGCGAGAAGACAGAGTTTCGGAAGCGATTCAGGGCTTTTATCGGCTCGAAGAAAGAGTTTGAGTCCATTGTTCGATCCAGAGCTCGTAGCGTCTTACGAGAGACAACTAACCGAAGAAGGAGAACAAATTAAGAGAATAGTTTCAGAGACACCGAAATCTAGGGCAGCGAGACATTTTCAAGAATCAGAAACCGCCTTAAAACAGTTCGAGGAACGGTGTCCTCCCGGTGGGGAAACCTCCATCGTGATCTACACGACGACGCTTCGAGGAATCAGAAAGACATTCGAGGACTGCAATAAGGTTCGATCAATCGTCGAATCCTACGGTATTCACGTGGTGGAGCGAGATGTGTCCATGGATTCTGGTTTCAAAGAGGAGTTGAGGGCATTAATGGCGAGCAAGGAGGTGAAAGTTCCGGCGGTGTTTGTGAAGGGGAGGCTGATCGGAGGGGCGGCGGAGGTGTTAAAAATGGAGGAGGAGGGGAAATTGGGGGTTCTGTTTGAGGGGATTCCGACAGCGGCCGGCGGTGGGTGTGAAGGATGCGGCGGCGTGAGATTTGTGATGTGTTTGGATTGCAATGGAAGCTGTAAGGTTTTGGATCAAACGAAGAAGAAGACCATCAAATGTGGTGAGTGTAATGAAAATGGGTTGATTCAGTGTCCTATTTGTTCTTGAAATTTCAATTTGGGGATTTTTTTTTTTTAATATTTTGGGAGAAAAAAGAAAAGGATTTCCCTTTTTATTCTATTATATTTTAGTTTAATTTTAGTGTTGGTGGAAATGGGTTTTAAAGTTAGTTTTAGGACCTGTGTGTTTGATTTGTTTGTATTAATATTTGATGATGTGTATTATTAGTGAAACTAATTCATCCTAACACGATGATTTATTATGATTTTGATATTGTTTTTAAAGAAGATTTTAATATTGGTTAATCTCATTACGATGCACATTTATTATTATACTCTTAAATTCGATTTCTTTTTTGTTGAGTAATATGCCATATAAGAGATCAGAACCTCTAACTTCTTTGATCAAATCCATAGCCACGGTAATATCAAATACTTCAAAAGAGTGAGGATATATGCACAATAAAAGTTGAAGTTTAATATTCCATCCGGCCATATCCTTTAGTTTGATTGCTCAATTTGAAAAATAAAAAAAATAAAAAAATATGGGAAAAAAAATATATCAATTGTCATCATAAACTACGAATATTGTACCAATTAGACCTTGTATCAATTTAAATTTGCAGTTTGAAAGTTGTATAAATTTAAACCCAAACTAATAGTTGTATCAATGTGTCAATTTAAACTTTCGATTATGTCTTATTTGGATAAATGAGTTGAGAATTTAAATCGATATATTTATGTAACTTTAAAATTTAATTTGATACATTTGTAAAAATTTAAAATTTAAATTGATACAACTACTAGTTTAACACGTAAATTTATACTATTATTAATAATTTGAAGTTTAAAATTGATGGAACTATAAAATAGTTAAAAATGTAAAAACTGATATGTACTCAAAATACAATTCAATTGCCAATGTTTCTTTTAGAAATAAACTTGCGGACAAATATTTACCAAATTTAGCATATCCGAAAAAAAAAAAAAAAACTTGTAGCCCTCATTTTTTCCTTCATGTGATAATTTTAACTATTTTATTGCTAAATTTACATACAAGAATAAGAATAAAAATAAAAATAACCATGTTCACACGAGATTTCATATTACTCTGACACTAGATTTCATATTTTTCAATCAATACACCCACGTTAATCTTATTACTTCCTTTTAACCATTTTCATTTTCTTACGTAACACGTTTCTCATCTTTTTCATATCATGATTGATTGTTCGTTTCTATCTTTTTTTTCCACAAATAACAATGTTAGACATTTTTTTTATTATAAAAAGAGATGTTCTTCATATCACTCCTAACATTTTTTTCATTATAAAATGAGATGTTCTTCGTATCACTCCCAACTCTAAACTCTCTCTTCTTCATTTCTTTCTTCATCCCTCATCAACCACTAAACCATGGTTTTTCAAGCTCTTTTATTTTTTTCTTTCAATTTCCACCATTTTCTTTCCTCCCAATTCCCACAATGACCCATTTGAATACTTTCAAATACAATGAGGGTCTGCAATTTGTAACAAATAAAATGCCAATTGTTTTGCTCGATCCAAGCCTTTGTTTACCATTCATGGCCTCTAGCCAAGTAATTTTACAAATCACTATCTTCCTTGTCCAAAAGGAGGGCAATTTGATGAATCAAAGGTTGGTTTTATTATTATTATTTGTATGATTTTTACCTATATACTTACAAACTTTATTTTCTTTTTAAAAAACAGATTACCACATTAGTACTTTAGTTCGAATCTGCCTCTTGATTTGTTTCACTATTTTCAGCCACTTTGAATAATCATACTATTTATGATCTATTGAACATCTTGACCGCAACCAGATTTGTCCCCACGTCTAAAGTGGTTGTAGCACAATCAAAACTACAATGAAAAAATAGTCTTACCTAATATGCAACAAGAATGATCTAACTAAAAAGATCAACTTTCCGAAATAATGTTGTACTCTTCATTATTGTCCTCAAGATTTTACATGGCTTTAACATTATAGTATATTTAAGTCGCATCTTTTTCATCCTTGTTATTTAAGTAATGATTTAGTGTTAATGAAAAAATGTGATCAAATAAAATAAAATTTTAATTGTTCTTTGTTTAAGTTTTGAGTTTGGAATATAATTAGTAAATATACATCGTGATCAAGTTAACTCCTTTGTTCATACAATTAAATTTGGATATTTGCATGAAAGATTGATCAATATACACACCAACTGCAGTGCTAACAAAAACTTGTATGCAATATTTATGCATTTCTCCAGAATTATTACTTTTCTGTGAATTTCCAGTAGCATTGGTCAGTAAAATATCCCATAACTAAATTCCTTGCAAAACTTCCAACCACAACAGAAGCAATAGAATAAAGCTTCTCATTAACACAAGGAGCAAAAAGGAATTCAACTTAGTACCAAAATATTATAGAAAATTAAAATGACTCCTATTTTTGGAAGGAAAAAACACTAACACTTAATTTTCTTTTCTTTTTTCTTTTTTTTTTTTCTTTTTAACAAATTATCCTCTATGTGTTTTCTGAAATTTATTTTTCTTTTCTTTTGATTGTTCTAATAGGTAAATTTACCAAAATAACTAACAGGGGATTTGAGAGATAATGATAAAACCCGAATTCAAATCTCCCCCTCTCCTTTATGCTCAAAAGAACTAAGAAACAAATATGTCAAAAGAAAATGAAAGACTCCCTACCTCAGCCTATTCAACGCCCCTTTTCCTAACTAACAGAATTATCCCAACGGCTTACAGAATTGATTAGTGGGAGTTGTTTTCATCTCGACAATATTTCTAAAATGCTGCAAAAAACACACTAAGAAAACAGAATAAAAGTCAAACAAATAAAAGTTGAATTTCTAATCTAACCCTAAACGTAATTGAAGTATGCACCTTTCATTACTGAGAAACTGAGGCTCAGGATCATAGTATTCTATAAATTGTTTGATTGCATGTTTGGTTATTGCAAACTCATCAACTTGGTACGAACTTACCCTCTTCTTGTTTGTTCATCTCGACAATGTTTCTACAATAGGCTAAATGTAAATATAAAGTCACTAATTAGATTATAATTTTGTTGGCTTATATTCCTTAGATTCTATTTTTTCATAACATTGAGCTTCAGCTAATAGATTATAGTTTGTCAGTCTGATCACCGGTTTTCAGTTTATTTGCGTTCACAATGGCTTACTAACCTAAAATTCTGCAAGCGAAATTGATCAGAATAGATTTTTTATCATTTTGAAGCAATGTTCATTCTGCATATTCCAACACAAACTTACTTTGCATATTCAAATTTTATACATCCCTTACCTGAAAAGCTCAATACTGTATGAAAGATAAATCTCGGATGCTTTCAGAAGAACATGCAGAAAACATTGGCGACTTAGCGTGTCACGGAAGGGAAGGTAGATCATCAGTTTTTTCTTGCTAAAGAATGTCTGGCTTGAAACTCAGATAAACAAGGCTTTGAACTCCCCATTAGCAAACCGACATAGTTGATTGAAGGTAGATGTATCTGCAAACAGGTTAACAAAGAATTCAGAATGCTAGGGGTTCTCATAATAGTTAGTAAAAGTTCAATAACATATCTAATCTCAAAGAATGTTGAAAGAATAATCTTAAGAGTGATTATTCTACAAGTAACTAGTGCTTAAATTATTAAGTCTTAAGGATACATGGGCTAACTAAGATGGATTTGAGAGTTAATGATAGAACCCCAACTATATATTCCCTGTTGTGGCAAAATATCAAGGGAGTTCGAAATCTCCCCCTTCTCCTTTATGATCAAAAGAACTAAGAAACAAATATGCCAAAAGATAATGAAAGACTCCCTCAGCCTATTCAACGCCCCTTTCCAAACAAACAGAATTATCCCAAGGGCTCACAAAATCAAACGCACACACACCCACATATAACTGGTTTTTCACTCACCAATTACATCATTTGGTATAGTTTTTTTTTCTTATTTCTACATGTATAGACGTTGGTGATTGGAGATAATTGTATGGTTGAACCAAATTTTGGGTCAAAACAAGAAACTGCCCCACTTTATAAAAAGTTTTGACATTTTGTTTGCGTCGTCGTCAAAAAATTGTTGAAATGACCTTATTCTGCATGTGTATTGGGCTCTCAACTCTCACTCTTGGTACCATACATCCTCACTTTCAATCCTTACTCTTGACTTTCGCTACTCTTGTTATTCACTCCCTTTGAATAAAAAAAAGAGTGAGTACAAGAGCAAGAGAAAATAGAGAGAGCAAGGGGAGTTAAAAAATCTAAAACCTAAGGAACAAGATGAGTGTGACAGAGATCCAACTGGCGTGCACAATCTTCTAGTTTGGTAATTTCACATTCATACAAGGTAAAGCAGAAGGTTGTAAAAAAATAATGGATTTAGTTTCTACTATATACAAAATGAATGTCAAATGCCTAATCTCCAATCCGCAGCTTATTATTCACAATTAAGATAAAACTGCAAAGGCAAAATCCAGATTCCGAACTTATGATCTACCCAAGTTACGCTTCAAAATTGTTAATGTCGGATTTAGCTAGGCTGTTTCAGAAAACATCTATTGAAAACTCAACATTGCTTTCGCCAAAAACAATGATTAGCCGAAAACACAATTAGTGATCCTCTTCAGCTAATTGAAACATAAATATTGGCACTATACAGCTTCAAATGTCATTTTAGCATAAGGATAACTGAAGAAGAGAGCATACCAAATGAATCACCAAAATTGGTCCACACATCAGCTCGAATGGATTTGTCAGTATCAGCAATTCCAATCACCTCGACAAACTTTGAAAGAGGAAAGGGTGGGGAACCTTTGACAGTAATCTGGTTGTCATCTGTTGATTTACCAAATATGACTCCATTGCCTTCAGACAGTACCTGAATCACAGCCCGAACTCTTCTTCCAACATACAGGCGTAAAAGCTCAGCATTGACAAAAACTGAAGGGTTTGATGTATCCATCTATAGTAAAGAGCAAGAACAAGAAGAAAGTATTTCAGAATGGACGAACATCTAGTGAAAACAAAACAAACTTGTTCCACCATGTTAGTTATGCTTGAAATTTGTTAGGGGTGAACACCAAATCAAAAAAATTTCGTGGTGGCATTTATGTAACTAGCAGATAGCATTTAACAAGCAATTTTCTTCCTCATTACAAAAATCCAGTGTGGTGGGAGATCCAAACAGTTACTTTTGACATTTGTACTCAAAACCATTTGCTAGGTATAGAAAATGTCAAAAAGATATCGGTCAGAGAAATTTTGACAGAGGAGTGTTCATGCCACTTTGTTTGAACTCAACTATTCTAACAGAAGAACAACGTGACTTTAACGCATTTGGTTGTCAAGATAACTTGTTAAAATTTAAATCCTAAGTAGCTGGCTCCATTCTCTCTAAGCTCTTTAAATCTAGAGCAACCTATGTATTTGAAAGAAAAATTAATTATAACAATACGAATATGCACAATGAAAATTTGTGAATGATTGTGTTTTTGAAAACAAAAACACAATCAAAGTCATAAAAATAAAATAAAAAACTGAAAGGACCTCGAATCGGAGAGATGATGCCTGAAGAGTGGAGCGTTGAACAAAAAGAAGATGATGGCCGGGGGAGAGGTAAATAGATGGAGATGGAAGGGTGGGAGTGCTGTGGAAGATAGAGAATGGAGAATGGAGATCAGCGGTTAAGTGCCGTGGAGTGGAAATGGAGAATTTGTTTGTGATGGCTTTAGGACTTTTTAACAAGTTTATATTTTAAGTTGGGCCGTATTAAAGATTGGGCTGGGCTGGGCTGGGCTGTGAATTATTAGTTATAGTCATGTATTTTAGTAACTTGTATAAAATATTTAATAATCTTAGGGTTTAAACTCATGTATCTAGCAAAACCAATGAAACATACATGTAAAGATTTATAAAGAAATGGATCCAATTTGGTGTCTAATAAATTAAAAAACCAATCGATTGGTTTAAGATTTGGGTTATAATCGAGTTTTGTTTTTTTTCTTTTTTCTTTTACTTCAAATTTTATTCTGCTAGTTTTTTTTTTCTATTTTATGTGAGAAAATTCATTTCGAAATGATCATCTTTCTATAGTTGAAAATTATTTTTATAATTTAGTAAAAAAATTATAATTATACCAGAGAAATTATAGTTAATATTTGACATATACGCTATTTATTAAATATAAAATACATAGTAAATAAAGAAATTAATACTATTGATTGTAATAAAAGAAAAATAGTAATGTTGTGAAGGAAGGATAATAGACTAATAATTATTAATGATCGAGAAATAAATAGGTAAAATTTTTCTCTTTTCTAATCAATCTCACATGAAATAGAAATAAATAGTTAGAATTATTAATAATTATTACATCGATCCCACATTTATGTTATTTTTCAATCCTATAAATTTTCACAAAAAAAAGTATTCTTTTCTCTTGAAAAAACTACTTTATTCTTCATTTTTTTATATTTTCTATTTTGTTTTCATTCAACTGTCTTCCCAAATGGTTTTTCATAATCGCTAATTTTTCTTTAAAAATTTTTAAAATGTACTTTTAATTAAATTAATTTACTTGTATTAGTATGAAAACAAATATTAACACTATTTAGATTGAATGTAAAAGTAATACTTTTTACAATAATATAAAAATGAAAATAAGATTGAAATAATATACTATTTAAAAGTAATATGTAAAGTGAAAATAATATATTGAAATAAAATGGAAATACGTTTTTTCAAAGTAATATACTATTTACAAAACTAATACTTTTTAAAATAATATAAAAAGTAATAAATTATAAAAATGGAAATAATATTGAGTGTATTTTCCATAACTACGTTGATCTCATTTATTATTATTATTATTTTTTACCATTCCTCCCAATTCAATTAGTTTGTTGAAATTCTTCTTGATCGCCAATAATTTTTCTTTCCTCCTCTCTCATAGTTTTTTCTCCCATTTTTTAATATTTTTTATTTTTATCAATATATAATTTATATTTTATTTTATTTTTCAAAAACAAATAGTCAAATGTGAATTTTAAAGATAGCATACTGAAATAAAATATTTACAAGATATAATAAAATTTTAGATTTTATCAATCATAAATATTGATAAATCAGATTTTGATATATTTTGTAAATATTTTCAATAGTTTTGTTATTTACAATAATTTTTTTAATTTTTTAAAAATCAATTTATAGTAGCATTATTGAATCAATTATTTTAATTGTGATATAATATTCAAGGATATCATTTTATTACTAAATTGGAAATCATTTAGTTGTGAACTAAAATTTTTTTATCAATATATTATTTAAGTTTACATTTATTTTTCAATATGCAATAATATACAAATCAAAATCATAAAATATCAATATCCATTCTGGTACTGATATTTTCATGGTCATATAAGATTTAGGTGTGTAGTGGGAACAAATTAAAAGAATTAATAATTGAATATATTTTTAAATAATTGTGTGATTATGGTGTACCTAATTCAATGGTTGCAAAAGTGATGAAAGACAAATACTATCTGAATGGTTCTATTTTAGAAGCGAACATGGATAACAGTCCATCTTTTGTTTGACAGAGCCTTATTTGGAGACGAGAACCGTTAGTCCAAGTACTACGAAGGTGTATTGGCAATGGGGAGGAAATGTTTGTCTTTTGTGACCCGGATCCCTCTCGTTTTTTTTTTTTAAAAAAATTTTAAACCAACTACGCCTCCAAGTTATGTTTCTACAAATTTGATGGTAAAAGATTCGATTGATGATGATGGGGTCTGTAATTCCTCATTGTTGAGAAGAAGATGTAAATGCTATATGCTCTATTCCTATTTGTAAGACTAGTAGAGCCGACCAATGGGTATGACACTTCAGCGACAAAGGTATTCTTACTACTAAGGGTATGTTTGGGGTATGAAGTGACCTATTAGTCCACTCCATGTTTGTGGCAAGGATTATTTTAGTTGGGGATTAGGATTAGGATTAAAATGAGTCACATGCTTTTACTATTTTTCAACCCCCTAGGCGTATTTGTTTCAAGGGTTGGAAAGTTCTTCGACCAACTTTTTGATACCACCTCCAGTGATCGTCGCCGGCCAATCTCCGACCACCACCTTCGGTGATCGTCGTCGGTCAATCTCCGACCACCACCTACGGTGATCGTCACCGACCAATCTACGACCACCACCTCCGGGGATCGTCGTCGGCCAATCTCCAACCACCACCTCCTGTGATCGTTCCCGACCAATCTTCGACCACCACCTCCGGTGATCGTCGCTGGTCAATCTCCGACCACCACCTTCGGTGATCGTCACCGACCAATCTCCGACCACCACCTCCGGTGATCGTTAGTCGACCAATCTTCGACCACCACCTCCGGTGGTCGTTGTTGATCAATCACCACTACCACCTCTAGTGACTCCACCGGCTAACTTCTAACAACCAACTTCGGCGACCACCGCCAACCAACCTTCGGTCGCCACCGATCAGCCTTGAAAAATTTTAATAAAAATATTTTAAAGATATAACAAATCAAATAAACTTATATGTATAAATACTTTTTTAAAAAAAATTTAAAACTCATTTGTGTTTTTTTATTTTAAGAAGTTTTTATAAAAAATGAATTTTTAAAAGACCTTTTTCTAAGTTATTCAAAGGTAGTTAGTTTAATTATATTAATATTTTTTTAAATATATTTTCTCATTTGGAGGTTTTTCTAAATTATTTTTATTATTATTATTTTTTTAAACTATCTTTTTCTTCTTTTTTGTTTTAAACTAGTGTTTTTTTCAGTTAGTGGATAATTGAATTTTTTAATAATTGAATTTAAGATTAAAATAGTAGTTTATTTCAATTTTAAGTTAACATATTATAATATTTTTAAAAAAAACCATGATCTTTTTTCAAATTAGTTAAAGTGACAAAATCTAAGAAATTCTATTTCAAAACCTAGTAAAATATAAATAAATATATATATATAAACCCTAAACCCTAAACCCTAAACTACTATATATTATTAAATTTTATTAAAAGAACAACATAATTAACTAGATTTAATAAAATCATATATCGATTTCTATAAAAGAGATTGTATTATAAAATTTATAACATGGACATCTCATGGTAGTAAACTAGTTTGTATAAATTGGTAGAAGATATAATTTGAAATATGTTTTTAGAAAATGATATTTAATGTACCTAAATATATGTATAACAAAAATAATAGTGCAAAAAAAATAGATATGATCTAAAATAACCAATATTTATTTTACAGATTATAATTTGGACTATAATAATCTGCATCTCAAATACATACTATAATAACTCAGATTATAATACTCTGCACCCAAACACAGATTATTAAAACTCACATACTATAATAACCACAGACTATAATAATTCACTCTGCGCTCCAAACGGCCCCTAAGAGTGCCTATAATTTTTTCATTGACAGAATGTCACCTAGTTCCAGTGAGGGTAATGCTCCCAATCTGTGGCGGAAAAAGCTTTGGGCTATTAAAATTCCAAATAAAGTGAAGTTTTTTATGTGGAAAGTGTTTAACAATATATATACTGCCTTCCAACTACAATCTTTTTCAAAACACATTGCTGAATTTAAATGGTGTGTGTTGTGAGAAAGACGAAGTAAAGATTGAGCATACATTTCTCAAATGTAAGCGGACAAAGAAAATATGACAACTGATTCTTCTTCTCATTGGGTCTGCTGAGTTGCAGTATTTACTCATTCAAGATATTTGTTGCTTGGCGGCGAAAATGTCCGAGGCTAAGATGACTCGATTTTGTACGGGATGTTGGGGGATTTGGTCTGATTGAAACCTCTTGAACCAAGGTGTTCGGGTAAAGGATGTCGAAACTCGAGCAGAGATGGTGTAGGTGACTATTGATGAATTCTTGCAGTGAAAGAAGTTTGCTTTCTAACAGTCCGACGGTGGGTGGTGAAGGGCATGATGGTGAGTCGAGAAATGAGAGGTTTCGTAGGAGGCCACCGATAGAAGGGGAGTATAAGTTGAATGTGGATGCTTCAAAAATTGGGTCAAATGGGATTAGGTTAGGTGATTCACAAGGAAGTGTGATAAAGGTTGTGGCTTGTTTTTGTGATAGCATTGTGAACATTTTGGCTAGAGAAACTTTAGCTTTGCTTTGTGGACTAACTAAGGACTTTAGATGAGATTCATGCTATGTTGGAGAATATGTCCACTGAAGGGTGTTCTTTTAGTTCCCGAATTTGTAATGGAGTGGCTCATTCGATAGCCAGGTGGGCCTCTACGAATGTTTGTGTGGATCAATGGGTTTTCCATTTTCCTACGTGGTTGAAATTCAAGGTTGAGCTTGATGTAAGGGATTGTAATTCGCATTGTGGTACGGAAGTGTTTTTCTTATATTAAATAATTATAAAGAAATCAAAAGCTGAAATATTGATCTTATATTAAATATGATTGTAACTTAAATATAAAAGTGGCAACCAAAAAAACCATGTAAGATATAGGTGTAATAGGGAATAAATTAAAAAAGGCATTAATGGAATAAATTAAAAAGGAATCTAACTTAATAATTAATAATTGTGGCGTGGGTTAACATTTTTGTGTGATTGCGACAAGATTTATTTTATAGAATTTATAGTATATAGCAATATTCGTATAAAAAATTATGGGATAGAAGATCGAACCTTTCACTTTCAAGATGGAAAATTAAATTTCCAAGCTAAGCTCATTTTGAAAGTTTCGAATTGAACATATGACCTTTTAGCCATTTATAGAGATTCTGTCATTTTTTTTACCATTAGATCAATTCAGGATGGTTTTGGAACGAAAATAATATAATTCTTATTAAATATACCCCTAAGTCATTAGATCAATTCAGGATGGTTTTGGAACGAAAATAATATAATTCTTATTAAATATACCCCCAAGTCTATAGAATATAACGTTGAATGAAACAAATGTATAAAAACATATAAATATAAATGTACTCTAGTAAAATTAAGGAGAAGAAAGTTGGATAAGAAGAAAAATGATACTCAAATCACCAACCCAGTTTTCACCAATGAGTTATAATTACCATTGGAAATAGCAGAGCGAGGTAGCTCCTCCAGCTTCCCACCATCTAAAATGAATACTCGATTCGCCATCAGTATAGTTTCCAATCGATGAGCAATTATCAGCACCTATGAATATATATATATATATTCAATCCAACCAAGGGAAATGTAAAGCAGAAATTATAAGAAACCAACAGAAAATCCAAGATAAACAACTATAAACTTCTATTGTATATGTTCTTTTTAGGTTAAATGAAAATTTGAGCCTTTTAACTTCTTAAGCGATGATGTACGTATATGCTCAGGTTGTTAAACAACTATAAATATAACACGAGTTTAAGTTTCAGCCAGTTGATTGGCATCCTACAAGCTTTTGACAGGAATTAAGACCGTTAATTTCCACAATCCAACCATTTTGGATATCACAAGAAACTTAATTTTGAAATAAAAATAAACAAGCTAAGCTTCTTATCTTACAGTATGATTTTCCATCAGGCGCTCCAGAGCTTGTCTGACCAGTAACTCGGACACGCTATCTAATGCAGAAGTTGCCTCATCCAAAACCAAAATGGATGAATTTTGATAGAGCGCCCTTGCAATGGCTAGTCTGTCATATGAAAGGACAGGTAAGTTTAACGTTAACCATTACAAGAACAAGACAGAGAAATCCACATAATAGTCAAGTAAAATTGAAATTTTGCCTTTGCTTTTGTCCACCACTCAACGTTAAGCCCCTTGGTCCAATATTTGTATTGTATCCTTTCGGTAACCTTCTGATAAACTCATCAGCATTTGCGATTTGTGCCACTTCCTTGACCCTTTCCATGTCGACTCCCTTTGTCAGATCATAATATCCTATGTTTTCAGCTACAGTTCCTGAGAAAAGGATCTGAAAACAAAAACCAACGTTCATATAATCATCAAGGCAATCGAGGACAAATTTTTTTTCACTAAGATAATCATGGAAAATTACACCATGGATTTATTTCTTAGAGGCCAATTGATTGCTTGAATGAATTAAGCAAGGGATGAACCAAGATTTAAACCTCCAAACTCAAAGGAAGGAATACATGCTAATTATCATTGAGCTACATCGACTTTGGCAGTTTAAAACCATCACTATTGCAACAATAACCTGAGAAGCAATGGTAAGAGCCTCCAATGATAAATTCGGTCAAAATTAAATTTAGTCTGGAAATTTAAAACTTTAAAAAGTTATAGTTACATTCCGAAGGGAGGTCAATTTAGATGGAAACTTATGAGAGAAGCTAAATAACAAAACCCATGAGCAATTACCGTGTAACAAAGACTATGTTTACATCACAACACAATGTATTTACAAGTAATCACCAATCACTGACCATGTCTTGAGAAACTAGACCAATATTTCTCCGCAAACTTTTAAATCGAAGTGTCCGAATATTGTGGTTATCAATAAGTATATCACCTATTCAGAGAACGAACAATATTTATATCAAGGAAAGGGTAAAGAATGTGCGTGGCAACACAAAAGGAAACAATGTAAAATCTTGAAGTCGGGAAGAGAACTTTAAAAAGAGTACCAGATAATGGGTCATAAAGGCGAAGAAGCAATTTAATAAGTGTTGTCTTTCCACCTCCAGAAGGTCCCATGAAAGCAACCGTTTCTCCAGCTTTGATGTGGAGGTTCAATCCATCCAAAACAAGAGGCATGTTGCTCCCATAGGCAAATGAGACGTTACAAAATTTCAACTCCCCCTTCAAACAGTTTAAATCAACGGCATCACATGTCTCAATCACCTATAATTAGAGATTGAAATGCTAAATCCATTGATTGTATTGGTAGAAAACTCATCAAGAAGGAAAAAACCACCTAAAAGACATCTTTATGAAATAGGACTACAGATATGGAAGAGCATTTCAAAATTTATAAGCAAAGATGACTTAACAACACAGAAATGATAGAACATTCAGACATTCGTTTCAAAAAACTATTTAAAATAAACATTTCAACAAACAATATAACAATGAATGTAAGATGCCAATTGAAGATCATATTTGAGAGGTCAGGAAAAATAAGTGAAAACGCATCAGAAAATCAACAGAGGGAACAAACTAATCTCTACGAGTTGTAATCTGAACATTCATAAAAATAAGAAAATGACTTTCATAAAAGTTTCTAGTCATAAACTCGATTGCCTCCAGTAAAAGCTCATAATGCAATTATTTATCTAATATATTATAAAAAATGATAAACTGAAAGTAAATTTGTATTTCTAAACATAAATTAGAAGTTTACCGTAGGTTTGAACTCAATCAACTCAAACAAGCGTTCAATGGCGGGTTCACCTTCCTTCAACTCATTGTACGCTTTTCCAATTTTCTGTATAATTGTTACATTCAGAAGATCAAACTTAAAACTTATGAAAAAATAAACCTCAAACAAGAAAAGAAGAAAGAAAAGAATAAAAGAAAAAGGAAAACTAAACAAAGGACTAAAAAATATATACAGAAGCTATTGTCATTGTTAACGTAATTTAGAGATAATTTGGGTGCTTGTAATCTTGTATTCGTTAGGGTATATGTTCCTTATATTGCTATCCTTTTGTGTATAATTATCCTTGTATTATTCCAGTAAATCACAGAAACTTGAAATAGCAATTACTTCACGAATAGTCATAACATAGTATATCACCTGTACTGGTTCAATGAGAAAACCCAATGACGTGACAAATGAAACCATGCTCCTACTACTAAATGAACCTCTTGAAACCACCAGCAAACCAACACAAACAATTGACAACGACACAAAATATAGAGCTTGTACAACATGAGGTACAAAAGCCTTCATCTTCTTCTTCTTTAGACGTTCATACAGGTCAGTGCGAGCAAGCCTCTGAAACCTGATATTCTCACAAAACTCTGCGCTGTTAGCTTTCACAAAAATAAATGCTGGGAGGACCTATTACATAATGACAAAGATAACAAAAACTTAAGCATTAGTCTTGAGAGGTGAATTCACAAACATGATTTAGATTAGACTTTCACCTGTATAAAATACACGTTGAGTATGCTTTCAGTGAAGATATACCTCATTTAGATAGGATGAAAGATTAGCAATGCTCAGACTTGCCATTTTAGATAAACGGCGTTGTCTCTCACCAAGATACGCAATGACAAGAGCTACGCCTGGAATAACCTAAGATCAGGTAAAGATAATCAGACTCTCCATATGATTCCACTGAGATAACACTGCAAAGAAACATTCAAAACAAGATGATCTGAAAACTCCTGCATTCTTTTCAATTCTTACCATGGCTGAAATCAAGGATAGGACAGGGCTAATAGCTAACATTTGGGTCGCCATTGCTGAAAGCTGCAACATACTGGGTACTACGGTCTGTAATATAAATGAAGCTACAAATAAAACTAAAAAGTTAAGAACCAAATGATTAAATTTCCATATCTAAAACACTCAATCTATACCCGATCATTCAGATTCACAGTACATGTAGTTAATCTTCCACAAGTTGAAGTTGAAAGAGGAATGTACAAAAAGAAAAATATTCAACTCGATTTCACTCACATTCAAGAGAGAATACACAGTATCCGCCACATCCGAGGCCTCCGCAGTGATCCTATAAGCAATATCACCAGAAGAAACACCAGTTCCACCTTCAAAGAAATCCAAATCCATTGCCAGAACTCTCTCGAAAATACGAACACGGATTTCGTAAATGGCATTCAACGCTGCATCCCATATGAAGGCTTCTTGACAGTAACTCGCAACGAAACGAGCGAACACTAAAATCCCCAAAACCAGACCCTGATCCCACAACTTGATTGCATCGACCTTATCGATAATCGAAGAAAATTTCCCAATCTTAGGAACGATTAGAGATAGAGAGAAAACGGAGACAACGCTACAGAGCCAACCAGCAAGGATATTCCTACGCTGAGAGAGAATATAAGGAATTAGGGTTTTGAAGGTGTGAAAAGTGCGAAGAAGAGGGCCATGCGATTGGGGATGAGAATGTTGGATTGTGGGGTTAGAGGAATTGATGGATTTGAAATGTAATGGCTTCGTATGGATACAAAGATTTGGAATTTTGGATTCGAATCTGGAGGAATGAAGAGAAATTGGTTTGGGATTGAAGAAGAGAATCTGAGATTTTGAAAGAAGAAGAGAAGATTGAAGAGCGATGAACATTTTTCCGTTGGAAAGCGCGCGAAGGAAATGAAGAAGATGGGTTCTACATTTTCTGGACTGGTTTCAAACGGGAAGGACACGACGAGAGCAAAAATATTGGTAGAAATAACCCTTCTAAGTTTCACTTTGGACAACTAACCCATTTGTATGAATTTGTTATAATAGTTTTTATTAGTACTTCGGAATGAATCAAGATCCACGTAATTTTTAAAATATTATTTTGCAAAATTTGACATTTCCCACATTTTAGAAATGACATTGCAATATCCATTTGAAAAATCATTTAGATAATTGGTTGGAAGGAGATTTTATCTGGATAAATTGTGGAAAGATACGAAAGTATTAAAAATTCTCAGTTTGGTCTTTTATCCAAAAAAAATTATTTTAAAAAACAAATAATCTAGCATAAAATAAAAAAAAACATCAGTAATTCTTCTTTTTCGATGTATTTAAAAATATGTTTGTTATCATTAATAATTTTAAATTTTGACTAAATTTGTGTTTGGTTATTTGTTGTGATTATCAATTGCAATAGTGTATCTCATAATATAATTTCTGAAAACAAAATTAAAAAAAAAATCAATTTATTGTTTTTAAAAATAAGTTATAACGAGAGTTGTTTTTTTAAAGTCGTTTTTAAAATATCAAATATGTTTTAATTGTTTTTCTTGTATTTTCTATTTTAAAAAACATAAAAACGAATAAACGGGTCCTAACTTTCTATTCAATTCTCAATAACTTTTATGTGTTTAACCATAATTTGCGAGACAATTGTTAATGGTGCATTCCACACCACATAGAGAATAAAAATTGTCTTCAAAGAAACAACATGTAATTAATTGTTTGTTTTCTTGTTCTCTTATAATTTGTTTTTAAAAATAATGAAAAAATTTTTCTTGGGTTTTATCACTTGAATGTGATTAATCTGTGCATATAAAATAGTAATAATGTTTTTTATTTATCAATATGTATTCTTTAGAAAAATCAAATTTAATATTTTATTTTATAACTATGTATATTAGATAGCAAACGATAGTAAACAAAGAAACATGAGTAAAAGTCAAAATATCAAATTTAAATGTAAAATAATTGTTATGTATGAGTTAACTCTGAGTGAATAAAGATTTGAACTTTTAACATTTTCGAATTCACATATTGACGAGTTCAATTATATTTTTATTTATTCGCTAGAAATCAAGCTAAGTAAAAGTAAATAATAATAATAATGAAAAAAAAACACCAACCATTCTCAAGTAGGGTTTATATATATTTAATATATAGCATAAAATAATGTAACAACATATATTTGAAGATCAAAACCAAAATAAAAATCTCTCTTTCTTTTGATATTCTAACAAAAGAAAACCATTTTAAAAAAACCATTTTCCAATTAAACAACAGAAAAACAAAACAAAACAAAAATAAGAAGAAAAAGATTTAGAGTGATGGAGGAGCAAAGTTGAGAGGAAAACGACTTAGTTTTCACGCAATTTCTTAACAATGGCAAAGGCCGCCACCGCTACGGCAGCGATGATGCCGGAGACGATGAACGTTGTCTTCAATGTCTGCATTGCTTCCTTCTTCTTCTTAGCTCTCTTCCGCTCTTCTTCCGCTGCTTTTCTCTTCTCATGTTCCTGTAATATGTGCCACAAATTATTATTTTTATATTATTCGATCACTTTTTTGCTAATTATCACTGTTAGTCTTAACAGCAGCTTAGCTCAACTTTGCGAGCTACAAGATTTGTGGTTCAAATGTCTTATCTTCAATTTATATTTTAAAAAATTTATAAATACGAACTTTCAAATAAAGAAAACTATATATCACTCATCTTCATTTACAAAAAATGAATTTTGGGATTATTAAGAAAATTTAATTCCTCTAAAAGAAAAAAGAAAAAAGAAGTTAAGTTTACCTTAGCTTCCAAAGATGAAGCAACTTGAGAGGAAATGGGATCGACTTCAACGTGCTTATTATCCCCTGGATTTAATTCTCTCTCCACGTCCACAGCTGGAAACCCTTCCCCATCTCTTCCTTGGCTTCCCATTCTTTCTTTTTTTTTTTTTCTTTTTTTTTTTTCCCTTTTTTCCTTTCTTTTGTTTTTTTCAGAAAAAAAATTGTTTTTTTCCCCTTTTCTTTCTTTGTTTTTATTTATTTATGTTTGAGAAAACAGAAACGAAAAGCAAACTTATTGGCTTCGGTCATTATATTCACTTCCAAGTGAAAGGGTTACAGTGACACGTGGAGACAATCTAGTGGTTCGATTTAAATTAACTACCAATCAGGAACTACTTTCTTTTATTAACCGTCAACGTCCCGTGAATGCCGTCCGGATTTCCTTCTTTCGCTGTTTTTCGTTGGAATAATCCGAGGTAATCGTAATGAATTAAAAATTAAAGTACATTTGATTAGATCATTTGCTTAATTATACCCCTAAACTTTGCCATTTTTCTTAAAAATAATCCATTCTCTCTAAAGTTGATATATAACTTAAAAGTTTCGAAACTATAATCCAAAAAGAAATTAGTTAGGATTTTAGAAAGAAATTGACATCTAAAATGGGTGTGACAGTAACCCCAAGATTGTTGGTCCCTTCATTTCTTCTTTCTTTATCTTCAATCCACGACTTAATAGAGTAGGTAGTTGGTCAATTCATAGTCTATGCCAAATTCGACATTAAAACCGTTTTGTTTGAAGATCTTATTAGCTAACTCGACTGGTTCAATTTATTAAGGCCTCATTTAATAACCATTTGACTTTTTTGTTATCAAAACTTGTGTTTAATTTCTAAATTATAGTATGGATTTTGAAAAGATATGGGAAAGTACATAACAAAATAAAGAATCGAAAAACTTAATTTTTAAATACAAAAAACTTGTAGTTATCAACCAGAGACGTACGCTAATCAAAATCAAAATCAAACTGATCCAACAAAATCTATTCCAGCTGAACTATTCTTAAATCTATACTTGTGAAGGAGAAAAAAGTGAATCTGGTAAAAGAAAAGGGTGAGAGGTTAGAGACCAATGAGTAGAGTATTGAGCAATAGGAGTTGAAAGAAAAGGTAGAAGAAAAGAATATGTTAGTTAGGGCTGTCAACAATACAAGGTCAAGGAACTGCAACAAGAAGCACATTTGAATGTATAGATAAAACTCATACACACACCATTTCAACAGCAACAAAATCAAAAGGCCATATTTTAAACAGTTATCACCACTCCCCACCAGCATAAAATGAAAGAGAGAGAACCATACGTGATTCGTGTAATATCGTTCAGTTCATTCAACGCCAAGCTTCAGCTAGCTCCGTCCTCGAATTTAACCGCCCGACAATTCCATTTTTCTTGCCTGTCCTTTGTGTAGCACCTGTCGTGTGAACCTTCACTGACTCATTCACCTTCTTGGTGCCTTTCTTCAGATTCAAACTGTTCGATCGATCAAGGTTATTCTTTCGACAACTTTGAGCTGTCCTGACTTGGCTTGCGAGATCACTCTCCTGTTCTTCGTTTACCAAAGAGTTTATTTCTGATACGGTTTCGCAGGGACAGTTGTTAGCTAGTGACTGGCTTCCTCCTGGAATGATGTTTTCAATGGAAGACAGAAGACTTTGTGACCCAGTTTTAGCTGTACAATTATTTTCACTTGGATGAAGAGGGCTCTCAGAAGCAGGTTCTTCCTTTACAAATACTTGTTCATCTTCAGCTTCGTCGTTCTCGATCTCATTTTGTGCGTCTTGATACAACTGTGATGCACTTTGGTGCCCGTCCTCGTCTGATGGATTTATGCGCAAGACAGGAGCCGACTCAACAACTGAATCTTCTCTGTCCTTTAGTGTCTTCTCAATGAGAGTCTTGAGAAAGTTCATCACTTTGACTGCATACATCAAGGCAGTTAAAGGATCTGCCATCTGCAAGAATAGATGAGTACTATTATACATCAAATTGCAGACTCTTTCTATTATGTTGTCATGACCAAATCAGAGCCTCGACCATAAGACCACAAATGCGATTAGGCCCGTGTGAACCAAGAACAGGATTGACGCATCTAATGAATAATAAGAAGGGCAGTGTGACCAACCAAAGAATATTACACATAAGATAATGGAACATTCACATAAGATAATGGTCTTTTCAGAGCATAATTACCCAGCCTATAATGATTTCCAGTTCTTGACCTTTTCATCGTTTCGTAACTAAAATTTAAGAGATGTGATCCTATCTAAAGTTCAAAGAAGGGATTAAGGAAATGCCACTCACTTGAGTCATATTGGGGGCAAACACCATAGCAACATTACGGGCATTCATCTTGTTCTGATGCTCGAACTGCACGACATCAGCCATTAAGTTTACGGCCCAATCAAGAAGCGCAGCTTCTGTAGCGGGAAGGAACCTTGCTAGCTCAGCACATTCTTCTTCGGTCTGCGCCTCCATCACCTGTTCTGGTGAGAGGGAATCCAACACACCAGTTGGCAGTTCTCGAAACCAGGCCTACAATAAATGCAAAGTCATTTCAGTATATTTTTTTCTATTCACTGAGTTAATTCTAAAAGACAAGGTGAACGGCAAATGCATACAAGAGAGGTAAGAATTGATAATCATTCATAAGATGACGGTTACCAACGGTTAATGATAGAAAAATTGTCATTAGTCATGAACCATGTAGTACCTTTATGAGACCTGCCAAGCAGTGGACATCAACCCCATCTGGCACCACACCTCGATTTAACTGGTCCCGAACAAATTCCTCTTGGCTGTTCCCAGCAGTAATCCTGAAAATTCCTTCTGCCTACAGGTTTAGATCAACAATTCATTTTCTACCAGAAATAGTCAAATGAAGAGGAAAATATAAATGAATAAAATAATAATCATAATAATGTGAAAGCAAAAACATTGTAGATACCTCCAGGCCTCCTTGAGTATACAAATGTTTTTGCATTAACAGGAGTATCGTGGGGACGCTGTTTCCTCTCGAATCAAAGGAAAGCTGCATCGACTCTGTAGATACACCGAAAACATTTGCACTGCAAATAGAAGCTTTCATTATCAAGAGGAGCAATACTATTTATATCACTAGTAATAATAGTAGTTTTCGTAAGATGAAACGGCAAAAAAGGAAGAATCAGATCTAGCTTTCTTCCCCACAACAGGAACCTAGAAAAAATTTCTGCCTCAATAGGAACTCATTATAGAACAATCACAGTCCTAAAATCCCAAAGGAACCACAAAGTAAAAGACTACCTTAATAATCAAACAAAGCACCAAGGTAAAGGAATGGTTGTAAAAAACTAAGTACAAGTATTTCAGGTTTTAAACAATATGGGTACAATTTGTAATAAGGCAATTTTGCACAGGCAGAAGTAATAAGATATATTCCAAGTGAAACATTTCATGATCTCAAAGTTAATCTTTAGATTATGTAAAGCCAGTAAAATACAAAACATATCACAATTAACCACAAGACCATTAAACTCTTGATTGAAAGTATCAACTGGCTTATCACCAAGTGAAGTTGAATTTAATACAAAATCATAGATTGTCACTAAAACAGAATATGTTATATAGTGATTTAACCATTCTTCCCTAAGCCAAGTTCATACACATTACATCCATCCATAACTCAATTGAAATCCAAAAAGAACAAAAGGTTTGTTTCCCCCTAAAGAAATAAACCTCCAAAACAATTACTGTTCATAAATAACAGAATAGATGATAAATAGACAAATTTTCATCAATTTTTCCAATCATTCAGAACGATTCTCTTTTAGCTTTACATGTTCATGGTTCATGATGCAAGGTATTGACACATCTTCATCAATTACAGACCAATCTTCATCAATTATTCCAATAATTCAGAATGATTCTCTTCGATCTTTACATGTTCATGGTTCAAGATGCAATGATTTGACACAAAGGATTAAAGCAATATGAACACAATTTGAGGTCAAAGTTACCTAAATCAAACAACCCAAGACTCAAAACCAAAACACATACAGAATTTCTTCCATCACATCCATTATCATGTCCACAAAATCACGAATAGAGAATAAAAAAAATTTACAAAACCAAGACATGGGTTAGAGATAAAAGACCTTGCACTAGGAGCTCTTCTAGGAACTTCAAGCTCAAACTCAACAGGCAAGCCAAGGAAGCCATTGAAACGATCAAAGGTAACATGGGCAACATGCCTAACATTAGAAGGCCAACCAATTTCCATTGAAGAAAGGCTTTGTGAAGCAGCTCTAGCACTTCCACTACTAGTACTTCTACACCCAATTAAAGACTTCCTAAAAGCAGCAACCAAAAGTGTCAATAGAGACAGCTGATCTCCCTCTCTGTCCCTTTCTTTTTCTTCTTCGTCTTCTTCTTCTTCTTCCTCAGAACCCAAATGAAATTGAAGACAATGGTTTATGGTGGGACTGTTAATAAGGGTATGTGGGTGTGAACCATCATTGGCAGAGGAAGAACTTGAAGGTGAAGGGAAGTGAGATGGGGATCGTTGGAGTACGTCTGTCATTTTTAAAGAAAAAACCCAAAAATCAAAAATCAAAAAGTAAAATAAAATTAGTTGGGTTGAGGGGGAAAGAGGAATTGGTCTTGGATTTTTTGGTTAACCCTTTTAGAAAGATTAATTTGGGTGTAAGAAAAAACTAAGATTTGGGTATGGAAAAAGAAGAAGAGTTGGATTGAAGAAAGGGCTTAGGAAGGTAAGACGTGACTATCATCACTTCTCTCTCCTTTTCTTCTCTCTCTATATGATGTCTTTCTTGGTTTTAAAATTGTTTGTTCTATTGGCTGGCTTTGGAGGAATGAATAAGCAAAACACAGAGAGAGAAAATGGTAGTTGAAGAAGAAGAAGAAGAAGAAGAAGTAAAAATGGAGTTTTAGAGAGAGAATGAAGGAAATGTATTTGAGTAGAGAAAGTATTTGGATTTTGGATTTTATTTATTTATTTATTTCTAATTTTTGAAAGCCAACGATTTGCAAGCGAAGAAGAAAAAGACCTGTTTTGCTCTGAGTAGTGGTCTTCTTCTTCCTTTGGCTTCCTATCCTCTGTACAAAATTCCACGTCTCTCTTGCTATTTGTGTCCATTCCACTTTCCTTTCAAATTAAATTTTGGGTTCAAATACCATTTTTGCCCTCTGCTTTCAAGTTGCTTCGTATACTTTTATTTATTTAATAAATGTTTAGGTTATAGTTTCTCCAAATCAATTTTTATCGAAATTTATTAAATGATAATAATAATTTTCATTCAAAATTTATGATAAAAATACTATAGATAATAAAAAAAATTACAAAAAATATATTACTGCTGGAAATTAAATTTAAATTTTTTTGGAGAGTATAAAAATTAAAATTGAAGAAACGCCAAGGTATAGAAACCCACGTGATATTTTAACCTAAATTTATTTATGCTAAATTCTTTATTTAGTCGTGCATTTTTAAAGCAGTTTAATAAAATTTTTAAAACTTGTTTTGGATGTCAAATAAATCACTTACAAATTAGATAATTTTTATATTGATATAAATTTATTTAAATTTTTATACTTTTTTTTAAATTTAAAATTATCATAAAGTTAAATAACGTTTATGAACTAAATTAATAATTTAACTTGGAATATAAGTTTTGGCCAACAGATTTTATTTTTTTTAGTTGAAGTGTGGGTGGGGATCATACTGTATGGCTTTTGTATTTGAAGTTAACTAAATTGGTAATTTAACATTAATTTTAGGTTAAAATATAAGTTTTGGTCGACCCTTTTTTTTTACTGTTGTGTTTAATGGATCTATTTTTAGTTAAAGAAGTGTGGTTTGGGGATCATATTGTTGCCTTTTGTATTTGTAATTGGTGTCTTATATTTTCCACATGTGCTCGAACTGGTACGTCGAGTACATCTATGAAATTGTTCATTATGATGTGTCGTAAATTATTGATTTATGACATTTTTTTAAATGTTCAATGATTTTTTATAAGACGAGGAGACAACTAAGATTTAAGTTTTGAATGGAGGAGAGATAAATTCAGTATATATTTGACTTCTAGACTTTCAAATTTGATACTTTTTTGCCATTAAAATTTGAATTTAGTTTCTACATGATTTAAAAAAATAAACCTGTTTTGTTGTGAAAGTTTTGATTTTTTTCGTGGAGTTTGAAAATTATTTATAAATGGCGGTGTTTAGGTAGAGTTAACTATTAGTTCACCTAAGAGAAGGACGACATGATAGTCAACGTATGTATTACCTATACTTTGCCAATTGCATAGTTTTCAAATGAGTTTGCGAACATTAGGGATCGATTAAAAATCAAATTCAAACTGCAAAAGACCAAACATTTCGCTTTTGAAACATCAAATAGAAAAATTGAATTTAACTCAAATCTTAATAATAAAAACGACTAGTTTTGAAAACGTAGAGACTAAAATAAAACTAAGTTAAAAGTCTATAGACCATAAAACCGTATTTTGCTTCGCTATAAAAGTGTTTTTGAATCTCAACAAATAGTATGAGCTACAAATATAACTGGACATAATAATAATAAAATAAAAAATTGGAATCTATTAAATTTTTTTAAAAAAAATTTATATACCTAGTAAATACACTAAAAAAATTTTAAAAACCTATATTAGAAATTACTAGAAATTACATCATTCAAAATTTAAAAAAAAAAAAAAAGAATTACAAGATACATCAAAGTTTCGTTGCTCAAGCTTGTAATTCGTCCTCAAATCTAATCGAGTTTAATTAATTCAAATATTGCAATAATCTCATTATACTAATAAATTGTAGGCTTAAATTAATTAAAATATTGCAATAATGGAGTTATTTTTGTGGAAAATGAGAGAAGTGTAAGGATTGACTAAAATAGAAGTTAACATTTAATAATAATTATTATTTAAAAAGGTTTGTTTCATTTTGAGAAAGGATTTGGATGATGTTTTTGTCTAAATGTAATGTTTTAAGCAACAAGTTTGTCTATACATATGAACAATAATTAAATTAGGTTGGAATTTAGTGCAACCAATCTATTATAAAAAAATTTGCCAATAAATTTAATTATTAAGACTTTAGCTTATTTGAACCCTAACAACTTAAACGTACTGCTACAATAAAATTGATTCACTCATATAGGCAATCTCTCATTCTTATAGTTATATTAAAAAAAAGTAAAAAATATATTACAATATATCCTATCTCAACTAGATTTATACGTCGCATCTAGGGTAAAAAAACGGTTTGTCAAAATATTGACATATATGTAAATCGAAGACTTTAACGTCAATTTAAAAGTTAACTGGAATATATATATGTGTATATATATATATAATCTATTTATTAAAAAAATAAAGGGCATATAATACTAACAATATTTACTTATAACCTAATTTAAGAGTGAGAACAACTTAATTGTTAATTTAAATAAATCATATAATTTTTTTATTCAATATTATATTAGTCAATGTCGATACTTTATTAGCATACCAATCGATATATCTAGAAAATTGAAATCTCGACTTAAATATCGATATCTTAATTCTTGGTTAGTCGAACTTCTCACCATCTACCTTACTCTTAATTCAAGTAATTCTTCTTTAATCTTGTACGTACCATTTAATAACAATCATATTTTAGTTTAGTTTTCAATAGTAAGAGTTTTTGTTGTGTTACTTCACAATAATTTTCCTTTGTTCTTCAATTTTTTTTAAAAAAACACATTTTTAAATTACTTTTACAAACACAGTCTTAACAAGTAAAGAATAAGAATAAATTTATACGTAAACTTATGGAAGAAACCAAAAAAATTTTAGTACATCAAAATTTACTTTTATTTAACCAGAAAAAACACTTAATAATAATGAAAAAAACAAAAAAACATTATGCAAAAGTGATTGAGAAAAACTACGAGCTAAATAGGTGTTTTTGAGAAGCATGTAGATGACCTTTTTAAACTACAAAAAAAAAAATTAAAATTAAAATTAAAATGTGAAAATATTATAAAAAGAAAAAGAATAACTGTTTCTAAAATAAATAAATACATAACTGTAAAATATATTTAAGATATTCTTTATAAATTTTAAACTGGAGAAGAATGACAGGTGGTGACAGAGGGAGATGAAGAAAATTACCAATACGATATGACCACGTGTCCATAGAACTGTCTTACAACGATGTCTTATCTGAATTTATAGGATTGACAAAAACTGTACAGTGGGGGGGGGGGGTGGGATCCTCTGCCTCCAAGTCCGCAGGTTTCACATCTCCACGTTACATCACAGCCCTCCATCTCATCATCAACTTCTCTATCAATCTGCACCTGCTGGCTACTCTAATTAACATAAACTCAATTATTTGATTTGGACTTTTTTTGGCTTTAGTTTCTATTCTCTTTCTTATTAATAAAAATATTAAATGTGTTTGAAAATTAGGATGTCTCAATCAAGGATTCAAGATCAGTTTTAATCTCTGTGTGCTTGTCTATACTAATGATCTCTACCAACTTTACTCTTTGAACCCATTTGTTAAATATTTTTACTTTTTAAATCTCAAAATATAATTAATTAGGTAACTTTTATCTATATATAAGGTTTAGGGTTTAGGGTTTATCGATATATATAAGGTGTTTATAAATTATTCTCATGAATCTTTCGATATTTTTGATATAGTTGAAAATTTTAACTTGATTATCGGTAGAGTATAACCTAATTAATTAATGAATTAAATGTAATTATAATGAATAGAAATTTTAGAAATAATAATTAAATATATAACAACATTTTAAAAAAAAATTACAAATATAGTAAAATCTATCAATGATAAACTTTTATCGTTGATAGACACTTATGATTTACCAGTGATAAACCAATATTTGCAACACAATTTATCAGTGATAGATTTTGACAGTTTTAGCTATATTTACAATTTTTTTAAAAAATGTTGTTACATATACCAATATTTTGAATCTAATTGCTATATTTGCAACTATCCTATGAATTAAGAAATAAATTAAACATTATTGACTATATTTTTAAAATATATATATATAATTTAAAATAATTATAGAATAAAAGAAGGTGTGTGTTAGATGACTAGTTTAGTTATATTGAATTGAAATGATAAATACCTATACCATCAATTAATTAACAATACTTGAGGCATAATTTTGAAAACAAAAATGAACCAAAAGAACTTGATATTATGATATCAATGGTCTTGTTGTGCATTAGTAGCCAAAGTTTGGTATATAAATATTGGTATGATTTATTTTGGGGAATGGAATGATTAATTCAATAATACAATATTATAACATAAAACATTGAGTTGGTTGAGCTAAGTTAATTATAAAGGTATGTCATAGGGTTTTGATGTTGTAATCTAATTTCTTTTAGTAGGGTTGTTGATTAAGACGAGGGGGAAAAGTTTGAATTTTGTTTAATTAAATTCTTTGGTTACACTCAAATTCAAGCAAACTATAATTACTTTCATAATTAGGTAAACTTTCACTTAATTAATTGTCATCTACTTCTCTTGGTAATGGCAATCCAATGGTTGATTATCTTATTTTGTTTCTTTTATAGTAGGTAAACTTCCATTTACTTCACCTTCTTTTATATTTTAGGTTCAATTTTGTCATTTTACATTCATGTATTTTGAAAATTAACTCATTTTATTTTGACGTGTTTTTAAAAGTTTATTTTTAAAAAGACTTACTTTTAACGTTGGTTTGGAGTTAATTTGTATCGGATTTGAATAAATATAATCATATTTAAGAAAAGAACATATGATAAATATCTTTTCAAATTTTATAAAGGGAAGATCGATAATTTTTTTTTAATTTAAAAATAGAAGCTAATTATTTTCTAAAAAAATTAAATTATACAGTGGATAGTTTGATTATTTAATCTCTGGATCAAGAGTAAATATTTCATGTTATTGACTTACAAATGCTGATTACAGAAGAGACTAAATTGGAAATCGGACTTTGTGGTTAAAATATTATTTTGGTTTTATGTATTATGAATTTTATTTTAGGTTATATCTGGCCGGAGAAGAAGAGAGAAGGAGGTAGCTCCGACAGACGGGTGGCGCCGGCGACAAATGGCTTTTTACACTTTATCAAAAGCTTCCATATTCTTGGGAATAAATCCGTTGAACGGTCGGACTCAACGGCTTATAATCTGAAATTACTGACTTTGTTTCAAATTTAAATTTTACCCTCGTTTTTTTCCTTCTTTTTTCTCCCTTTTTCCATTGTGGAGTGTTGCTTTTATTTATTATTTATTTATTTTATTTACTGTGCTTTTCTATTTTTTTTTAAAATATTTTAATTCAACTTTCAAACGTTGTATTTAGGACTAAAACAACTTTAAACTCTGCTCTTAAATTTTGATCAACTATGAATCAATTACACAATATATCATCTTTAAGACCTATTTTTAATTATCTTTCATAAATATAAATATTATTTATCTTGGTAGACTTCTAACAATATGAATTGGAGTGATTTTAAATTTGTTAAAATTATTATTGTCATATAAAATCACAACGTAATAGACGTTTAATCACTCGAAGTTAATTTAATATTTAAATTTACATTATTTCTAGAGCAATCTCATATCATTAATGATATTGACGAAGACAACAATGCTAAAAAGAATCGAATGTTTGAATTTTTTTCAATAAAAAAAATAGTATACTCCATTGTTTTAAGTGATAAATTGAATATTGAGTTTCCTTTGTCCTTTTAAAGAGAGAGAGAGAAAAAAAAAAGATTGGTAGCCATTCATTATTTAATAATATAGGGTTTAGATATTAGAAATATAAAAGTATATA
>JBBPDJ010000017.1:16073692-16126628 GCA_037974625.1 Cucumis cinereus | reverse complement strand
GGTTTAGATATTAGAAATATAAAAGTATATATATATATATATGATCTTCATTTTTGTTTTATATAAAAAGTTGTGAAATCTCTATTTTAACTAACTTTTTTCTTACTTTAAATAAATATGTGAGAATAGAGAGATTTGAAATTTTAACTACTTAATTAATAATTAATAAATAATAAATAATTCATAAGAACACATATTATTTTAATATTTAAAATACATTGAAATAAAATTGTGTTGTCTGTCACGTTGTGGGATCCCATTTGTATCTCTGGCAAGGGGAGGAAGAAGCTACAACAAATTTGGGATCTTCTTAGTGGAGAATCATTTTAAAAAAGATTAGATCCATTTAATTTTAATTTTATTATTTTTTTATATTTTTTAAAATATATTTAATTCTTGTTTTTTTTCACCCATTACAGGTCTAAGTGCAAGTTTCATTATCGTTTATTTAACTAAAATTTGTGGATGAATTAACAAAGTTTGAATGTAAATAAAAAATAATTGTCATATTTATCTAAGTTTAGAGGCAAATTTAATGAAATTTAAAGTTCAAGTTTGAAAATTAATACAACTTAATTGGATTTTGTTTCCTTCTGCAATAATTGTCATATACCCTGTTTTTCTATTATTTTCTTTTATTGTAATTTATTTTTTTTAAAGTAAATTTACTCAGAAGAGTAAAAATGACTTTTTTTTCTTTTTTTTTTGTTATGATTATATAATAAAAGTAATCTTCACGTATGGAGAACTAAATCTAAAATCTTTAGAAACGGAGCTTTTGTTCGTACCTATCGAGTTAAGCTCACTTTCACAAATTTTAAAAATAATAGACGGAAAATCAAAATGGTTAAGTAAAATAAGAAAATAAAAGAAAAAATAGGGATGTTGCACAAATCAAACTCACAACCTCTTGCATCCGAAGCGAGAATCATACCACTGGACCAAACACCCATTACAAAGTTCACATAATTATTATTTATTTTATATAATAGATTATTTCTTTTTGTTTGATAAAAATTCTTCATTGCGTTAAATATATATATATAGGCTGGATTATTTAAAAAAATATATATTTACTTCGAAGTTTATACAAAAATTACAACAAATTAGAAAAAAAAATATATTTGTGTTATATATATTTTGACCACATGTAATAAATGGACAGTTGACATATAGTACTATTTGTAAATGAACAACGAATGAGATAATTTAGCGTATACTCATCTTATACATTCATCTTTTTGTTACAAGTAGAAAACAGTCAATTTAAAAAAACAAATTTGTCACATAACAAATTTTTATTGAGAAGTTGTTTAAGCTGCTCCACAAAGATATAGTTACCGTTCGAACAACACACTCAAGTGTTTTCTTCCTTAAATATGAATTTTTACTTAATATTTCTAATAAATTGTTATTAAGAAGTGTACTTACGATAACATTTACATGAAATATTTGTTAACTTGACATAGTATTTTAAAACACTAAAAAATAACGGTCAATAGGTGTGGTGTGACGAAGGGAAATAGGGAGAGAGAAAAAATAGGGATAGTTGCAAATATTGCAATTAAAGTCAAAGTATTAACATGTATAACAACATTTTAAAAAATTGCAAATATAGCAACCACATGAGTCTATGAACGATAAAATTTATAGACTTTACTTATTATAATCACTCGAACAAATACTCGTTAACAAGTGTCTGTATAGAACGATGAGTGGGATAGCCACTCAACCATTGACCTAAAAGAATAATAAAATATACAAATTATAAAAAGTCTGATAATTCCCCTCAAGTTGGGTATAAATATCTATCACTCACAATTTAGACATTAAACGATACGAACATGTAGCCAGCCAAGACTCCGTAAACATATGTGCTAATTGAAATTGACTTCTTAAGAAAACTACTTTTTTAAAAAATATAGTCTACTTTATTTTAAACACAAGTAAAAAGTAATAACAAAAACATAAAAGCTTATAACTAGAATATTAGTGTTTATAATTTTTATTTTAAAAAATTAGAACGAAATGACTATCAAAAGAAGTTGAATAGTTATTGGTCACACCAGACACAGTCTAACTTGAATTTTTTTAAAATATTAATAAACATTAAAAAAATAAGAAAATAGCACTAATTATTTTTGTACAGAAAGAATGTAACTAAAATAATAATGGTTGCAACTAGTATGTTGATAGTGACAGAAAAATGACTAGACGCCATTTTTATTATAGTAAATACTTCTCCATATGCTAAAGATTTAAATCTTTGAAGCTATAAGAAATAAATAAGTCGTAAAAATTTTAGCATTCTTAAAATTCTTTTGCTTTTTTAATTCAACAATACAAGAATTTGAACATTAAACTTTCGACATCTAAAAATGAAGATCATACCAACATTTGATTAAAAAAATTATATTTCATATGCAAATTTTAATTTTTTCCCGTAAATGTAAGGTAGCTTTATTAGTAAATTAACGAGAAATTGTGTAAATAGAAAATCTTTTTAAATTAGTTTATATTTTGTAAATAGTTTTAATTTTTTTTATATATTTGAAAACTGAATATTTTAATTTTTTGCTATATTTTTTTAATTGGATTTTACCGTCGATAAAATCCAATTGATAAAGTTAATTTACAATTTTTAAATTTTATTATTACGACATCTTATTTCCGTAAAAACCGTATAATTTTTATCGGACGATTTGTTAAAAAGATTAATAAAGACGACTGCAATTTTTGAACTTTTTTTTAATTTCTCGGCAATAAAGCTAAATAATTTCATATACTCTTTTATTAATAATTTTTAATTTTCTAGATAAGTTTTTCCATCCATTTAAAATTTAACGTTAAATAAATAATTTAGAATCGATAATTTATGGTTAATGACAAATTTTATAACTTATGAAAAAGGGGCCAAAAAGTCAAAAAAGTTTTTCCAACATAAATTCAATAACAAACTATTTAAATAATGTTTTTTTTTCTTTTGGTCAACTTAAAAATAAGCATCTAATGATATCTATCCAATAAATTAAGGTAGTAATAAGCATCTAGTGATAGAGATGGTACATATCATTCAAGCCAAATTGAGGTTGCAAAAGATAGTAGAAAATGAAAACATATAAAACTTCAAATGTATTGTATCCCACTAATACTAAGTCTCTAAGTTATTTACGGATTTATACCCACAGCTTAGATAGCAAAAAAGCGCAAAAATAATTAGTAAAATTCAACTTTACAGTCAAAAGCAAATAGATAATGGTTGCACATATTCGATGACTCCTCGTACAGTTCAATTTTCTTTTAAAAAAAGTAAAAAAATATTGCCACATGATATTTTTTAATTGGAAAATTTAGTAAGTTACATAAAGATAGATGCAGTTCAGCATCTATATAGTCTTATAAAAACACGAGAGAAAAAATATATAGATGGAAATTGAATTGACCTTGTGAAAAGAGGCATTTGTGTTTTAAAACACAACCACTAGAGAAGTGATGGAAAAAAGGGGGGTTGAAGTGGAAGTGGAAGTGGAAATGGATGATTCTAATTTCACTTTTTAAAGGACTTTTGTGGAGAAAACAATGAATGTTCATTGAGAAAAAAAGAGAGTTTCAAAGGAATGGTTGACAATGGGATTGGCTCCAAGAAGAAGAAGACAAGAGTTTAGGGCTTAATAAAGGGTAGGATGGGCCTTAATCTTAGGTCAAAAAAATTAATGGGTCAATGCTTCTAAAAAGGCCAATTACCCTAAAAACTCCTCTCTCTCTCTCTCTCTCTCATTAAACCATGGAGGTGAGGTATCATCAAAGACATAATGGCAAAAGTAAAGAAATAGGAGAAAGTGAAATGTCCATGTAAGGTTGAACTTGGAATTTATGCATAACAATTTGTATCTACGTTGAGGCGTTATACTCTCGACCATAAGATTATAGGTTTGAATATTTCCGTTCCTTCGATCAAGTAGAACTCAAAAAGTGTGTATATGCTTTCTCTTTAGTATGAAAGGAGAACAAATATGAGGTAGCGATCAAATCTTTTAGTTTAAATTAGATAGCGAGTCTTTTTTTTAGCACAAAAGAGTGTGAGTTCAATTATTGTTGAATATATGTCATTTACTATTATCTTATACTTTAATTGGATGGTTAATAGTTTTTCTAAATTAATAAATTGATAAAAAAAAATATAAATGAAGTAAATTAATTTCTAAAGCCATAAATAAATAAAGTAATGACCAAATTTGATAAAAATTTGCAAAATTGGAATATTATTAAAAAATTAATTTTAATGTCGCAATGAAAAGAACATCAAGGCCCATGCTGTCCACTAAACTGATATTGTTTTGAATTATTTATCGATAAAGCATAAGCCATGCATTCATTGGCTTACTCTTTTTTCTATTTTTTCTTTTCCGAAAAATATTGCGTTGCATATATTTTAAAGATGTTTTTATATTATTTAATTAAATTTGAAAAATGTATGACATTTTTAAATATAATAAGATGAACTAAAATATTTACCAACACAGGTAGTCTATAAGTATAGTGTCTATCCGTAACGTCTATTATTGATTGAATCTAAACTTTTGTAATATTTTATAAATATTTTTAGTAGTTTTTTTAACTCTAATTTTCTATAAGTATAATACCTTTGTTTATATCAATTCCAATGTAGGTCCTCAACAAAAAAAAAAATAAAAAAATTATGGCTTACTAGTCGATAAGGATACGAGAGATACAAGACTTAGAGGATTTGAGTTTAATCTATATTAGTTGCTTAAATAAAATTTAATATTTAGAAAAGCTACTATTTTAGGTGTGCGTAAATCATGAATATTATTGTAAAAGAAAAAAATTATGAGTTAAAACTGAATTTTAAGTACAGTAAAAATAGGAGGATTCAAAATACAAATCTCGTAGCTAATAATACTTTCATATGCCATGTAAGTTATTACTTGACGGGTTCTTAATTGAATACGTTTATTGATTATGCATAAGTATCTAAGACATATTTAATTATTTTGTGGTTAAATTAACTCATCGATACTACCCTTTAAAATTAGTATTATAAGATCAGAACTTTGAGATAAAAAATTCAATATTTTTTATTCTTGAATTTGGATTCGAGATTTGTAATGTTTTATTATATTTGTAAATTTTTTTAGTAGTTTATTCATTTAAAATAATTTCTAAAAAATCAAACTCTGAATTGAGATAATATTATAATTTATACCTTAAAATTTTCGTTTCAAGAGATTTGTAGGGTGAGAGAACTTTTAATTTCTTGATCAAAATACATCTTTCAATCCAATTGAACTATACTCGTGTTAGCACAATCTTATAGTAAGGTTAATAGTTAATACTATATACAAATTTAATAGAAAATAAATATATAACTTTTGAATGTTTAAATGTGGTAAATCCGTATACAAATTTAAACAAACTACAAACAAATTCAAGGAAAGTCTATTCTCAAAACTTCTCTTTTTAGTGCAACAAAGAGTTGAGTGATTCAAATCACATACCTCTTAATCGTTAACACATATTGAAAATGAAATCATTAACGTTTAAAATGGTAATTGGTATCTTATTAATTAATTTCAAATTAAGACAAACTAACATACATTTAATTTTAATTGTCAAGTTGGAACTTTTAGCCCACATACACTGAATTAGAGGAGAGCCCCTTGCTCTTTTGGTAGAGCAGGAGGCCATTGTAGTCAACTCACTCAAATATTTATTACACTGAATTAGCCATGATGTAACTATAGACTTAGCAAGATAGCTTATGATAAAAATATATGAGCAAGGTATATTTGTGTTTTTATATATATCCAATCGCAATTCGACATGTGGCTCAAGATCTCATAAACACATTAGAAATTGATGCTTGGATTAATAGTACTCACACAATATAAATATAAATTTTCAAATAAAATAAAAAAGTAATATACTAAAATTACGACAAAATTACGATACATGAAAAATGAATTAAGGGGCCGAGAACAATGTGACCAACAATTCTCTATATTGTTGAATCTATTAGAGAGAATTTAACCAACATAGTCTAATATATATCTTTTTTATCGACCGATTATGATGGAGGTTAGATAGATTTTGATTCAAACTTACAATTGGTTTGTAGATAACATTTCCCCAAAATAAATTTTCATATTCAACATCTTAAATATATATATACTTACTTCTATCTATTATTGTTTCCCTTGAAAGAATATAGTCAATAGTATACTAACCCTAAACCCTAAATTAGTTTGATGAATAATAAGAGTGTATATAATAAAGTGTAATTGAAATTAATATAAGGTTCCAAAAGTACCCACCAAGAGGTTAGATATTTCATCTTGTCTCTTTTCTTTAGTGTTGCATTTAACCATTTTTAAGAAAGTCAATAGCTTTAGACAGTTAATCAAAATGTTTAGCTAAATATACATTAAAAAGGGGGGGAAATAATGGAAAAATATATATATCTTATCAACTTGTTAACCAAAAAGTCAATGAAGAAAAGTGGAAGCTTTATGTTCTCACTTCTCTTCTAACTTTCCATATATAAATTTCCCCCACAATTTGTAAAACAAAGATGAAAACAAAAACTTCTTTTTCTCTTCACTTTGATCTTAAGAAAAAAATATGTTGAAGAATAGGGTGCCATCTTTGAAGAAACTAGCCAAAGCGAACGGGGAGCGACGATCAGAGGATTATTCTCTACTAGCGTCGGAGATGGAGGCGGGTGGGGGACGGAGCCCGACACCGAGGGGGTGTGTGGCTTTGTATGTGGGAGAAGAATGCAGGAGATTTGTGGTACCAACTAGGTTTCTTTGTCACCCACTTTTCAAGATGGTGTTGGATAAAACATACAAGGAGTTTGGATTTAATCAGAAAAGTGGTCTTGTGGTCTCTTGTAGTGTTTTTGCTTTTCAAGAGATTTTGAACACTATTGAAGCTAATCATGGTAGCTTCCACTTTGGAGAACTTGTTCATGAGTTCCTTTGATCCAAGGTTCATGGGTTTTTTTTTTTTTTTTTTTTAGTGTTTGAATGGAAAAAAAAAATTGTATACTATATATGGTTTTGGTAAATTCTACTCGGTTAAAATACCTCTAAATCTCTATACTTTGAGTTTTATATCATTTTGACTCATGTATTTGGAGTACTTATAGTAAAAAGATAGTCTATAAGGGACTCTTTAGATCACTAAATTGAGTTTGGGTTAGAAAAACGATTAAAGAGAAAGATTACAAAATAGTAAACGCGATAAACAACTATAGGTGTTCCAAATGGTTTTATTGTAGTTAAGTATGAGTTATAATAATTTGGAGCTTCAACTATTACAATGAAACACTCAATCGTTCAACTCCACCTAAAATATTGATCAATTGTTTTGAAACTTATTATTGAGATATTATAGATTTATTATCATCTTTTCTCAAAAGAGGAGGATATCAATTTAGATCCATTTAGACCCTAAATTTATACGAGTGTATCAATTTAGACTTTGAACTTTTATTAATCTATCGATTTAAACCCTTCATTATGTTTTACTTGGACATTCTTATGAAAGTTGAAGGTTTAAATTGATGAATTTATGAAAACTTATGGTTTAAATTGATACAATTATTAGTTTAAAATTTAAATTGATACAACTTTCAAAGTTCATATTTAAATTGATACAACCTCAAAGTTAAAGAAATGTAAATTGATATTTGTCCTGACCATAATTAATATTTAATTAAATTTAATTCTCTTTCTAAAAATAAAATAAAATAAATAAAAATATTTTATAACAATTTAAATAGTATAGTATTCAATTAATTTAAAAAGAAATTGAGGATGTTATCATTCTTATTTAAAAATGCAAAAAGAAACAAACAAAAGAAAAAAATTGGGACTTGAACGCAAGCTTTCCTCGTTACTAAATAATGCCTCCATCCATCACACTATTTATATGTTGTATTGCATCCTAAGTTTTTTCAAAATATGGTGATCCATGAAAAGATATACCAAATAATAATAAACGGAAAAAATAATCTGTGAAATTATTGTGATAGTTACAATGATATCCTTTACTTTCAATTGAAAAATTGAGTATTCAATTTCAAATATATATAAACTTAAAATTAGGCTCTCAAACTTATAAAAAGATAAAAGATTTAACAATGGTATAATTTTGAATGTTTAATTCTTATCATTTATAGATTCAATTTTAATATTTATATAAGTTTAAGAGTTCAATTTTTCTGTTAAAAGTTTAATAATGTAATTGTAACTATTAATGTATCTCAAAATACTTTTGCAATTTGCCTCCAAATAAAACTGAAATATTTTTAATAATAAATTTCCAAATAACCCCATATTTCTAATAAGTTTTTTTTTTAAAAAAAAAGAAATATATATTAAAAATCCCTTTTTTTAAGAAATCATCATTCTAACTGAATATTTGATATTCCCATATAATTATTACCCCCTCTAAAATTCATTTTTTATTTTTCTAGTTATGAAGCAAAAGAGCATCAATATGCATCATAAAATTACACATAACAAACGACGCACATACACATTTCCAAAACCAACCAAAATTCTTAGTCTTCATCTACTTCCACGGTACCATTGACCAGAATTTTCTTCATCTCATCGAAAATTTGGTTCATTTGATCTCGGGAAAACAAAGGCGACGGGTACACACAAGCACAATCCAACTGACCATCACGAATCATGTCAAATAAGGCGATCGATGGCCCGACACCATGTGCAGAGGCATAGCCAATGTAGTCATGTAGGCCGAGGTTCTGCTGCTCAGGACCGGAAGTTTCGATGATGGGGTCTTCGAAGACCGAGATGAGGGCCGTTCTCATGGATGAAGATGGAGTGAGGCTGGGATTTTCAATGGCTTTGCGCATGAGGAAGTTCAAGTCAGACATGTCTGAGAAATGCTTGTTGTTGTCTTTGGCATTCGAGAAGGAAAAATAGCATCGCTTTGCCACTTCCCATAGTGTATCTTCAGCTGATATGTCATGTGTATTGAGAATGGCAGAGTGATAGAATCCTGAAATGTATTTCAGAAACAAAAAACAGAAACCAATCATGAGTTTCTATTCAATTTAACTGTTTCTACGTTTGTACAAATGAGAATTAAGGTCGATAGTTATTTGGTCTTTTGTTTTTAGTTGGTGGAGAAATAGCACAATAAAGAAAAACACTTATCGATAGAAATAATGTTTAAAAATAAGAAAAAAGGCCAAATAGTTACTGAACAAAGCTCAAGTTGTTGAACAAGGGCGAAGTATTTAATCCCATAAAATTAATTTTTATCAAAATTGGTTGAATAATAATTTTCACTCAAAGAAACGTAATAAGTGAATTTGTTTCTAAAATTTATAGTGAAAATGCTAATAGATAATAATTTTTTTAAAAAATAAAATCAACAATAGACTAGTAACAGAGAAATTAAATTTCAGATTTATTAAAGGTACTTGAACTAAAATTGGACATATGAAAATACAGAAACTGAAATTAAACAACTCCCAAAGTACCGGAACCAAAATTGCATTTTAACCTAGAATACTTTTAATTCAATAACGAAGAGATAAGGATTTGATCAACTTCCAACCTTTGCTTTAACCGGTTGAACAATGTATGACGATTATAAGCTTAATCTACGAAACAAAAAAATTTCTAGTTTTTGACACCGTAATGTTCACATGGCACACTAAGAAGCATGAATACAAAACACGAAAAACAGATACGCCATGTACACGGAGAGACTTCAACATGCAGAGAAAGTCGAATAGACATAGAGTTAATCGAGCGATATTCGAGAGAGAGAGATATTTCAAGAGTCCAAAAAAGAGAAGGGAGCTGAATGTTACCTAGATGGTGGCTTGTGAGGGGAGGGTCAAGGAGAGAACGACAATCGTTGAGTGTAACAACAGCATATTTCTCTTTCTGGTAAGGAGGAAGAAGGTCCTTAGAACGACGAGTAGCAATCAATCCAGCAGCTGCTAGAGCTCCACACAGCTTAATGCCTCTCAATTTGCACCCCTTCAAAAAAACATTCTTATCAAATCAAATAAATTCGTACTCGTTTGTTAACTCTTTAATTTCCTGTTAATTATATGAACGAGCTTCTATGTTTTGTTTTCTAATTTATACCATTTTTTTTAAAATTCAAGCCAAAATTTAAATACTGAAAGGAAATTTAACAGTTTGCTTGATAGAGTATTTGAAAACAAGTCACTTTCTCCTTCTTATCTACTATTTACTCCAAACACATCCTACATCCTAACCAAATTAAAGAGAATGATGTTTTTTAATTTTTTTAAGACATATAAAAGTTCAAAATTATTTTTTCAGACATTTTTTTATAATTTACCTTGAAAAAAACTAAAGGACCAAACAAAAATATTATATATATATATATATTTTAAAAAAAGAAAGATTTATTTAGATTAAATAATAGATCAAGCATATTATAAAATGGATGACTTTGCAATAAAAATAAAAAATTTATTATTTCGAGACGACATGTCGTCCCCACCACTTTGCACTTTACATCAAACGTACACAGCCAAACGACAGTGACAGCATGGACATTTTACACTACCAAAACCTGACTCCCTATACCTAACCACACCGTAATAAAACACGTTCCTTTTTTAAAATAATAATAATAATATCCTACGCTGTGTCTGACTATGAATTAAAATATTGAAAAGACTTTACTCACAAAAAAAAAAAAAAAAAGGAAGGATAATAAAAGACAATTTTTTTTTAAAAAAAAAGCTTACAATAAATGAGCGTTGAAATATATAAAAAAAAAAAGATCATTCTTTTTTAAACAATATGATTTATTATTATTATTTTTTTAAGAAATATGATTTTTTTAGTTGAAATTAGCAAATACAAATAACACATTGCAAACATTTCAGCAATGTAATTACGACTCAAATGTGATTTCTCTAAAAAAAACAAAAATTAGTTCTTAAAAGACTTTAATCCATTTTTTTTAATTTCAATACTAATTTTTATTCTAAAATTTATAGTTTCCAAACTTTAATAGGAAAATGACTATCTAGTCCTTGGATAAAAAAAATTAAATACATTATTTTTGTGGTAGAGAATGAATATCAAACTTACTGATACTATATTAAAAAAATGATAAGATTTTAATGAAAAGAAAACGACTTTTTTTTTTTTGGATAGAAGACATGAAAAAGACTCAAGAGCGTTATTGATGTTTGTCCTATTTATTCTCTTATATTCAATTCATTCATGAAATAATAAAAGTGATTAATAAGAAATTTATTTGAGAGAATATTTTTTATAAATAGGCCAAAATAGAACATTAAAAAATGAAAATTTTTAATTCATCCTCTAAATTTCTTTTAAAAAATTATCCCACCTTTTTTTTCCTTCAAATATCGGATAATTATATCTAAAAAAGCTGTGAATTTCATTAAGTATTATTGTGAAAGAATTTGAATTCCTACCAATAATAAAGGCCTAGAATGATTTTTCTAAACGGAAAAAAAAAAGACTTAGATTGATAAATGTTAATATAATATATAATGCACAAAAAGGACTATACTCAGGCTTTATAAAAATAAAGATAAATTGAAAAAATCATCCCTAAAGTAAGATGATAATTGTATTTATACCTCAAACTTTCAATGGTAAAAAATGGACTTTTATACTTAATCAGTGTTAATATTTGGACTCTCAAACTTATAAAATTGTCAAAATTTTAACAATGCAATAAGTTCATAGATTCAATTCTTATAATTTAGGGTTGAATTTTCGTAATTGCAAATTTAAGTGTCTAATTTTAACACTAATATAAGTTTGCAGCAAAAGATGGAGGGTTAATTGCAATTTTGATCCTTTGCAATTTGTCCAAATAAATAGTAAAAACTCGAAACGTTTGTTTAGCAAATTAGTTATTACTTATTTTGGTCTATAAAAAAAATAGAAAATGGGAAAAATACTAAAAATAATAAAACGTAAATGAATATCTTTTTAGACTGAAATCTGATTGGGTTTTATGATATAGATGGGTCCCACTCCTGTTATGATTATTGAGATTTGAATATTGATATACCCACGTAAATTTTAGAAAATAAAAAAAGAACTACCAACATTTTCCCGAGAAAATGAAGGAAAATTTGCGGAGAAAAGACAAAGAAGAAGAAGAAAGAAAGAACTTACAGCGAGAAGTTTCTGAGTCTCATCGGAGTTCATCTTCAACCTAATCATCTGAGAAAATCTCTCCGAATTCGGATCTTTGAATTCCAAATTCGCTAATCTGAACGAATTCAACGAGTAACCAAGCATGTCTAAACCACGCGCCCAAAGAGACTTATTCGCTTTTCCGTTTGGGATTAGATCTTCAATCCCCAATCCAATCTCACCATTATCCCCAATCTCAAATCCTCCGCCTTCTATTTCTCCTTCGGCCGCCGCAAGCACTAGCAATTCTCTCAATAGTGCCGCCGCGGCTGCACGATCGCATGTCGCCGTGTGGAGGCTGAGGAATACCGCCCATTGGCTCTCGCTTACCGTGTAGACGGTAGCGAACATTACGTCGGTGTCGGAATACGAAGGATGGTTCGGATCGAACCACGTGACGCGGTTGATCTCGTGCTCGTGGATCTTGTGGAAATCGGAGACGGAAGGATCGTCGGCGTCAGGATGAGAGGCGATGGCGCGTGCGGTGTTGGCGTGGTCGAGGATCTGGAGGTGGAGAGACGGAGAAGGAGGAATGAGGAAGGAGAAATCTCGTCGGGAAGGATCGTGGTGGATTTTGCAGCGGAGGATTGGGTGGAGGTTTTGGAGAGTGTGGAGGGAGGATTTGAAATGGGGAATATCAGGAGGTTTTGAGAGGAGTAAGCCGAGGACGGTGGTGCCGGTGCCACCAGGGACGGCGCAGCACCAGCTGTGCTCGGTGCCACCGACGGGACGGGATTTGTATTCGCCGGCGGGAGGAGGAGGAGATTGATCTGACATTTCGGAGGTGGTGACGGAGGGAGTACAGAGAGGGAAGTGCCGCCGCGAGAAATCTGATGCCTTCGAAGACAAAGAAAGGGATTTTAGATATTTAAAACGACGTCGGATAAGGGTCTTCTGGTCCGGCGTTGTAAGAGTGACATGTCGTTTCGTAATTACGTGGACGAGTGTAAGATTGCCTTTCTTTTTCTTAAAATCTCGTCTATTTTAGAAATATACATATGACGTGTTTCCATATTTTTGTTAACACTTTGTGAATTTTTAGTCCAATTTTGTATATATAAACAAGTTCTTTAAATTTTTTTTTTTTTGTTATTTAAATTACATTTTGAAATCATTTAAAAAGGGTAATAAAATAAAGGCAAAAGCAAATGTTTAAAAGTAATAAATTATATGGTTGAGATCATTTCGATTACTTTACAGCGAAGTTCATAAAATTTAATAAATTTAAATTGAAAATTTGTGTTTGAAATTAAGTTTATTGAAAATAGGCTAAATAATAATAATAATAATAATAATAATAATAATTTTTATGTAAATAAATATAAAATGTAAATATATTTTAAAATTTTAGAGTGAAACATGCTAAAAATTGGTTTTTAAAATTTGAAAAAAAAAAATCTGGGAGTTAAGAAACTATTTGAAATACATGAACTGGACATATTTAAATAATTTTTAAAACAAAAAACAAGATAAAAATGAATGTATCCTCTGGATAAAGAGAAAATCGCAAAATTGACAAAAAAATATTTATAAAAAAAAAAAAAAAAAAAAAAAAAACTAGATCCATGCCTAAAGATTTAATTTTTTTTTTTGCAAAAATCACAAAAATGATTGTCCAACCCAATTTAAAAGAGGAATTAAAAATAAAGGTCTAAAATATCCTCATTGATTCACACATTTGCGCATTAAATTTGATTGTTATGTGATTGATAGTTATTTGATTACCTTTTGACTGTTGTATGTTTACTTTTTTTTTCTCATAGTAATTATTTATGTTGCTTGACTGTAAAAGTCTTTTCTTAAATACTTTCTAAAAGTACAATTTGACTAAATCATCATCTTGTGATTATCATTTGATTATTTAGTGTTGATATGTAGTTGGTACATTTAAAAATAACTAAAACAATTCACTGATACATTAAAAAACTACTAAAACAATATAATGTGTACTCACGTGAAAACAAAATAATAGAGATATATTTGATAATCACGTTATGATTGTTCAAATAGGTGCAAATTTACATTTTCTTCTATTATGACCAGCATGCTTACACCGACGATTTTTTTGTGTGTTTTGCCAATTCAATAATTTAAGGAATCTTTTCTTTTTGAGATCTTCTTGCTTGACGTTTAACAATCAAAGATAATATAGTGTCGTTCACCTCTACAATACTTCATTCGTTCATCTTTACATTTTTTCTCAATATTGCTTAATGTTTAACTTTATCCAAAGATGATAATAAGATATCAATCGGATAACAATTCTATGACAATTAGATAACAATCACGATGTAAGTTACGATATTCAATCTCAAGCTAAATATAAACTAAGAAAATCCAAATCAAATCCCTATCGATGAATCTACACTCTTCAATCTCTCTAAATTCCAACAAAATCGAGCATAAATTACTGAAGTATAATCTTCGAGCAAACAAATTAAAAATAAATTAAGAAGAATCTCTAATTAAATAAAATGGATTTATTACTGGATTTTCATTCTAGAGGATGATCATTGAGGGATTAATTAACAAATTAAGAAGAATTTGATTGTCATATGATTACCAATGATGTCGGTTGATATTTGATTACTATCTAATTGCTATTTGATACGAGTTTGTTATCAATTGCTATATTCTACTGATTTTGTTGTTTGATTGTTATTTGATATTAATTGTTGTCTAGTCGTTAATGATATCGATTGTTATCTAATGGTTGTTTGATTACTTTAATATTGGTTGTCAATTATACTACTTGTTGTTTGATTACTATCTAATACTAATTGTTAATAATACCAATTGTTATTTAATTACTAAACCCTAATTTATAATAAGTGTGAGCGATATCAATTACTATATGATTGTTGTTTAATTACTATCCAATACTAATTGCTATTTTGTTGTTTTTATCGAATCCTTCAATTGCTCTTAGGTGATTTTGCATGTAAGAAAAACAAAATAGTTAACAAAAGAAATAAAGCATTTATATTTGAAATGAATGTCATACACATGTGTAGATATTTTGACACCTATTATCTATTTGTTTTTTTTTAATTTATGACTGAATAGAAACACACAACCAAGTCACGAAGGGTGACATAATTTGAAGTTGTACAAAAATTTGTTGTGATGATTGATAGAAATAGAAAGAAAGAGATTCAAATTAAAGCCAAACAGAGATCAAATACCAAGTTTTAGGATGGTTTTCCATCATATACGACACTTAGCTTTTAAAGGTAACAAGTATAATCTTAACTGTTGATACAATCACGTCTTCGGAATCAATTAAAGAGTGATTTGGTAGTGTCGTAGAATTGAGGTTTGATTATATAATTTTGATTTACAAAGCAACTATATTCTTCAGCACCACAGTTTTAGGGTCAGTATTTCCATAAATATTTCCATTCTTTCTCGACTAGGTCCAAATAATCTTGAAGGGTACAATCGATATTTTCTTCCTTTTCTTTGAAAGCCACAAGCGCTGGTTTGGAGATGGCAAAGAAAGCAAAGCATGCAATATGAGGGCAAGTTTGGAATAAACAATAAAGGGTAATTTACATTTAAATTTTTTACCATATTTACAAAATCACAAATGTGAAAGATACGCCGTAAAATACTGTTCCAAAATTGACAGCGATTACAATTTCCCGTAGTTTTATACAGTAATTTTTTAACTATTTGTTTTGTATTGTGTATCACTCAAATAATTAATATTATTATTTATGGGTATTTCAAGCAAAATATTGAAATGAAGTGAGCTATTTCCCTTCATGAAACTCTTTCTTTGTCTATTTACCAGTAAATTACAATAAAATTTAGACTTATTGCTAGTTATCATGATTTTAAAAAATTGTCTTCTATTTATACCATAAATTACGAAATATATTTACATATATTGAATTTTCTTGCCTAAAAATTATTGCTATTATTTGATCAACTTCCATAAGTAGCTTTTCGATTTTTTTTTTTTTTAAAAATTGGCTTAGAATTCAACTATTATATTTAGGAAATATGCATGTTATTATAAGATATTGAGAGAAAATAGATTTAATGTTTAAAAACAAAAGCATAACACAAAATGGTTACCAAACGATGTCTTAATTATGTGTTTATTTTGGCCACGTCCTTAATTTTTACTTAAATTGTTGCGTAGAACAAAAGATGTTCATAGCTTGGTGCCCATGCACGATGGTTTTTCCACTTTCTTAAAATGCTCAATTTGAACTTAACCCTTTGTTTTTGTACTAGATTAAAAATTTGTTGAACTTCGACACAAGAAGAAAATTACGCAGGCCATGCTTACGAACAGAAATTGACCAATCTAAAAAATTAGTCAACCACGAAAATAAAACGGTTGAAAAACCTGGACGAGCAAGGGTATGCATAGTCCATTCCAATCCGAACTTTGACCAAAAGATGAGTAACCAGCAAAGAAAAGTATAACATTATGATCCACCTATTATTGATGAATAATCTCTACTTAATTTAATATGGTTTTGAATTTTTAAACCATCCAAATTTGATATGACCCAATACGAATTTGTTTCTCTATCTTTGTAAAGAGTACATATCCTTAAAAGCTAAGTATTACATTGATAATTAAAATAGGATGAGTCTTAGTAAATATAGGCTAAAATATTTAAAATAATCTAATTTCTATCTATATGTTACTTAATTGCAATAACACGTCATGAAAATACAAGACGTGAAATAGTATTTAAACCTATTTTCTTTTTCGTAAATCACTTAATTTTGAAGAATAATGTAGTGAAAAATAAAAGTAAAATATGAAGTTCCTAAAACACCCCCCAAATCCAAACCAATCCTTCAGCCTTTAACGAGAAGAGTCTTCATGTTAGTAAGCAGGGCCTCCATTTGGTCCCGAGAGTGCAATGGAGATGGATAAATACACGAACAGTCTAGCCGTCCATTTCTAACAGTGTCAAACATGGCGGCGGAGGGTCCTATGCCATGGATGGAGGCACAACCTACGTAATCGTTAATGCCGATATCCTTTTGCATTCCACCTGAATTGTCGAACACCGTGTCTTCGAATATAGTCATTAGCGATGTCCTCATTGCCCCCGAGGCCGTGAGGCTCGGGTTCTCGACGACACGACACATCAGAAAGTTCAGGTCCGACATGTCGGTGAAGTGCTTGTTTGAGTTCTTGGAAGCCTCCACTGTTGTCGAGACTTTCTTTGCTAGCTCCCACAGGTCTTCTCCTCCTTTTATGGTGTAAGAGTTAAAGATGGCAGCATGATAAAATCCTGAAATTTCCAAGGGAATTATAAGTCTTTTTATTGTATTATTTAAATATTCAAAATTAAAATTTTCAAAGATATGGATGTCGGGATCGGCCAAATATGTGCTTAAAATAAGCGTGTAATCCGACATGAATTCTCGTTTAACACTAAAAGTTCTTTTCTCGTCCCATAATTGTTGTCCTAAAAATAAATTAGTAAAATTTACCTAAAAAGGTATATAATTAACTATTCATGTTTTTTATTTTGCGTAAAATAATAATAAATAAATAAATAAAGTGGCCCTAAATTTTGAAACATGTTTTGATTATATCTTGATTTTTGAAATGTTTTGTTTTCATCCTAAAAGTTTGTTAAATAAATATATAAAACTTTGAAATTAGTTTAAAATAGTGTATATTTTAATAACTATGCATATAACAAGGATGTGGATTAACATGAAAATCATTTTCAAAGTTAATCTTTGCATCACAATTACAACTTCAATTTATGCTAAGGATGTTTTTGCAAGTGATGTCATGCACCTTTAAACTTTCAAAACATATTTTTTCCCTTTTCTTAAAAAAAAATTCAATATACTCTTTACCATCGATTTAAAATGGAAATCATTAATGTTTTAGGTAAAAAATACTCTTAAAGTTTCAAAAGTTTAAGATAGATCTTAATTTTAAAAAAATAAAGAAATACCCAACTGTTAAAAAAATTATTAACAATTAGGGTACTTACAAACTTTTAAAAGTTTTAATGAAATTTAAAAAGAAAACAAAATTTATTTATTTATTTATTTAATTTGTGTGGTAGTTTAGGCCTCATTAAATAATGATGTTTACTATTTTCAAAAACAGACATAAATACCAAACGTGGCTTAAACGAGAATTAATGAAAAAAAAGGGCAAAAGTGGAAGCCCTTATTTAATAGACAATTTTTTAATTTCTAAACATCGATTCAGAAATCGTAGTCGTACGTATAATTAATATTCATAGCTACCTAAAAAAGAGAGTTTCAAAAACGGCAAAGAATGCGACGTTAAACCTTGTAATTAAAACCCTAAAATATCATGAAACTGGAAATAAATTTATGAAATTAAAATTAAACGTACCGAAATGGTGGGACGTCAGCGGAGGCTCAAGATATCGCCGGCAGTCTACTAGCGTTATGATTCCGTACTTTCGGTGGTGGCGGTCGAACCCGTGGCTGCCGGAGCTGTGAGCCGCCACCAGCCCCGCCGCAACCAACACTGAACTCAATTTAATCCCTCTCAATTTGCACTCCTGGTCGTGATTTTAGGTTTTAGAACAAAATTATTAAATTATGAAGGGGAAAAAAAACAAAGTATTTAAAGGGTTTATTCAAAGAGTAGTTAGGTTTAATGGGTATTGTTTTTAGGCCGGAAAGTATTTAGGTTGCATTGCGCCAAACTTTTTTTAGCTCATTTAGTCGTCAAATCATAAAACGGCCACGTTTAATTGTTTTTTCTAAATAATATATTTTAAAAATATTTACAAATAACGATCTATCGTGATCTATTATTTGATTTTGTTGCGAATGTAAATATTTTGTCCACCCTAATATTTTTTTACAATTCCTCTTCGTTATATTTGAAAACCATCCAAAAAAAAATAAAAGCAAATTACAAAAGTTTTTATTTCAACCAGATAATCATTATTTTATATTAATGTTCAATCTTTATTTTTATTTCAATTAATTTTTCTTCCAAAATGTTAGTAGATTTAACATTAATATAAGTGGGTTCCACTTAATATCTAAAAGCACGTTAACCTACCCCACAATGAATAAAAGGAGTAAATTTTATTTCATAGATTCAAAGAAAAAGAGAAAATTTATAGATTAAACGTATATATTGATAATGGAAGAAATTTTTCATAGGTTGAATGTCGGTTTGGATTGATGTAAAAAAAAATTAAAAATTCATTTTAATTTAAACTTTTTTTTTATAAAAGTTATTTAAAGCACACTTCAAAAGTGATCAAGATATTGAGTGGTTACTAGATACTCTATTTTTTTTTTTTCAAATGAATTACTTTTTAAATTAAACATTTGAATATTCAAACGCATCATAAGTCAACAAAGTTTAGGTCAATTAACATATGAACACGTTGAATATATGTTAGTCCAAATTCATACATCTATTTATACTAAAAAACAATCCTAGATTGAGATTGAGTATATACATTAATACCCTACCATGAGCTTTAATTTAAAATACATATTTTGATTAATACAAGTTTTCGACAAAAAAAAAAACGAGTCATTAATGATTTATGTCTTATAAAATCTTAAAAAGGATTATTTTGTAAGCAATCTAAAAATAGAAATATGAAAACAACATTTGATGAAAAATCAGATTAGAGTCCACATTATGAAGAAGATGAACTCTAAAGAGAAAAAGGTATAGAACTTACGGAGAGAATCTTGTTCGTTTCGGTTTGGTTGATCTGAAACCTAGCCAACTGCGATCGTCTCGCAGATTTTACATCTTTGAATTTCAGATTTGTTAATCTCAATGAATTCACAGAGTGGCTAAGCATATTCAATCCTCTGGCCAACAATGGCTTCTTCATCAAATTTCTAGGAACAAGTTCCTCTAATCCCAGCTCCACTTCCCCTTTTTTCTCTCCGCCTCCGCCGTCGCTGGTCATCAAAACAAGCAGTTCTTCCAGCAACGACACCGCCGTGGTCCGGTCACACGCCACTACGTGTAGCCGGAATATAGCGACCCATTTCCCTATCCCAACTTCGTACAAATTAACAAACAAAATGTCCGCCGCCGCGTCGGAGCCGGAGGAGGTCAGGCTCCGCCAGGCGGTGTTGTCGTTGAGTTCGCGTTCGAGGAGAATTTGAAAAGGGGAAAGGGAGATGTTGCCATTAAGGGCATTTTGGTCATTAAGGAGGATTTTGGAAGTTTCTTGAATCCCGAACATTTTGAGTTGAACGAAGGGAGTGGGAGAAGTAAGGAAGGAGAAAGTGGAAGAACTGTGGTTGTAATGGAGTTTGGATTTGAGGACAGGATGGGAATTTTGGAGTTTGTGAAGCGCATTTTCGAGAAGTTGAAGCTTTGGGGGTTCGGTGGAGGACAAAGCTAGGATTCCGGTGCCGGTGCCACCAGGAAGGGCGCGACACCAGGCGTTTTCGGTGGTGGAGACGACTCGACGGCGGGTGGCGGAATGTTCCATATGGGAAAATCGGCGGCCAGAGAATTTGAACGGAAAAGAATAATAAAGGGGTTTATTAGTTGTGTTTTGAAGAAGCGGCGGCTTTTGATTTTGTGCTGGGTGATTTATAGAAGGTTATAAAAGCTTTTTGTTGGTGTGAGCATTAATGGCGGCTCGTGGTTGTAGTTATTTCAGCTATAGAGAGCCGGGAAAATTTTTAATATTTTTGCTCAGATTTACGTAGTATTTCTATTGGATATTTGACACTTTTTTTAAATAGTTTATTATTTTAGTTTATGACTACAAATATTATTTCATTATTATTTTATTTTAGGACTGCACAATACTCTTTCAACCATATGTAATAAATGGAGGGTAATCTGAAAAGAGGTAATGTTTTGGTGCATCCGTGTATTTATTACACACGTAGAAAATCAAAATATTTAAATAAATAAGTGATTAAGAATAATTTGTTGGTAGAATTCACAAGGTAGATGTAGTCTAAGATGCAATTAAGTTTTTTTTTAAAAAAAAGTTGGAGCTATCGTTTAGAAATAAAAACAATAAATAAATAAACGAGGACCGTAATCTTTACCAACAAAGTTTCATCTCCATTCATTAGCTCAAGGGACTCCAAGACATCAAATTTTAATTCAATAGGGGGTGTGTCGGTTGATATATATTAATATAAAACTAAATTTTAAAATACAAACTTTTAATTTAATATCTAGTAAATCGATGACTTATAATAAGATACAAAATTGGAAGGTTAATGACATAATAATATTTTTAAAACTTAAAAGGAAAAAAAAAGACCATTATTGAAAGTTTAAAAATCCAATGAAAATTAAGTTTATAATTTAATCTATAATTTTTTTTTTTTTTTAATTTCATCTCACGCAAAATTTATTGTTTAAGAATTCATTCTAAACGTTTTACTTTTTAGAGGAGCAAATATTAAAATAATAATAATAATAATTAGATTCAATTTGTAAATTTTAAGAACACAAACTTAAAATACTTCCATGTAATTTTAAAAGTTAAATTGCTAATTTACTTCTTCTAGTTTAAATTTTAAAAAATTCCTATTTATTGAAAAAAATTGAGTGAATTATACTCGAATGTATTTTAATACGAATAAAAAAACACAATATTCATGTTTTGATTTTTTCCATTTGAGATTCAATGAAATCAACATGAATTATAAAAAAAAAAAAAGAATTGGACCTATATAAAAATAGTGGTTGAATATCATCAATATCAATTTGCATATGGTTGAGTCTGCACTATATATCTAAACTCTCCAAAACATTTAGGGGATAAAATATTTTCCAACTCATCTTTATTCATCCTAATCAAACACATACACACAAATAATAACGATAAAAAATTCTCCATAACATAAATTATGATCAGACATAAGATGAAAAAAAAGAAAAAGATGATCTATCTAAAAAAAATTATTTCATTTTTTAATAAAAAATAGATCTTATAGTAAAAAATTTAAAATATTACACGTTTAGTCGATAAATTTGTTTGAGATAAAAAGAAGGGTTTAGGGGTTCTGGTGGGGAGTTTATGGAAGGTTATAAAAGCTTTTTCTTGGTGTGGGTATTAATGGCGGTTCGTTGTCGTAATTGTTTCACCACTTGGGCCGGGAAAGAAATTTAATATTTCTATCCAATATTAAATAGTATTTCTGTCCAATGTTTGACATTTCTTGAGTAATATATTATTTTCATTTTAATTTGTGAGTTCAGCGTATATTTTTTTTTTTTTTAAAAAAATGCGTTAAACCTTAAACCCTATTTCTTGAATAGTACTGTTCTGGAGACAGTAATAAATGAAGAACTACTATCACCCTAAAATAATAACCATACGATTAATACATACGGTTTGTTTCATTTTGATCTTTATATTTCTAAATATTTAATTGATCATATTTGTAATAGAATTAGGATTCATAAGTTGAAATAGAAAATTATTATTTGAAAAAAACAAGCATAAAATGTGATAGAAAATTATCGAGTCAGTGAATTTAGATAAAAAAAATAATAGTATCGAGTTATAACTCATCTCCGGGAATAATTTTCAATCACATAAGAGATAAAATGAAAATATAAAAAATAAACGTATTTTTTTTAAAAGAAAACTTTTTTTGTACAACAACTTTGTGATTTGATATTGAAGTATATTGCACATAAATGTTTTGCTTGAAATGCACTTAAGTACTTTTAAAAAATGTTTATTTTTAAATATAGTAAAATAAACTAAAATAGTTATTAAATATAGTAAAATTTTAGATTTTATCAATAAATAAATAGATACTCATAGACTTCTATTGGTGTCTATTAATAGACTGATAGAAACATATCCATGTCTATCAAGTCTGTATTGATAGAATCTTAAATTTTGTTATATTTTGTAAATATTTGCTAATGTAATTATTTTTGTCATTTTTTATAATTGCTTATAAATAAATGGGTTTGATTTAGGGTACTGTTGACTCAACGCTCCACCTATCTTCAGATCTAAATCGCCACCCAACAAACTTTATTCTGTAAACGACCTATTATTTTGAATTTCTTCTCCCATTTCCTAATTTTGTGATAATTTCTTATTTTGCTCGTCTCCTTTTCTGATCATATAATTTTCCACATTATTTTGCAACAACCAAGCACAAATCTATTATGGATCTGGTTGACAATTCAAATTTATTAAATGTAATAAATATGTATTTGACATATAATTCGATTCTGTTTTTGAAAATTATATTTGGATTCTGCAGGTTTTTTAAATGAAATGTTTACGTTTACATTGTATATTTATGTTGAAACAAAGTGCGGTGGAACTGAATTAGTAGACAGGACACTTTATAGAATGCCAACTGCAAATGAAAAACCAATTAGATAAAATGGCTGAAAGGTTCGTGATGATCTCGATAGAAGAGCACATGGAAAATTGACAAGAAAATAGTTCCATCCCTGTGAGTAATTTTTGTTCTTTTTTCTTAAATTTATTTATTATATTTATTTTTGGTATTAAATTTACAACTTTGTAAATAATATTTTAATGATAAAAAGGGTAAAAAGAAGAAAAGGAAGAAGAGAAAACCATTTAATTCCATAGTACGAATCAGCTGAAAATAGAGTGCCCAAACTGCGAGATTTGCTCTTTTGCATTAAGGGCAGGGCGCCCCCTCCCCCTGCCCGCCTCTAAATAGTTATTGATCCTCAGCGTCGAGCACCTCTATTATTTTTATCCTCAAAATTAGGCACGTCTGTGTTTTCCAATTCATAATGAAAATTAAATGTAGTTGTAATAATATTTCATCGATGAATCTATCGTAAATGTGTCTCAATTGTAATTATAGTTTAATTTATTTTAATCACGTTTACTTAAGTACGTTGCAAACATAATTTGTTTGTGATCAAGATTGTTTACTTTACAATATTTGGTATCATTGTATTCTCACCATTACTGTTATTGTTACCATTTACGATCAATCGGTAACGATAATAATAATTGTAGCATGTTTGTAGATCTTCTACTATAAAAGTAACAATATATATAATTGTAATGGTAACCGTAGTGTGCCACATAATTCTCAAACACAATCATATGATCACCCTCTTAATTTCGCGATTGGACAACATTTGTTGATTATGAATTAAAAATATGTTTTTATTTAAAATCAAGAAAAGAAAAAGAGATTAAAGTATCCATTTAATTTTCTTATTTTTCATCTAATTTAAGTCTCAAATTTAAAAATAGATTCTTAAAATCAAGTGTTTAACGATTTTCTAAATTTTCTATTTTGTATATAATAAGTTTTTAGAACTTTTAACTTTATGGTTAATAGACAATTGATCTATTCCACGTTAAAAAAAAGAAGAAAATTCATGAACTTATTGAACAAAAAGATGAAGCTTTAAGCTTCAATTAGATATAAAATTCAATTATATATATATATATATATATATATATATATATATGTGTGTATGTATATTTTAGGTCGGTTAATAATTTTTTTATTTAAAAAGAAGTAAACATGTTAAGAGACTTGTAAGACTTAAAATAGAAAGTCAAAGATTTACGAAACATTTTTTAAATAAATAAATTTATTAGATACAATATTAACAGTTTGAATACATATTAGATATTTTTAAAATAACGTAAAATGTAGTTTGATCTACGAATTAAAACGGAACATTTTAAAGTATGGAAGATGGTTTAAATGACATTTGAAACGTGGTCCTTTCTTAATTAATAAAGATAAATCTCACTTAGAATTATGAATTTTTCAATTCAGAGAACATATATCCACGTTAATTTGAGTGTGCCAAATATAGTAATGATTTGTTAAATAGAAGAGCTTTTAAATAATATTGTACTATATTTGCAAATAATAATAATAATAATAAATTTTGGGTGTTTGGTTATTAATTTTTTGTTAAAAAAAATAAAATTAGTCAGCATCATTAAATGATTAGCACTAATTATAGTAATAATGTTAAATTTGAAACCTTTTAGTTTTTAGGTTTGAATTTAAAATTTATGAATATAAATACTACTATAAACTTATTGTTTGTCTCATCGACTTAATTATATTTTATAGGAAAACAACATCAAATCAAATAAATAAATATAAAATTAAAAAAAGTATATTTGCCACTAGTCACGTTCATCTCCCACCAAGCAAGCTCATCAACAACTTTGTTTTGACAACAAATAATATGAGTTGAAAACTTGAACACTTCGTCAATGTATGAACCTAGTTGAAGATAAGTTCATCCTCATCTCTATGAAGAAGTCTTATTATTGCACAAAGATAAATTTATATGATGTATTTTACCGTACATGTATATAGTGAACGAAAATTGAAAATCGAATGTCGTTGGGAACATATAGTTTAAGTAGTGATAACATAAATTATATCTTTAAGTAAAAGATCAGGCTTTAAAATATTTCTTTGTTAAATTTAGGTCACACTTAGCTTACCAATCCGTAATCAAAATTGGTACAGTTGTAGTGAAAGTTCATTGATAGATCAGTCGTAATGGCTAGTGATCATCCTCCGTTTGTCAATCAATTTGCATTTTTATTACAAATTTAGAAGTGAATCTCAGGTACTAGTACGAATACAGAAGAGATAAACAATAACGAACATAATTAAATACAATTTACTTTTCCAAATTATCATTGATTTATTATGTTTCTCTTAAAGTAAACGTGACTTTTCACGATAATAAAGGCTCGAAGATACTTACACACTCTTGGAAATCTCAAACCCCCACGTTTCGTTCTTTCCTAGCAAAAGCAAAAAGATGGGTCGTGAGAGAGAAGATAATTGTACCTAACTTTCATTTTTATTGAATTCAACTATATGGTTGAGGGAGAAAATTATCATTTTTATTAGTAGATATATCTTGTAATAATATTTCATTAAATGAATTCTTAAATCTAAAACTAGTTAGATTTTAAAAGACGAGCCATCAAGGTAAATATGTATATATATAGGAATATTTTAAAAAACATAAGTAAATAAATTATTTAACTTACTCGTAAAATATAACTAACATGTTACTTTTTATTTGTGATGGACCGCAGTAGGTTTAGATACTAATGAATATCTCTTTGTGTCTATCACTAATAAAAAAGTAAAAATTAGACTATATTTATAAATACTTTTTAACATTTTTGTCATTTCAAACAATATGTATTTGTGTGTATATATGTGCGTCCGTCCCGGTGGATTTAGTATAGGTCCAGGCGGCTCGAGCCCCTCTCAACTTTATGTTTTTTATATAATATATATATACAACAAACTAAAATAATATCAATGTCAAAAGATAGTTTAGTGGTTTGTTGTCTCTCAGCCCCACTGGACTCAGGTTGTTTTTAGCTCCTGTCAACAATTTTTTTGAATCTACCACCGTGCGTGCGCGTGTATATATAAAACAGAATATTGTTTAAAAAAAAGGGAAATGAGATTGAAGCTTATAGTATTGAAGATGATCAGTAGGTCACATGGAATATTTAATGAATAATAGTTCGTGAATGGGATGATAATGAAGTAACTTGACTTTTTTAAATAACTAACAATATGTTCATTAAAGGCTTGACATTAGGAACCTGATTCTTTATTTCTTTCTTAAAAAATAAAAGTAACAACTTCATATATAGTAGGGTTAAAACCGTCATCTTATATGCCAAAAAAGCTTAACGATAGCTAGCATGCACTCCATCACTAAGTTAGTAGTTCGATTGTCTTTCGTATACTAAAAACAACATTGTCTTATATTCGTAATATTAGATTAAAAAATGTAAAAACTATTGTTTGAATGATACGAGTTTGATTACAGTCACACGGTTGAGGTTTAGGTTTTTGTCAATAAACTTCTTAAACATATGAAATTTTTTATGAAATGGAATTGAATGCAAAATGTACACACACTTTAATAATAATAAAAAAGGAATGAAGAGTTGTTTCAATTAAATTCTCAAAATATATGATTGCTACAAAAGTCATAATCTAATTCTAACAAGTTTTTTCTTTTTCTAGATCGAATATTTTAGAGTATCTAGAATCAAAGGATTTGATCCATTTCAACCAGGAAGGCCGTTGTTGAGAGAATTTGACAGTTCTTCGTTTTGGTGTTTAATTAATGAATTAACTATTTAGAAAATAAAGAAAAAAGAAAATATACTATACGAAACTTGAATAATGTAGTAGATATGTTTATAATTTTGATTAATATCAAAGTTAAAGGTTGAATCCAGTGGTGATAATATAGTAAATAAAAATGCAAACACCCACTTGTTTAACTGTATATTTATGTTTGATAATGATTGAAGCAAAACCATAGATTCTTTTGGCACCTTCCACATGTAATGCTTTTTGTTTTTGTCGCTTCCAATTTCCAAGACCACAACTCGTCGCCAATTTAATTTTCAAAAAGTTTTTCTTCAAATATCAAATAATTTAACTTTTTTTTTTAAAAAAAAGAAAATAATAATACGAATCACGATCATTTTCATTTGAACATTTTAATTTCATTTTTCTAAACTTTAAATAAATCCATTTTCTCACCAATCTACCTTTTAATTCGGTGAAAAATAATGATGAAATTATAGGATATCATAGACCAATTTACGAATTTAGTAAGCAAAGTTGCGTAAGGCATCGTGACAATGACATTTGAAAGGACGATCAATTATTACTATTTAATAAATTATTAAGTACTAGATAACAAAAAGGATGAATTATGATAAACGAAAAAATTACTTATATTTATAAAATATAACAAAATTTTAGATTTTACCAATTAGAAGTTTATTAGTATTTATCATTGATATGTTTGAAATTTTCAATATTTTGATTTATTTTGCTACATTTAAAAATGTCCAAAGAAAAACTATCTTTTTAGACCTGATTTGGAGTCTAGTTTTTAGTTGGTCCATGAACTTTAAAAGTTATATATTTAGTACTTAAGTTTTCGATTTGGTTTAATTTAGTTCATGAATTTCAATACGTTACCGTTTTACTATTGAGATTTAAGTTTAGTTTCAACTTATTCTTTAAGTTTTAAAATTTACACTTTTATCTTCGATTGATCATTAAATACTTAGTTGCAATCATTAACGCATGTCTATTAATTTATTTAAATCATTGTGAAGTGAAACTTTAAATTTAGCTTAATAGTAATGAAAATAGGAAAACATAATTAAGTATATAATTATCTTAAAATAATTAATATACATTAAGAAAAAAAAGCAAGGTTAATGGTATAAATTTTAAAACTTCTAAACCAAATTAAGAAAAAAAATATTTCAATCGCAAATTTTATATTAAAACTTAAAGACTAAATTAAAACAAAATCCAAAATTTAACAAACTAAATATATAACATTTTGAAATTTAATAGATTGGAAGCTATGCCAGTAAATAATATCACAATTGAACTAGAAAAAACACGACACGTGTGAATAAATGATTGGGTTCGTACAACACACCGAAACAACTTAAAGAGCTATGGTGGAAAATGAACCCATTTGATGATGGGAGCTAACATGACCTAGCTAGGTACAAATACAAACCATACTCATTTAATTTAATAAATGAATTTGTTAATTCGATCATAATTCCATGTGACATCTACTATTTTTGATGAGGTTAGAAGCTCAATATTCTCAACTTACATTTATTGTGCCAGAAATAAGCTACTTTTGAGATGTTCTAATATCTTGATATTTTCATATTTTTACATGTTTGGCATTGACATTTATGTTATATTACCAAAAAGGATGGTTAAATTATAAAAAGAAAAATGTCCCCTCAACTTTTGTAGATTGTGTTTAAAAAATACTCCTAAACTTTTAAAAATTTTAAAAATGCTCTTAAACTTTAAAAAATGGTTAAAAAAATATCATTACTGTCAGTTTTGGATGAAAATCGTTAAAATCTTGTTTAAAAAATACCCGTGAACTATTGAAATGTTTCATAAACACTCTTAAACTTTGAAAAGAAAAAAAGTTTATAAATGCTTTTAATTGATTCAAATTTTATAGCAATTTTATCATAAACAAAAAATTTAAGTTAAGACGTAAAATTTCACAAGATTTTAAAATTGAAACTTCTACTTACAAACACGTTAAAACAATAAGAAGTCAAATAAAAAAAAATGTATTTGATTATTAACACACAACTAAACTTTTGCAATTACTATTAAACTTCTAAAGTTTTAAAAAGTAGTCTTTAGCTTAAAAAAAAAATACTCTTGTTGTTATATAACACAATTCGTTTATATCGTCTTACTTCTTTATTTTTCTTATTTTGTCTCCCCATGCTTCTTCAGTAAGAATACATAAATAAAGCTGCAAACTTTAGTAAGATATAATTTACTCTAGTAAGAATAAAGCAAATAATGGAAACACCAAATAATTTTAGGACTTAAATGTTTTAATGAAGTTGTATGTTAATAGTTCAGTGTGTGTTAAATAGTCCAATACATTTTGTTCATTTGACTAATTATGGTTTTAGTATGTTTTAAGAAGAAAATTTTATTTTGGAAATTTGTGAGATTTTGTGAAATTTTATGTTTTAACAAAGGTTAAAAATATCGATGTTAATGGATACATCGATGTCTTAATTTTATATAAATTTTGATGGAACTATTGATTTCAATGGATATTTATGAAAAATATTATAAAAACAAAAAATCCACAAAATACATTTAAATTAGTAAATGAATATTTTGTTATTTTCAAATAAATAAACATGTATATTATTTATATTAGTGTTATTTTGATGTTTTTTTTTCCGTGGATTTTTCTACGATGTAATAGAAATATTGATTGACCTCTCATATCAATTTTCAACAAATGAAAATTATGTGAAAATATCGACATGTAGATTACTATGATTTTAACTTAAAATTTTAGTTTTATTTTGGGTGCTAAGAAATTTGGTGTAAAAATTGGATTAATGAGAGAATTTTTTAATTTTTTTTTCTAAAATTATGAATATTTATGAAACCTTTCAATAGTTCAGGAGTATTTTTTAAACAAAATTTTAACAGTTTCCATTCAAAACTAATTATTAGAATATTTTTGAACATTTTTTAAGAATTTAAGAGTATTTTTAAGTTTTTGAAAGTTTAAGAATATTTTCTACACAAGCTACAAAGTTACGAGCATCCTTTATAACTTAGGAATAAAAAAAAAAAACCTACAAAGTATGGTAAAATAAGCAATAAAATGGGTAAATATCCTATAAACAATAAACATACATATTAATTAGCTTATTTTAAAATCTTGATTATTAATTCAAATATTTCTTTAACTTTTATTTTTCAAAAACAAAAAAAAAAATCTATAAATTTCATACGTGTAGGGCTATACATTTGGTATTTGCCAAGGAAAAAACATCTATAAACGAACCATTGGGCATTAGTCTAAATCCTAACATTGTTATAAATTTACATCAATAGCCTTTTCTAGTTAAATAAAATAAACACTCTTGTATATATTGATTTGAATACCCCACGAACCACTATTTACAAAAATAATTTTAGTGAATGTTTGAATTGACTTTCTAAGTGCTTAAAGAAGTGTTTATACAATCAAAACGTTGTCTAATCATAAGAATTATTCTATTTATTCATAACATATATTTTGCTACATTTAATTAAATGGGAGAACTTATAATGCTATTATTGAGCAGACTCTAAGATGAAATATCTTAATTTATACTAAAAACGTCTTTTTCTTTAATACCACAATTGTAAAAATGGATGATTGAACTTTCGAAAATTTCACATAATATTAATGAGAATATTTCGGCTCAATTGCCATAAAAGCCGGGTGAATTGAGCCAAGCCCATCATCTTAGTTATTGGGCTATGTTTCCGAACATGGGCTTTCGAACCACAAGGCCTAATCCCGAATCTGTCATTTCCACAAAAGGTTCGGGGGCAAAACAGACATTAAACTCGAATAAAACAGCTAGATCGAAAATGATGTGAACCGTCGGATCAACATTCCTCAACATCTATCCGTCGATCTATTAGACGGTAGACACATAGCAAAGCGGCTCTCCAAAATTCAAATTCTTCTCCTCAATCCCGCCTGTTCTTATTTCGGAGCGTCAAAGAGAGAGAGGGAGAGAGAGTGAGAGAGAGAGAAGACGCCATTAGAGAGAGACAACTGAGGAGGAATCAGAGCAGATCTGGTTTTGAAAGTGAAGAAACTGCTTTGGATTTGTTCCTTCTTCTTGATTCTCTCTTTCTCGCCGCCGATTGAACGATGTCCGGTCGTCACGAGAAGGAGAAGGGCGTCAATGTTCAAGTCCTTCTTCGTTGCAGGTATCAGAAATGATTATGGCTTTGATTCTTGTTTTTTGATTTTGCTTACTTTCTCTGATGATTTTGTTGAATAGATTTTGAGAACATCGTGTTTCATCTTGTTGTAGGCCTTTTAGTGAGGAAGAGTTGCGAAGTAATGCACCGCAGGTTGTTACTTGTAATGATTATTCTAGGGAGGTAACTGTGTCTCAGAATATTGCTGGAAAGCATTTTGACAGAGTTTTCACTTTCGATAAGGTACTCATTTCGAAAGTGTTGATATTTTGCTTTGATTATTTTTAACATTCAGGAAAGAAAACTTAGCTACATGAAATTTATGGTTCTTGTTTTTTAATTGCTTTTGAGAGGAGCATTTCTTTGACGTACTAAGTAGTCGGTACAAATCTTAAATCAATTTATGGCTCTTGTTTATTTGTTGGTTCAGGTTTTCGGTCCTTCAGCTAAGCAGAAAGACCTTTATGACCAGGCTGTAGTTCCCATAGTTAATGAAGTATTGGAAGGCTTTAATTGTACAATTTTTGCTTATGGACAAACTGGTACAGGGAAAACGTACACAATGGAAGGGGAATGCAAACGATCGAAGGTATTTTGTTGAGTCATCTGATATTGGTGGTTTTGGTTTGATGCTCATTTTGGTTGATTTGAATTGTTAATTTGACTTCGTAATCTACCAGAGTGGTCCAAATGGAGAGTTGCCTCCTGAAGCAGGAGTTATACCCAGAACCGTGCAGCAGATTTTTGACACTCTAGAGGGTCAGAATGCTGAGTACAGCGTGAAGGTGACTTTCTTGGAGCTCTACAACGAGGAAATTACGGACTTACTAGCTCCAGAGGAGATTACGAAAGTTGCTTTGGAGGAGAAGCAGAAAAAGCAATTGCCCTTAATGGAGGACGGCAAAGGGGGTGTTCTTGTGAGAGGTCTGGAGGAGGAAATTGTTACTAGTGCCAACGAGATATTTAGCTTACTCGAAAGAGGATCAGCTAAACGTCGCACTGCAGAGACATTGTTAAATAAGCAATCAAGGTATTATCAAAGGATGATTATAGGCTTTTAAGTTTACCTATTGTCTTCGCATCGTCTATGTCTTCGCTAGTTTCCATAGATATGTTAACAGTTTTAAAATGATAATGTTCTTTTTGTGTCTCAGTCGGTCACATTCTCTCTTCTCCATAACAATACACATTAAGGAAGCAACACCAGAAGGCGAAGAACTGATCAAATGTGGGAAGCTAAATTTGGTTGACCTGGCTGGATCAGAAAACATATCTCGTTCTGGCGCACGAGAGGTCGCAAAAATTTCAATCATTTTCTTTGTTGTTAAAATTAAGATGACATCCACTGTGCTCCTTATTCCTAGTCATGATAATACAGGGTCGTGCACGAGAAGCTGGGGAGATCAATAAAAGTTTACTGACACTGGGGCGTGTGATAAATGCTCTAGTGGAACATCTTGGGCACATCCCATATAGGTTAGCTGCTCAGTATTAGTATTTTGATATATTCGTATGATGTTTAGTCTCTCTTTCATTTCACATTATGGTAATTGCCTACTTGAATGAACTTCAGGGATAGCAAGCTTACACGGTTACTCCGCGATTCACTTGGGGGAAGAACGAAAACATGCATCATTGCCACAGTTTCCCCTGCTGTTCACTGTCTCGAGGAAACCCTGAGTACACTAGATTATGCACACAGGGCCAAGAATATTAAGAATAAGCCAGAGGTTCGTCCTTCATTTCACTAAGCATCTATAAAAGTGTACTTGTGGTCGATTTCTCATGTTTTTGTTTTTATCACTAGTTAAGTGTGCGAAGGATTGAATGCTTATCCAGGAAAATTCCTGTTCTGAATTTTGTTGCAAATTATTAGCTTTGAGTTTGAGTATCGGGCGTTATTTGGATTTGAAGTGTTTAGGTTGATTCGTTCTGTGCCAGTTTTAATCTTATGTTTCTTTTTCCTGTCATTGTATTAGGTCAATCAAAAAATGATGAAATCTACCCTGATCAAGGATCTCTATGGTGAAATTGACCGTTTGAAGGCAGGTGAGATGGTTTGGATTTGGTTTTGATGTGTATTATCAAAAACTTGGATTTTATATTACCCTAACTGGTAACGGAGTGAGTGAAACATTGTCATTCTTCTTCCGCAGAGGTTTACGCCGCTCGTGAAAAGAATGGTGTCTATATCCCTAAGGAACGATACCAACAAGAGGAGAGTGAAAGAAAGGTTGGTCAAGTCTTTACTTCATGTAGCATTCCTAATCATCTTTTGGTGTTTTTGGAATCTTTCCATATTTTTCGTTTATCTTGAAAATCTTCAGAAGTCTTCTTAACTAATATATTTTCTTTCTCTTAGGCAATGGCAGATCAAATTGAGCAAATGGGAGTAACAATTGAAACTTATCAGAAGGTGACCCCTTATACCCGAGATTAATATTCTCATTTTTCTTTTTGCCTTTGTTACTAATGGCCAATGTTTCAAACAGCAACTAGAAGAATTACAGGATAAATATAATATTCAATCAGTACAGTGCTCTGATTTGAGCAAGAAACTTGATTCTACAGAGGTGAGCTTTACCTATTAGCTGTGATATTTGATGTTAGCTCTTCAAGGGTCTAATTAGTCACTTTGATCACTACAGACAACTCTATTGCAAACTCAAAAGTTGCTATCAAGCACCGAGGAAGAGTTGAAGAAATGTCATTATTTCCTGAAGGAAAAGGATTTCGTTATTTCTGAACAAAGAAAAGCAGGTGCTTATAATTTCTTCTTCGTTCATTTTGATACTTATTCCAGAGTAAAGCTTCAATTTGAACATACAAAACAGAGAACGCTCTGGCTCATCAAGCATGTGTTCTACGGTCGGATCTGGAGAAGGCTCTTCAGGATAACGCTTCATTATTTATGAAAATCGGTAAGTTAGTGGTATGGTGTACAGCTCGTGCCATCTTTGCTACTAGCTGAAATTGGCTAATTTATTTTCCAATATTATAAAAATATAGGTAGAGAAGATAAACTGAATACGGAGAATCGAGCAGTGGTGGATAATTATCAGATAGAGCTTACGCAACAAATTGGCTCTGTTTGCAATATTGTCTCAACGTCATTGTCTCGACAGAATGAACATCTTCAATGTGTTGAAAACATATGCCATTCGTTTTTGGACAAACATGAAAAGGTATTACAAGGAAGTGTGAGTCCTGTAAAATATTTTTTACTAATGGTAATCGACATTTTTTTTGTGTTGAATTGAACTTATCATCTTGACATTTCTTATTGTGTTTTGTTGTTGTCTTTAGGCAATAATGGACATGAAGAAAAAATTATCATCATCGAGAACATTATATATCTCTCATATTGAGGCTTTGCAAAATGTTGTTCGTTTGCACAAAGCCAGCTCAAATGCTACTTTGGAAGATATTTCCTCTTTGGCATCTTCTAGTGCAAACTCCATTGAAGAAGTACGTAGAAAGAAAATTGTAAATTATTCATTTTTATTCAGTCATTCTCTTACATGATCGGTATATTGTACTGTAGTTTATGGTTATCCTTTTTATATGAAAAGTTACGGTGAAGTGACTTGCACTGAGTTGATATCTCTTGCAATTTAGTTTCTAACAACAGAGGCTCGTGAAGCAGCTACGATACTCGACAATCTTCAAAGTACTCTTTCAACTCAATCGAAAGAAATGGCTCTGTTTGCACGGGAATTGAGACAGGTTCTTCCTTCTCTTAATGGTTGGCTGGCTATTTATTATTATTAGCTGCAGTGGACTTTTTTTTTTACATAGTTCCCGTCATATTTATTCAATTTCACAGTTTTCCCCTTTTTTTGTGAATTTCAAATCCAACAGAGATTTCATGTCACTATTGATCAAACGAAGGGTATTTCGGAATATATTGAAGAATTCCTCTCTAAGTTGACTGAAGAATCAAAGAGATTGGGTAATCATGCAGCAGAGGCTGAAGAGATCCAGATGAAAAGCATTGCAGAATTTCAAAAAGTTTATGAGGTCGAGCATACATTTGATGACTTGAACAGGTCTAGGTTGAATTCTACTATCTAGGTTGAATTAAAAAAAGTTTTGTTTTTCCTTATAGGAGCAATCAAGATCTGATACGGAGAAGCTCATAGCTGATATGACCAATTTGGTATCTTGTCACATCCGTCGCCAAAAGGAATTGGTAAGTTTGTTATGTGCAGGAGGTCTACTTATAGTGTGAAAATTTTCAGTTGGGAAATAGATTTTCACCTAATGGTTTATGCAATAGGTCGATGCAAGGCTCATTGGTCTTCAAGAAACTGCCAGTGCAAACAAGACGTTTTTGGATGGATATATTTCCTCCATGGATGGTATGGCTACAGATGCAAAGCGCAAATGGCAGGTGTTTGCAACGCAGACCGACAGTGAGACAAGAGATAGTGCTGACTTCTCCGCTGCTAAACATTGTCGGATGGAGGCGCTTCTGCAGCAATGGCAAGTTTTTAGTCTTTGATATGACTTTGGGGATTATCCTTGTTCTGTTCTAATTTGATTTTCCCCACTTTCTTCTGCGCAGCATCGGTACTACTGAATCGGCTCTCCAACAGTGGAACAAAACACAAGAGTCTTTGACTGAGATGGGTAGTAAGCATGTTTCGGATATGGTGTCTGCTGTGAGGTTAGACAATGATTAAATTTCTTAACCTGGATCTTTTCATGCTTTTAAAGATTTTGTTTTCTATCAGTGATGTAATTCTTCATTTTACTTCAAACAGAGGTGCTTGTGATAGTAACGAGCAACATGATGCCGAGTTTACTTCTGAGCGTTCTGCAGCTGAACAAGACATGATGACGAACATTGAAGATGCTCTTCTACATGTTGATAGTGAGTCGATTATCTACTCAAAAGTCATTTTGTTTGAAATCGTGATACTTATTCGAGTTGATCTATTACAATATTGAGACCCAAATTTGATAGGAACGTTTTCCCTTGTGATAAGAATCCAGATGTATAAATCCTATAATTGGCTTTAGTTGACTGATTCTTTAAGTTCTCAATGGTATATTTCTTTGTATTAATAATGTCGTGTTTGTTGATGTTATCGTAGGCATTTCTAAACAAGAACGTGGTTCTATATCTGGTATATTAGATGCTGTCAAAACTCATACAGAAACAATGGAAGCTTTCCGGAATGATCACTCTTGCCAAGTTTCTGCTATTGAAGAAAAGGCAAAAGAAACATTTCGGCAGCAATATGCGGTAAGTTGTTTATGCACGTTAAAAAGTGTATGGTTGGTTTAGTGAGAAGTTGAATGAACACAAGCACTCCTGCAGCCAGTCTCTCTTGTTCATAAAAAATTTAAGGCATGTTTGGATTGACAAAAAGTACTTCAAGAAGTGTTTCTAAGTACAAAAAGAGTATTTTTTTTAGCACTTAGAACGTGAATTCAAACAAATATCATTTGTCGTCTCTCTTAAAATTGGTGATCGGCATTTACAATCACAGAATCCCTTTGGTTTTCCCACTGTCCATGAGCTTGATACATTGTTTTGTCATGAAAAAATGTGTATTTCTTGCTTATTATAACTAGATTTTGATTGAGGGAGTAACAAAGTCCTCCTTTGAATCTCTTACCGCATGAAATGCTACTCTAATACAATTCCTTCTTCAATGTTTAGGACTATGAGCCAACCGGCAGCACCCCAATCAGATGTGAACCCGACGTCCCCACCAAGAGCACGATCGAATCGCTGCGTGCCATGCCAATGGAAGCCCTTGTCGAGGAATTCAGGGAAAACAATTCATGTGAATTGTTGAGTAATGGCAAAGAAATGAAACCATCACTTATACCGCGAGCGCCGCTTTTGGAGCGCAACTGATTGGCATTGTGGTTGAACAAAAGAATCAAAATCTGGTGGGAAATTGAGAGTATCTGTATCTGTGTAATGTAAACTGTTATTGTTGTTAGTAGTAGAAAATTTAATGATGAAGAAAGAAAAGGTGGGAAGGAGGAGAAAAGATATACACAGCAAAAAAAGGTTGGAAGGGGAAGTTGATTAAGAATGAAATAAATCTCTTCTTGAGATTTACTTAAAGTAATTGGGTTTTGTCATGGAATGAATGTTAATGTATATTAAGCAGAAAAGTCCTCCATTTTAAAATTTTTATTTTCAGAAATACAGGATTGTTGTGTAGTGAAGGGAAGATTCTTGATTAAAAAGGAAATAGTGTTGCCTTTCTCCCTACTTTTGCTATTTTTTGTGCCTATATCCTTATTTTTGTTGTGTTTAGGTATTATGGATTTAATCTTCTCATTTGAGTTGTATTTCCGTAGACTTTTAAATGATATTTCAACCACAATTGACGTTGATATGTGATCACAATGTTAAAATTGAAAGTAACATTAACTATTTTAGAAGCTTCTTAGTGCATTTACAATATGATTTAACTATACCATATTAGACTTTTTTAGAATGAGGTTGATGTATAATTGATATTGTCTATTTGTAAGTATAAGTTTTCGTTTTTTTTTTTTTAAATATCGGTCTAAAGCTTCATACCAAGGAAAACATTGTCGTTTACTAATATAATTATGACCATATCACTTACTACTATGTGAGATTAGATTGCTTTGCCAACAATTCTCTCTCGAGCCTCAACCAGAGTACCTTTCAGCCTCTCCTCTGGCAGTCATTAGTCATTTTCTTCTCCAAAATTCTTAATCAAACAAATTTCTTTTATTGGAGCACACTACCAATTGAATTGATTTCAACCACCGATCACATTATCACTGCATTATTTAAAGTTCATTTTCCCCCTTTTTTGACATCTTGAAGATTCTATCGACACGATTGTGTTAGTTGACACGAAATATAGACAACAAATCCTCGATATGTGTTAACAGTTGCATCGAATTTGGAACTAAATCTCATGATTTAGGTGTAGTATGTTTGGTTGCATTCACAGTAAAATCTTTTATGCAAAATTGGAATAGGTACGAGAAGATTCAAACTTAGTGACCTAGTAATTAGAGTATAATTTGTGCTCGAGACAGCGATGCGTTTTTGAAAATTAGTTAGTTGCTACAATTTCTCCAATTAACGCCATAATTCTGTTTCACATGCTCAAATCCAAATGCCACCACATCTTCATCAGCTATGGAAAGCTTCGATTTTCCTCGGCTTCTCTTTCCTGGCAATTTGATGTGAATTGCAATTCCAATGAACCAACCCCATCTACCCAAGAATCTGAATCTTCTTACGTTCTCCATTACGACCCCAAACGCTTTATAACTTCTTTTTTGAGTTGCAGAAATCTCTTTCAAGTGAGGCAAGTTCATGCCCAGATTGCTTCCAATGGCGCATTTAGAAATCTCGCCGTTGCTAATAAACTTCTTTTCATGTATGTCCAACATGGTGCCTTGGAGGATGCTCAGGAACTGTTCGATGGAATGACTGAGAGAGACCCTTATAGCTGGAGTGTAATAGTTGGTGGATATGCCAAAGTTGGGGATTTTTTTTCTTGTTTTTGGATGTTTAGGGAGCTTCTTCGTTGTGGGTTGCCGTTAGATAACTATACTGCGCCAGTTGTTATTAGGGCTTACAGGGATTTGAAGGACCTGAAATGCGGTAGGCTTATTCACTGTATCACTTTGAAATGTGGGTTGGATTATGACCACTTTGTTTGTGCGTCCCTTGTTGATATGTATGCTAGATGTAAAGTGATCGGGGATGCCCGCCAAATGTTTGTTAAAATGTGGAAGAGAGACCTTGTGACATGGACAGTGATGATTGGCGCCTTGGCTGAATGCGGAGATCCTGTTGAGTCATTGGCTTTCTTTGATAGGATGAGGGATGAAGGTCTTGTCCCTGATAAGGTGGCGTTGGTAACTGTTGTTTATGCTTGTGCAAAGTTGGGGGCCATGAGTAAGGCGAGGGCAATTCATGCCTATATTAATGGAACCAAATTTTCTTTGGATGTAATTTTAGGAACAGCAATGATTGATATGTATGCAAAATGTGGGAGTGTTGATTCTGCGAGGTGGATTTTTGATCGGATGCAAGTGAGGAATGTGATTACATGGAGTGCCATGATTGCAGCCTATGGATATCATGGACAAGGTGAGAAAGCGCTCGAGTTATTCCCAATGATGTTACGCAGCGGAATATTGCCAAACAGGATCACCTTTGTCTCGTTATTGTATGCTTGTAGTCATGCCGGTCTTATTGAAGAGGGCCAGAGATTTTTTTCCTCAATGTGGGACGAGTATGGTGTAAGACCGGATGTTAAACACTATACGTGTATGGTTGACCTCTTAGGTCGAGCAGGGAGGTTGGATGAGGCCTTGGGATTGATAGAAGGCATGACAGTTGAGAAAGATGAGGCACTATGGGGAGCATTGCTGGGGGCATGTCGGATTCACCGACGTTTAGATTTGGCCGAGAGGGTGGCGAGGTCTCTTCTTAAGCTACAGCAACAGAACCCAGGGCATTACGTTTTGCTTTCGAACATATATGCAAATGCTGGCAAGTGGGAGGATATGGCAAAAACAAGAGATCTGATGACTAAGGGTGGACTAAAGAAGATTCCTGGATGGACATGGATTGAGGTGGGCGAAAAACTCTATCAATTCGGTGTTGGAGATAAAACACATCCCAGGTCAAGTGAGATCTACAAGATGCTGAAACAATTAGGTGAGAAGCTCGAGTTGGCTGGCTATGTCCCCGACACAAATTATGTGCTGCATGATGTTGATGAGGAAGTAAAGCAAGGGCTTCTTTATGCACACAGTGAAAAGTTGGCGATTGCATTTGGGTTATTAGCTATACCTCAAGGCTATCCTATAAGGATTACAAAGAATCTTAGAGTTTGTGGTGACTGCCATACATTTTGCAAGTTTGTATCATTTATTGAACAGAGAACAATCATAGTACGGGATGCCAACCGTTTTCACCACTTCAAGGAAGGGGTTTGCTCATGCAGAGACTATTGGTAATTTGTTGCTTCTACCTCGTCGAAGGTCAGTTTATTCTCTTGTTTATAATACATGCTGAATATTGGAAGGACAGTTTTAGGACCGTGTCAGTCATTTTCTTTAGGGAGAAGGCTTTGTCAACTCATGAAATTAGATCTAACATATATACCAAAATGAAAAACCTTTGATTACGTTTAATGTCAATTCAATCCATAAAATTATATCTGATGTACTGATTAGAAGTTACATTATCTATTTGTTGAAGAAGATGTAGAGATTAAAAGATAGACCCCAGAATAACAAAAGCTTAAACGCTACCCTCCAACGTTCGATTTGTAGCCCTCCTTGTCAATAGTTCTTTTTATCATAGGTGGAAGGAGCTTCCAAAGCAACACTTATTCAACTTCAAGAGTAGCGTTAGGGTGATCGTCCAACGGTAGATTATTGTAATATGGATTACATGTGAAACCACTTTTTGAGTTTCTGGTATTGAAGTAGGGAAAAGAAACAACGAAACAAGAGGAAGAAGAAGAGGGAGAGGTGGAAGAGTAAGAGTTGTATGATTTGTAACAATTTAGTTAGTCTCTGTACTTATAATTTGTAACAATTTAGTCTTCCTCCATAGAATACTTTTATGATTTAATGGAATTTCCTTCACGTGTAAATTGATAAACTAATTGATAATCAGTTTTATTTATAAACTATAAAGACTAACTCAGTTACATTATCAAAGTTGATAGATAATCTTCATGAAATCGTTCATGAAAGAGATTAAATTGTTACAAATTATAAAATACTTATCTATGCATCTTTGTTCATCTAACCCATTTTTTGCACTCATTTCTCCTCATCTATTGTTTATTTCCTTCTAGTCTCGCTTATTATTTTCTCCCTCTTTTATGAATGTCAAATCACTAATAATATGAAATCTTTACGATTTCAAAAATCTCAATTTGATCATTGCAAGGGACGAAATCTCACCTAAATGAGTATATCATTTATATAGTGTTTGTTCTATCAACTTCGAAGTCGAAAGTTTGATTCCCTCATCCCACGTATTATTAAAAAAATGAAAATCTCAAAAATCATTTACGTCATAGTTAGCATATACAGCATATATGTTGGGGCAATTAGCCATTATCTTTTATTTGAGATTAAACAACAGTTTAGGGATGCTTTAAGTTTAGCCAAACAATTAAGGGCCTAATTGAAAGTTGAAACCAAGTCCATACCACATAAACTAACTTGAAACTCAAGCCACATGAAAACCAAATCATTGATTTAGTCAAAAACTAATTCAATACTCACTGCCTCTTTTTCTTAATTATAATATTATTATTTATTATTTACATGGGAAATTTTCAAAAATAGAAAATTGACAAAATATTTACACAATCATAGAAAATTTAGTGTAACGGTTTTTTGTCTTTTAGTAGTTTTTTTATGAAGTGTAATTAGTTTTTTTTTTTTTCAATCTTCGACAAAACCCCACATTATATAGGATATAAAAAAATTGAAACTTATGATGTTTTGAGAAAAGATGTAAATGTTAATACAATACGACAGACTTACGATCACGTTGAAAAGACTTTTTAATGCTTAAAAAATCATTTTAAAACCAAATTTAATAGTAAATTACAGCTAATACACTTCAAACTTCAACTCAAACTTTTGAGGTAATGCTTTTAACTTTACACCTAACTTAAAAATAGAGTACATTTGAAGTAAATAATACTACAAATTCATTTTTTTATTTTTTGTGTGCCAAACATATTGTTTTCTGAATGAATAAGACAACATTTTTTTTATTTCTAAAATTAGAAACATTATATTTTGAGAGTGGCTTCTAAATCCAACATTTGAACCTAATGTCAATGATGCTAATAAAACTCAATATATCATATTACAAAAATAATTTAATGGACAAAATAGTGGCCACATGGTTACTACACTATTTACTGGTTTAAATTTGGTAGAAAGGAATTAATGAAAATTTAAAAAAAAAAAAAAAAAGCTTGCATATAACCGAATTTGTTATGAGATTAATAATTTTGTTATTAGTCAAAGATTATGTTTATAAATTTGATTAGAAGAATTGAGATGAAAAGAGAATTCCACTTAATTTGCTAATATTGATGGAAGAAGTATACAACACCTCCAAATTTTTTAACATTACCAAAATTAACCTTTAAATTTGTTAAGATACCCGCGATAACGACCCGATTTTTGGATTTAGACTGTTTAGAAACTTTACTATGTACATGATAATGTCATTTCAAAAACTTGACAGAATTGTATGGAGTGAAATAAATTTTGATAACATAAAGTTATAAATATTAAAAATAATAACTTTTGATGATCAAATAAAATTAAAAGTACTTGAAAACCAATGAAAGATAAATGTGTCAGCATAACCATTGACATGAACAAACATCCTCGTCACCCACCATGTAAGTCATTGTCATATCCCTAAAAATATTAAAATATATATATATATATATATATATTCAAATGGATTTATACTCGACGATTGAACTAACGAAAACCAATTAATATAGTACTGGTAGATAACTAAGTCTCGTTTGATATATGTTTTATTTTTTACTTTATGGTTTTGGAAATTAAACATACAACAACTACTTTTATTTATAGTTTCTTACTTTTATTACCGACTTTTTAAGTTTGTTTTAAAAATCCAAGTTGAAGAATTAATTTTAACAAAAAGAAATCCAAAATGACATAACTAAAACATATATTTAAAAAAGTCCCTATTTAGTACTACAATTCAAACATATAATAAGAATCGAAACTTTAAAATATTTAATTGTTCATATCTTAACTTAGTATCTTGTGGGGCACTTTTTGTACCTATTCACCTATTTAGTATGACACTTTTTTGTGGCTAAACTGCACTAACTTTTTTAGTATTATTTAAGTACTGAAATTCAAAACATAGATAGAAAACTGTTGAAAATATTTAAAAATATAACAAAATATCACGGTCTATCAGCAATTAGATCGTAATAAATTCTACATAGGTTTATCGGAACACATATAACAATTCATCATAGTCTATCGTGTTCTATGACATATAGAAAGTAAAACTTATAAATATATTTTTTAATATTTAAAAACAAACCAAAATAAGAATAAGAATAAACAAAAAGAAGTATGCCACTATGTCATTTGAGTCTTTTGAAAGAGGTTTTAAAATAAACTAAAAAACAATGGGCATTGGACACAATGACCCAACTTAAAGAGAAAGGAATATATGAGTGGCTGTGTGTGATTGGTGGGCAAACCAAAGGCCCCTTTTACTCTGCCCAATTTGCCACCTTTCACATTTATATATGTGTAATACACCAATAGTATTTTTCCCCATCATCATGTCATTTAATTTGGGTTTGGGGACTTTGGTGGCTTTGGTGGCCTTGGCTTTTGGCTGTGGTGCTTTGTTGAAATGCCACCATTTTATTTGGAGAAGTACTTGGCTTTGCCAATTGTCAACCTTGTGTTTTTGTAGTTGGAGCTTTTGGTTTGCAACAATTAGCAATTATGGTTTAAAATAGGACAATGTGGTATTTAGGCGTGCATGCTACATTGTGTTTCTCATATCTTCAAATATGTGAAAGTGTCATTTCCTACTTTGTTTCCTTTATTTTCTCACTATTCTACTTTTTTTCTTATTTTTGTCCAATTGCATATCTAAGATTATGATATGATGTTTAAGGACAACCATCATTTGAATATCTCTATGATAATTGTATATCATATTTTTCACTTTAACCATAAATCCTTGTAGTTTTGTTTTTTCATTTAACCCATTATGAGATTTTGTTCTCACTTTGTTGGATGATTAATATTAAATTTAAGCTTTTGGGTTATTAATTAGTGATTTAATGTGGTATTAAAACAACTTATCTGAGAGGTTTTGTGTTCATACATTCATTATTTTGCACATCCAAGCATATACATTAATTGTTCTAAACATTCAAATCTCAAATATTTAATATCTAGATCTAAACAACCCTTTAATGTGTAAACCTTCTTATGTTTGATTTTTCATATAAACGAGAATTATAAAACTTTTTTTATTTTTTATTTTTTAATCATTTGGAGGAGGAGTATGAAATGTATTAAAAGAATTAGGCAAAAGTGACGTCATTGAGTAAAAATATCATATAATTTGGCAAAAAAAGAACTCATACAATGTCAGAAAAATGGGGTGTAGCAAAGCATGGAGGGGAGAATTATAAATTAGGGCAAGTTGAGAGAATCTTCAAAGCAATTTCAGAATCTTACAATTATAATAAATTATAAAAATACTAAAAAGGTTTTGTTTTATGCAAATATTAATATTTTGTTAGATTATAATAATTTTGTTTTCTCGTAATTAATCTAATATCTTCCAATCTTTGAAGTTGTTAGTGTTATTTCTCTCTCGTTCGAATGCATATATATATATATATATATATATATATATATATATATCTTGTAATAGGTCTTAGCTAGAACTTTAACATTGTATTAGGTTGACTATATATTGTTTAATAATTATGTGACTATAGATCTAATTGATTTCATACACGCATTCTGTTTGGACATTTAGTTGTATAATAATAAAGTATTTTTTTTTGTTTTTTATAAAAATATTGAATTAATGTGTAGGATGAAGAAATGAAATCTATAACTAACTTTGAGGTTGATAATATATATACTATGACAGTTGAATTATGTTTATTTTAGCTGTAAGGCAATTATTGAAAAATTAATATCTATACCAAAATTAAAAATGATAGTTTTTTTTCTTAATATTTAAAATATATGTTGGATAATAGAGCCTTTTTTTTCCCGTTGATTCTAAGTATCTATTGATAGGATGGGAGTATTTAAAATGGTTAAAGTTATTTTTTTTTCATATTTAAAACTATTTTAATTATTTAAAATTGTTGTAATGTTTGAATTTAATTACATCAATTAAATTTGACTTTTGTATAACAAAAATTAATTTTAATGATTAAAGTCACTATTCTTCGATGATTTTAAACACGAGAATTTTAGAACAAATTTAGTCAACTCTTTTATTTAAAATCTTCATAAAAATGGTTATATGAAAAAAAATATCTTGAAACATTTTCGCATTTTTATTAATTTATTTTAATTATTTAGTAACAATGGCCCTCATCGTCAATCAATTATGTTTATTAAATTAGTTTTGTCAAGCAGAACCATTGAAATTAGTAAATTATTGAGAGGAAATATCAGACTTTGAATTTATTAATAATAAATTTAATTATGCATAAAAAACTACTAATTTTAAATTAAATAACTTAGAATATATATTTTTAAATGATAATTTGAATTTTGAACAATAAAATATATATTAAATTTTTTAGAAAAATAATATATATATATATATATATATATTAAATTTATATATGATTAAAATTATATTAAATATCATACATTTCCTTTTCATTTCACTCTAAACAAGTAAGAGTTAGATTACTTATTTGTGAGCCTCTATGGAGAAACTATAGATTTTCTTAGAGAGTGGAAAAATATTTATATTATCTTTATATTCTAAAAATTTAAGGGAGGAAAAGTAAAAAATAAATAAATTATAGTCTATTAATTTATTTTATATAAATTTTTTATTTGGGATGAATTAAAAGGTATAATCTTGCTCAACGAGAGCTTAGCAATTTTTTACAGTATAAAATGGTTATTTTGTGTCTGAGTTCAAATCCTCCACCTCATTTTGTACTAGAAAAAGGTATTATCTTATTAAAGGGAATATTTGAGATACATATTCTTAATTAAACTAAGGATAATGATGAAAATAATTTCTTTTGTTTGATTTTTATTTTTCATTAAAAAATAGAAAAGTAATAATAAGAAACGGGACCTTATGTAATCAAACAAAATTATAGTCTTTAACCCTAGTGTAAAATACTTGCTAAATTGCTAAAATAATAGTAACAATAAATTAATAAATTCAAAAGTTATTTGATTACACAACTTCACCCTTTTATTCAACTTTTGCTTTTCATTTTCTTTTAAAAGACTAATAATATTATTACTATGTGATAAATATTTTAAAACGTTAATTACTTTTTGATCCCGTGATTATCACATTATTTTAAGTTTTATTGAACTTTAATTTATAGTAAATCTTAAGACAGTCAAGATAAGTCTAGGTAATTGACATGACCTTTCATTTCAAATGTGTGAGGTTTGATTTATTTGAAAAAAATTGATGTGAATTTTAAATCCAAATTTCAAAATTTTAAATTGGAAGTTTTTGAATACAATGTAAAATAATAATTTATTGTTGTTTTCCAAAATAATTTTCAGAATTAGGGGCCCTAAGAGTTTTAATGGATTTCCAAGTCATAAATTCCACATTATCTAAAAAAAATGGATACACTTAGAAGTTTAGGGTTTCAATTGATATAACTTGTATAGTTGTTCTATATTCTATGTAGTTAGTTGTGTGAAGTCTATGAAAGGTCAAAGTTAATAAAGCCAAAAGTGGGAAGTGTATGGATATACTTTTTTAATCAATCAATAAATAAATAAATAACAATATTAATCAGTGTAAGCAATTAAAACATCTCATAAGAAAATTTTCCAAACAAATTGTTGTATCAATTTACACATAAAACTTTTATGATTATATCTAGATCCTGAACTTCTATAAATGATTCAATTTAAACTCTTCATTATATTTTATTTGGACAGATATATAAAAATTGAAGGTTTAAATTAATATATAAAAGTTTTGGTGACTTTAAAATGGTTCAATCTTCATTTTTGAACTTAAAACTCCATTTAATATAATTTTTAAAATAAAAATAGAAGATGAGTATTTGGACCATAGAGATCTCTCCTTCATAAATTTGTGGGAGTAGCAATATAAATGTAAATGTAAATACATAAATCTTGACTTGGTAACCATAACTAAATTCTTAATTTTCTCATAAATTTGAGATAACAGGTGTCACCATAATAAAAAATCCACATCAATTTTATTGTTTATTAATTAAATAGTGGGAGATTACATTAACAAATTTATCCTCCTTTTTAGAGCAAATTTTTTTAAAAATAAATAAATAACATATCCTAAACCTTTTTTCGCTCTATAAATAAGCATTCAAACTCCTCATAATTCGACGTTCAAACTCCCAACTCCGATACTGGAGCCGTCTCTTCTCACCGTTTTCCCTTTTCGTTAGGTTTTTTCATATTCCTCAATGAATCTCTTCACCTTCCTTTCTCTTCTTCTCTTCTTCTCCTTCTTTTCTCTGTTCATCAACAATGGCATCGTCTTCGTTGAAGCTCTCCATAAAATTTATCCTGAATTACAGTCTATTCAAACCGATGCCTCCGTAATTAAACCGCTCCATCGAACTCGTTTCCACTTCCAACCTCGCCGTAACTGGATCAACGGTTCGTAATTTCTAAATTCTCAATTTCCTCTTTTCTCCTTTTGATCTGATTTGAATTGATTTGATCTTAATTATCTGATATCAATCTGAAAATTCCGATTCGGAAAATTAGTTAGCCGAAATTGATCGAGTTTTTGGATTAACTCGGAGCGATCATGATTTGATAATTGATTGACGACGCAGATTCCCATTATCTCATTCCGTTTTGCTTTTTTTTTCTTTTTCTTTTTTTCAAAAGATAATGTTTATTTCTTTTTGCTGCGTTTCTGGCCCCCTGATTGTTTTTTGCTTTTGGTAATTCTATTAATTCTAACCGTCTGATCCGTTTTCTTTCCCTTTTCTATTTCTGCTTTTATTTATTTATTTGATATCATTATTATTATCGCCTGAAAACTGCTTACCTTTTTTTTTCTCTATCATTTTAAAATCTATCTTTACTCACTCTCCGATTTTCCTCTTTTTTATTTTATTTTGTGTGCGTGGTTAATAATTGTTAATTAAATTTAACATCTCTTTAAAAGTGCTTCATGTAAAAGTACAAATAAGAAAAATAAAAACTCTATTGAAATTTGGGAACTTTTTTATCTGCTCTTTTCTTATTACCTTTGGTTTAAATATGGAATATGGTGGGACCTTGACCTAAATATGTTTTCAAAAGAATATTAATTAATGAATGGTTGGAAAGTGAGAGTAAATAATAAGGATTATGCAAATTTAAGGCATATTTTATTTAATTTAGATTATTTTGATGTTAGATGCCACCTGAGTTTCATAGTCAAACATGTAACCCTCCATACCATATTCGATTTGCCACATTTTGGAATGACGTTCAATATAGTATGAAGCATACAATTGAATAATCTACAAGTATATAGAAACAAATAAATAAATGACATTTGTTAAGGTGATATTATGACGTAGGATGCACGTAAGCACTTTATTTTTATAAATTATTTTTTATGTGGGGTCCATAAACTCACTATCTTATTGGACATAAAAATGAAATGGGTAAGTTTTGGCCTTTTTTATTTTAAGAATTAATTATTATTTATTACCTACTACATGCCCATGACATTGAGGAATGGTCAGCATTACTGTACATAATTTGTCACATGACTCCAAAATGTACTTTGATTTTGAAGTTTTAACACTTTTTTTTAATCAATATAATTTCATAAAAATGAGTTTTTTTATAAAAAAAAAGCACTTTTTTTAGTCGATGCAGATTAGCACTTAATGTCACATATTTGGTCCATTGGCTAGGTCACAACCAGAAAGTCTTCAATTTTTCTTTTTGTTACTATTTGATTTATTGTTTTACTACTTATGTGATACCAAATCCATGTTTAGGATGTGGCTCACAATCTTGATGGACTAATATTAAAATTTGAGAAAATTTGCATTTATTGTACTGAAGTTGTTATAATATTATATAATGTTAATAGTAAAGTAGGCATAAGTCTAAGTCGAATAAAGATTCACATGCGCAAAAGGGAATATTATTAGAAATTTTTTTAATGGGTTAATTTGGTCAGTTTTTATTAAAAGAATTGAAAATATAATTTAAAAAATAGAAGTTATATAAGTGGTTGGGAATCTCTAATACATGTTGGAGTTGGCTTTTGAAGTATTTCCATGTTTGTATAATATTCATAAATATATAAATGACAAATTTTGGTTGTGACATTCATAAGAATGTGGGAAATTTCTCCTTCCCTCTTTGTAGAAAAAGTTTGGTGGATTCTTAGTTAATCTGGTAATTCTTCTCTTACATTGAAAAAACCCTAAATATCATATCTATATATATATAATTTGAGTTTATGGTATGTTAATGTTAGAGCTTGCATTGTACCACTTTGTGTCTTGGACCCATGTGGGTTTCCAAATAAAACAAATGCTAATTTTGTTAAAGCACTCCCCATCAACGTATGATTAAAATGTGTTGTAAATATTTTGTAAACATAGGTCTATAGTTTGACATTGCCTAATTTAGATGTTTATTATGCTATAGATTTATGTGAAAATTAGTGGAATTGTTTTTTTGTTATTTTGTGTTTGTTTCCTAACTGATTTTTTTTTTTTTTTCCTTTTATTGTGTTGCCTTTTGGTGGTGTGCTCAATCCTGTCCACAACAAAACCAAATGCAGATCCAAATGGTAAGTTATTATTGCTAATACCACAAGTTTTTTCTTTTGACTTTTATTAGTTTATGTCATTTAGGCTATTTATTTCGCGATCCTTTTATTTTAAGTTTACTATTATATCATTCAACTTTCAAAGTTAAAGATTAAGTCCTCATATTTTTAGGTATAAAATTTTGCTAATTCTATAAGATTTGATGATTTAATTTATCATTTGTAGATCTAATTTTTACAATTTTAGGTGTAATTCCAACCATCTTTAGTAATTTATCCTAAAATTTCTTAAAATATGCTCAAATATTAAAACTTAGCCGCTTACTTGAAAAATGGTTATGAATTTATTAAAAAATAAAAGATTGAAAAGCTTTTTAAAACATTTTGAAAACTAAAAAAATGAAAGCAAAATAAAATTATAATAATAATAATAATAATAATAATAATAATAATAATAAAAAAAAAAAAAAACAATACCTTACCTTAGTGTACGAGGTCGGAACTACATGTCTCTTAGTCTATAAGATCTATTATATTTTAATTTAAATAATATGGTTAAACTTTGTAAACACGATGTTATGATAGTCCAAAATATTGAAATGGATAAAAGTTTATGAATTAAATTTACACAAAAATGAGTTTATGAATTAAATTTATCATTTAACCCAAAACGATTCGAAGACATAATAATTTTAAATATTTCACTTAAATATCCTCTCAAAAACAGTAATTTACGGAAGAAGATATCATTTTAAAATGAAAACTGTATTCAAAAGGGAGCAAAGATTCACAAAACATTTTACAAAATTGAATAATCCATCTGGGTTTTGACCAACTTTGTTATAAACAATGAAACAGGCCCAATGTACTTCAAGGGAATTTACCATTTGTTCTATCAATACAACCCCAAAGGCGCGGTTTGGGGGAACATCGTTTGGGCTCACTCAATTTCCAGAGACCTAATCAATTGGAAGCCATTGAAGCCCGCCATCTACCCTTCAAAGCCCTTCGACATCAATGGCTGCTGGTCCGGCTCCGCCACCGTCCTCCCCGGCAACAAGCCCGTCATCTTATACACCGGAATTGACCCCCAAAACCGCCAGGTCCAAAACTACGCCATTCCGGCCAACCTCTCCGACCCGTATCTTACCGAGTGGATCAAACCAGATCACAACCCGATCGTCGACCCGGGTCCGGGAGTCAATGCCAGCGCCTTCCGGGACCCGACGACGGCGTGGCTGAGCGAAAGCGGCCACTGGAAGACCATCATCGGCAGCAGGAGGAAAAAGAGGGGAATGGCGTATTTGTATAGAAGTAGGGATTTTGTGAAGTGGACGAAGGCGAAACACCCTTTACATTCTGCCGCAAATACGGGTATGTGGGAATGCCCCGATTTCTACCCGGTTCCTCTCAGGGGCAGCCTTGGATTGGACCCTTCGGTGACTGGGAATTGGGTTAAACATGTGTTGAAGGTGAGCTTGGATCTTACTAGATATGAGTATTATACAGTGGGGAAGTATTTTCCGAAGAAAGATAAATATGTACCGGATAATACATCGGTGGATGGATGGAGTGGGCTGAGATATGACTATGGGAATTTCTATGCTTCGAAGTCGTTCTATGATCCGATGAAGAAGAGGAGGGTTTTGTGGGGTTGGGCTAATGAGTCTGATAGTGCGCAAGATGATGTTTCTAAAGGATGGGCTGGAATTCAGGTCTGGTTTTTTTTATGAATTTGTGCTTTGTTTTGTTTTGTTCTGTTAACACTTTGTGAATGGTCCTATTATTTTTCTTATTGCAGTTAATTCCTAGGACGGTGTGGTTGGATCCCAACCAGAAGCAGCTCTTACAATGGCCGATTGAAGAGTTGAATACGCTGAGAGGGAAGAGAGTTGTGTTGAGCAATCAGAAGCTGTTGAAGGGACAGAATGTTGAGGTTAAAGGAATAACTTCTGCCCAGGTTTGTGATATCACATTTTACTGCTGTTGATTTTCTTGGAATAGGTTATGATTTAGTGGGTGTGTGTTTGGAATTGGTACTGGTTTTCTAAGTGCTTTGGCTCAATAATCATTTGGTTTTCTGTTTTTAAAAATTGTATTTGTTTTCATAACGAAGAATCTATCTTAACGTAAGCTTAATTTAAAAAATAAAAAAACAAAAACAACCACGAAATGGTACATTAGAAGCTTTTGATCCAAACACTTGTGATTTAAACTGCTTTGGACTTTTCACCTTATCACTTGTAGTTTACACTCAAGTTGAATTTAAAATGCTTATGTTTGATGCTTTTAGCATGAATTCCCACATATATTTCTGCTTATTAATTTTCACTTTTGTACAGGCTGATGTTGAAGTTATCTTCAGCTTTTCAAGTCTAGATAAAGCGGAGCCATTTGATCCAAGCTGGGTAGATGCACAAGCCGCATGTGATCAACTGGGCCTAAAGGCCCAAGGTGGAGTTGGGCCGTTTGGGCTTCTAACCCTGGCTTCAGAAAACCTTGAGGAATTCACTCCTGTATTCTTCAGGATCTTCAAGGCCCATCACAAGCACGTGGTTCTTATGTGCTCTGATGCAAGGAGGTTCAATTTCTTCTCTTTTATATCAAATGAACTTAATTATTCAATTCTTTTTCACGTTTACTTGAAATTAAGCTGCAAATGAAAACGTACCTCAAACACTGGTTGACTTATTTTAGCCTTCTCTTCTCTCTTTTTTTGGTGGTGTAGCTCTTCTTTGAAGGAGAATGGATTGTACAAGCCATCATTTGCCGGCTATGTCGACATCGATTTATCGAGTAAAAAGCTCCCATTAAGATCTTTGGTATGTTGAAATCATAGTCAAATAAATGCCTTCTC
>JBBPDJ010000017.1:16049838-16073514 GCA_037974625.1 Cucumis cinereus | reverse complement strand
TCAACAATGGAACAGAGGCTATCACAGTAGAATATCTAAGTGCTTGGAGTATGAAAAGTGCTAGGGTGAATTAAGTCCTTAAATTAGAACCTTAATTAAAATGTGTTTGTGTTGGCTTTCTTTTTGGTTTTAAATTAGTAGGGAAAATGGAGGTAGTGAGTGAGGTAGGTTAATTTAGGTTTGTAATGGGAGATGGTTTCTTTTCACATTCTCTCACCTTTGTTGTCTTAATGGATTAGGAATAAGAGTTGATCTTGACCCTTTGGGTTGAGATTTATCCCTCTTGTCAAACTTGTTTACTTATTTATTTTAGCCTCATTGTTTTACCGAATATATTGGAAAATGATTGTTGTGATATGTCGATAAAATATCGATAAAATGTCTTTCTCTACTAATAATTGTCATTAATAACTAATAAGTGGGGTTGGTTGTTTTGAATCGAATCGAAGATAAACTCATACCACATATACAAGTAATATACTAGTAGAATGAGCTCAACTCCATGTTTAGAGTTTCAATTCTAATAGGATTAACTAGACAAATGGCTAGACAACCCAGACAAAAAATAGATAAAATAAATGAAATGTATTGATTGGGTCCATGAAAATTGGGAATGTCAATCTATTATTATCCAATAGATTTTGGAGGGTTATTTTTAAAATTCAGCTCCAAGAAGTGGTTATTAGACCTAATTTCTCATTGTGTCTCTACGTATTACAACTTATGGAGTTGGGGATCTTTTTTTAACCCAACTCGAACTTTGAGTTGGTTAGTTCTTTAATCTAACCGAGCTAGGTAGAGTGGGCATTCAACTTGGATATCTATATTGATTAGCTGAAATTTTATTTTAAGAATCCAATAATCGTTGATTCTTCAAAATTCCAATCTAACCAAAACTTTAAAACCTTCTAGACCTAACCCTTGCGATTTGGTTGAGTTTACTCTTTACTTTGTACTTTGTTTAAAAAAAAAAATCCAACTATCAAAAGTTTCAATTATATCCTTAAATTTGCAATATTTATATATAAATTAAAAAAAAATTGAACAAAATTTCTAGTTTTCAAAAATACCTCTAAATTCACAAGCTTCCATGATACTTTTAAAAATTACAAAAAGATTAAATAAATACTCTTCCATTAGTATGTTGCTTCAAAAACACCCAAGTAACACTTTCAAAAACATATAAAAAGAATATACTTATCATTAGTATAGGGATGAAAACTGTTTATTTCCTTTAATTCTCTTCTTTAATATCATCTTATTCCTAAATCTTTAATGTTAAACCTTCTAATGGCTATAGCAATAAGAAAGAGAATAATAAAATCACGAACCTTAAGACTTAAATATTCTAATAAGATTGTATGTTGGTAGTTGAACGTGTATTAATATGCCATTTGACTAAACTTAATACACGAAAAGAGCCACATTATGAGAGACATGAAAATAACTAAGGGTGACAATAATATTAAGATTGTTTTACGCTAATCTTTAGTGGATGACAAATGAATGGAATTTTAATGTTTAAATTGATACGAGTTTTAATTATTATATGTTACTTCATAATCGTAGTTCAATTAATAAGTAATGTTTTAATTACGTCATCTTTTTATTAGTCAACTAATATCATGAAGATAGAGATTCAATAATTTGATAATGACACTTTATCCAAAAGATTCAACTGAAGACAATATTTTTATCATGAATTTTTCTACGATTGTTGGACTGAAAAATACCGTCAAACTATACATGAAGATACCTTATACCCTGGTTGGAGGGCTTTGGGCAAATTCATAATTTGTGCAGATTTAGAGGGTTGACAATGAAAATAATTTTTCCTCCGCCCCCATTCTGAAAACCCTAACTACTAAAATAAAAGTATCATCTCCCAGCTGCGGCGGTGGCACCCTAACAGGTTGAAGGTTCAAGCCAAGTCTCTGAAGCCCTAACTTCATTTGCAAAGTCCAGCCATATACTCTCCACCATGGTATTTCATCACTCTTTTACATTCTAATTTCTATATTCAGTTCATGGAAATCGTAGTTTCAATCCGATTATAATTGTTAGATTCAAAGAAAAATGTTGGAAATCTTATGAAAAAAGTTGTCATTAGCAATCGATTCAAGATAGGAAAGGAGAATGGAAATTTTTACACCTCTGTTTAATTTTTCGTGTAACAAAGTCGATGCGTTGATTCTGCCTGCATTTCAATCGTTGTTCCTTCATGTTTGCCTTCTAAACGCAAAATTGGAAGTTTACGCCATTTGTGATGTGTATTCTGTAGTCGAGAAGGAAGACAAGAGAGCCTAAGGAGGAAACTGTCACTCTTGGCCCTGCTGTTCGTGAAGGAGAGCATGTCTTTGGTGTTGCTCACATTTTTGCTTCGTTTAATGACACTTTCATTGTGAGTGATTTTCGTTAGATTCTTCATTTAAGAACTTATATGATTTTTTTGTGTAATTGACTGATTGTTCTATGGTTGAATTGCAGCATGTGACCGATCTGTCTGGTCGGGAAACACTTGTTCGCATCACTGGTATGTAATCTCTTCCGCTCACTGTTGAAATTGTTTGTCATTGTTAATGGTCTACTTTTTGAGTGATTTGATTCCACTGGTTGATAATTTCCCTGTATTTTGTAATTCATTCTCATTGTGATTTAGTATTATGTCTTTTGAATTGTTTGACTGAATGATTTATCTCGTCTTTATGCAGGTGGTATGAAGGTGAAAGCTGATAGAGATGAATCTTCGCCTTATGCTGCCATGCTTGCTGCACAAGACGTTTCTCAAAGATGCAAGGTTTGGTCCACAATCAGCTATATGTTTCTCTTCATTTGAGTGTTCTTAATCTAAATGTGGATATGTGAGTGCCAAGAGTTGTGCATTGGTATTGAATCACTTGCATTATAGTGCCAAGAAGTTCTCGATGAATATTGAATCACTTCGTAATGTCTGACAGGAACTTGGCATCACTGCTTTACACATAAAGCTTCGGGCTACTGGTGGAAATAAAACCAAAACTCCTGGACCTGGTGCTCAATCAGCTCTTAGGGCCCTTGCACGTTCGGGCATGAGGATCGGTCGTATAGGTACATATTCTTGCTTTCAATATTTACCAAAATTGCTAGATTTTCAGGAAGAAACCAGAGCTTCTCCAGTTATGGTTGTGCATAGAGTTGTGGTAATTGACTTATAAATGTTCTGGCCATATTCATTGTAAATAAAAATGCATTTCATTAGGGCATTCTTATTGCATGTTAGGGAGAGATTTTCATACTACTAAAATTGGTTCTAAATGATCAAAATCATTTTCTGAATGGTTTTGAAAATGACAAGTGATTAAACCATTTTTACAAGGTATTATAATTCAACTTTTCGAGGTCTAATTGTTTCATTAACCTAATTTGTTGGTCTTATCAGAGGATGTAACTCCAATACCTACTGACAGCACTCGAAGAAAGGGTGGAAGGAGAGGAAGAAGACTGTGATTCATAGCCATTTTCAAAATGGCTCTGCACTTTTCGCTGCTCGATTATTGAGTTCCATAGTTTTAGACATTTTAGACAAGGTAGCATGTTCAATCGACAGTCCACATGTTTTGGTTTTTGGTATTTATCAAGAACTTTTGCTGTTTTGATTTAAATTATTGAAGTCAATTGAGTATGATACTTTTTTTAGCTGCATTTTATAATTAATTAATAATTAATATTAACGTGTGGGACTCATTGCATATAGCATATATAAGTCTATTGACTGCATGGTATCATGTATTAATTTTATAACTTGACGGAAAAATTAATTATTGTCACTCTTTGAATATACTAAACTGGTTTTTTCGTATGATTTGAAAAATCACTTCTATTTTATCTTGTTGCGAATCCTTTCATATAAATTTTGAAATGTAGAAGTATTGCAGATAGATTACTGGATATTTGAAATTTATCCGTAGAAATAATCTAATTTATTAAATATTTATGCGATAAAAAAATCTGATCGAATTAGAGTTACTTATAGGATATATCCCTTGGCTTGGCTATAATCTCGATCCTCGTATTGTAGAAGTTCAAAAAGAAATCCTCATATTGTTAAAATTTAAAAAGAAGAATTATCAAATTTTTAACACAATGGTATTAAATTTTTATTGAAATGTCCATGTGATTTATTGTGTATGAAATGATATTCTCATCCTATCATAATAAGATTTATAAACAACAAAATGTTACTAATTATATTCCCTAAAAGAAACTACCAATTATAAGTATGATCGTGAATGGGTATCTAACATCTCTTGTCAATGCATAGGTATTTGTTTTTGGTTAAATTAAATTTAAATCAATTTTTTAAACCTGATCTGGCAACTATCTAAGCCAAAATTTAAATGGGTGAGCTCATTTTTCAAGGCGTTCGGCCTGATATAGCCTCCATTGGTGTCGCTCTTTTTCGTCATTTCATGATTTTGAGGTAGTCGGATGGCTCTTTGAGTGGATACCATCTAACCAATTCTCCAGAACGTGATACGTTGACCATCTTGGACGACTGTGTTTAGAAATTTTGAATTTGATGAACCAATCAATTTTTCACTAAAGTAGCTTTTGTTGTGTATTTCATAAACCATTTTTCTATTTTTCACTAAACCCTAAACCCTCAGTGGCTCATAAATTTAATTCTTCATATCTTACCCTCCCTGATAGGTGATTTCATAATTTGGTGTAAAAAACCCAAGCGATAGATATCAAATAGATTGTGATATTTTAGAAGTAAAACATGAGTATTTGACAAATTGACCAAACAAATCTGGCCAAAATGCTATTCAATATTGATTTTCAGAATAAAGTTTTATAATCCTTTTCATATTTGTCCATAAGTTTCAAACTTCAAAATGGAGCAATCTAGTTCCAAAGGTTTTCATTAATGCTCAATTATGGTCTTTACATCTATTGACCCAAGTACACACCACTTTGTTCTTCTTTAACCATGTTCTGTTTTGGAAGGTGTAGACTTGTGTTATCAAAATTCTATAATGATGTTTTGTTTTCATAAGGTTGGGTACTCTTAGTGTCACTAAACAACTTCATTCCTAAGAGATTTTATGTGGGACTAACATACAAAATGTAATTTTAGTCCTTAGTACTCATGGCATGTTTTCAAATAATACACCTCAATTCTGTAAGACAATAAGCAGTTTAAATAGTGTTGAAAAGCTACACTAAAATTAAAAGACATTCTCACTCCTTATTGAGATAGATAGCTATTATTCTTATTTGTTTTGAGATGGAACCACTGTGTTTATCTAATAGACAAGAGACTGATCACATGCTTTTGATGATGTATTTGGTGAGAAACTAGAATCATCTTTATATGTAACAATACTTTAATCTACACATCTTCCTCAAACTGATATGACCACACCTTATCTTCCTCAAATTCATAGCCCTTAGCATGACACCTGATTCAAAAAACAAAAAGGAAAAAAAAAATATATGCAACCATAAGTTCCAAATCTCAAAGAGAAAACCAAAAATTAAAGTCCCACAAAAGTAAACCCTGTTCTAGTTCTTGCTCAAGTGTTAAATTGAGTGAGGGTAAGGGAGTAACTAAAGAACAAATATAGCTTGTGTTTGAGTAATGTACCAAGAACTAAAGGCAACTGCAAAAGATTTTATCAGTTGACAGAAAGTAGGACAGATGGAATCACTTTAGGGAACTCGATGCCCTATGTTGCATTTAATTGCAAAATAAGGTTCAACTATTGTCCCATTTGAACAGGTTACAAAATTTGTTTGATAAAATTATGAACAAATAGATGTCCCATTCATTGAAAATCAACTGCAAGCAAATAATTTCAGCTGACAAAGTCGAATGGAAATCAGTATTGGGAACAAACATATCGTCATCTGTAAATTAACAACAGAAGATGATGCGAGATTGTGCCCTTCACAAGATTAAGAGCTAAGTTCTAAAACAAAAATAACCCAGTGAAAATAAAACAAATTTCGTTCAATTTCAAAGGACCGAAGTCGAACCTCTTTGAATGTAAATATTCAAAAGCGTTCAGCCATCTTGAAGCTGCTTTCCAGCGAAAATCAGAGGCTTCGGATTCCGGTGGAACTCCTGTTTATCTTTAACATTTGTTTTCCAATTTTCAACCTCCAAAATGAAATATTATACGAAACCTTCTTTGTAATGGATTGAATTTTGGCTTAGACATTGTCAATGGTGTTACAACTCTCAGCTTCGAGATTGAAATCTTCCCCATTATTAGGGTTCGAAGGAAATGGTCTGCACAACTTTTATTGCACAATCTTCGCTTTGAATTTATAGGATTTCATTTTTTAGGGTTTCATTTTGACGAAGTGGAAATTTTCGGATCTTTACCGCCTGATCCAACCCGACTACTTTGATTTTTACGCCGTGATTTTCCATTTAAAATAATAATTAAATAAATTTCCAAATTTTTTCCCAACAGAAATGTAAAATGACGTATAAATTGATTTTTATAACTAAATATGTTTCAATTTTTTGCAAAATGCCCCTTAATTATAATTTAGAGATTATCAAAGCATCAATTTTTAAGATAATGATTAGTTTATTTTATAATCATGCCCAAAAAGATATATAAATTCAATTTTGTGTCCTACAGATTATAGAATCTACATATAAAAAATCTAAAAGACTGAGTTAAAAAGAATATATATATATATATATATATATATATATATATATTAATTTAATAAATACAAACTTCTATTTCTTTTTGCTTATTTTAAAAAACATCAATTTCAGTCCTTATATTATACTTTCAAAAGCGATAAATTTAATTTCAAATGAACTAAAATGTTGGAACTAAAAAGAACTATATCTAATAGTATGGAGATGTTTTAAAAATTAACTAGAGGAGATGAACAATATTTAAATTTTCTTTTATTTTATTCAAAAATCATATGCCTTAGATTAATTTTAGCTATGAATTTTATGAAATCAAATGTTTAAAATTATTAATCATCGAATAAAAGAATGGGAGTGCTATATCTAAGATATATTATTTATACTTTATGGCAACAAACAACCAAGTGAGTGTTTGATTGGGGTTATTTTTTAAAAGTTGAGTTGATAATTATTATTTAAAAGAGTAACTAAGGGAGTCGAACAATGTGAGAATTATAAGTTAACACAATTAACAAAGTGAGAAATATGAATTAACACAAATAGCGTACAAACCTCTTCAATTATTGGTACACCCAAACAGTAGGTAAGTTTTTTTATCCACTAAACTCAATTACATGTTGGTTGTTAAAAATCCGCCAAATGACAAAAACCCATTATCCTTGATTTTGTCTTAGAGAGTAAATTATTTGCTCAGTTTGCCATCTTTTTAACAATTGCTATCGTATTAGTAGAAATCCTAAATTAATAATTATATCGATTTAAATTGAAAGTTTGTAAATTTTCATAAACCCTAAACACTCTTCTCTAGATTTCATTACTTATTATTTGAGTCTATTAAGCTCCTAAATTTTCATAAGCTAGACAATTAACATTAATTCTCAAATGAACTTCATCAATAGTCAACTTTACAAAATAAGCGATTGAAGTAAATGCATGAACTATTCTCAAAAGTTATTATGACTTACATTAAAATGAGCCTTGCACGTGTCCGATCGTCCAAGCGTATCGGTGTCGTACACAAGTCAGACACCGACACTTCAAGTCTGTGCTTCTTGGACTAATCATATCCAACCAAATAAAAACGTGCAGAACACACGATTCTTTTTATCCTTCTTGTCACATACAATTCAACGATATCAATTTTCAATCATAATCACAAAGAACGATGAAGTGACAAATTGGAGAGAAGATCAGAAAATTGAAAGTGATAGGATACGTTTATGCGAACGGGTCATATTGATGTCATCAAATTAACAAAAGGCAGCAAAAACTGAACTTTACTCGTTGTCTTTGAAGGTATTCCATGAATCAAAATGGCAAAACAAAAGGTTGGTAGAGAAGCAATAACCAGATCAAGGTTCACAAAATTTAGCAGATAAGAAAGAGCGAACTTTCCTTCAAAACTATGGTATTCAACTGCCACCACATCCACGGTATGAGCTCGCGATTTGGAAGAAGCATAGGAATTACAACCTTCTTCCTCTTCTGCCACCCTTTCTACGAGTACTGTCTGTGGGGATTGGAGTTACATCCTCTGCAGAAATGGAATAAATCGTGTAAACACAACAATCTCAGACGCTAGCCAGTTAGTTTGAAAGATAATGAACTTCAAAACTACATGAAATTAAGTATGGAAAAAGATGAGCATTGAAAGATTTGTTCCCTAGAGGATAGTATTAAGTATCCAACTTCAAAATTGGGGAACATTCATACACCCGCTTTTAACTCTATGCGTGATCACATAAGGAATCATAAAAGCCAGAAATAGTATGTAGTAGAAATACGGTTGGGAGAATTAAGCCTCCAATATGGAATATCCATACGAGTATACCTAATGTTGTAGCAACTAGCAATCAATGGAATGATCTATATTATTGACTTTTGAGGAGTTCTCTCATCTATATTTCATTTGAAGGTGAATGAAATGTTTCAGTTTCATTCATGGACTAAAAATCACAAGTGAATGAAGGAAGTACAAATTTGCTGTACCTATACGGCCAATTCGCATGCCTGAACGAGCAAGGGCCCTAAGAGCCGATTGAGCACCAGGTCCAGGAGTTTTGGTTTTGTTTCCACCGGTAGCCCGGAGCTTTATATGCAAAGCAGTAATACCAAGTTCCTGTATAAAAGTACTAATAGTCAGGGAGTTCATCCAATAATGTATTGTTTAACAGAATCGAAAATACAATACTACAAAGCCTGTTATCTCAAAAGCAAGCCAATCGCCGTGAGCATAGCACAAAAAGTATGAAGTGTGCTTGACCAAAAAGTTTGAGGTTTGAATCAAGCAACCCAATCCATACAAATGCCAACTACTCTTGGCATTTACAGAGCAGTTTTCATCACTGAGATAATTCAGATCAAAATAAACATAAATCCAATCAGATGTAGAAAACCTTGCATCTTTGAGAAACGTCCTGTGCGGCAAGCATGGCAGCATAAGGGGACGATTCATCCCTATCAGCTTTTACCTTCATACCACCTGAACAAAGAAAAGATATTACTTCAAGTACAAAAACTCAGAAGATGGAGAATAGTAAATTCACAATGACATTCAATGAAGAAATTCAGGAGTCATGATCAACCAAGACCTTTGTCCGTGCCCGTGCCCACAATGTGGAAACAAGTGAAATCACTCGAAAAACAGCCAAAAAGCAATGACAGAATCAAAACATTAAGTTGAATAGACTTCGTACCAGTGATGCGGACAAGTGTTTCCCGACCAGACAGATCAGTCACATGCTGCAATTCAAGCATAGAACAATCAGTCAAGTACACAAAAAATCAACTAAGGGCTTAAATGAAGAATCCAATGAAGATCACTCACAATAAAAGTGTCATTAAACGAAGCAAAAATGTGAGCGACACCAAAGACGTGCTCTCCTTCACGAACAGCAGGGCCAAGTGTGACAGTTTCCTCCTTGGGCTCTCTAGTCTTCCTTCTCGACTAAAGAATACACATCACAAAGGGAGTAAACCATCAGCTAACTTTCAAAGTATAATGCTACTGAAGGAAAACTTGAAGGAAAACTTGAAGGAACACCATGGCAATGCAGCAAAAATTAAACAGAGGTATGAATTTTCTTCTCTTATTTTTTTTTACTCTTCTTTCCAGGAACGATTCAAACAGATACCACACTTCTAGTAGATTGATAACACTAAATTTTTCACAAGACTTCCTACATTTTCTTTGAATCTAGCAATTACAATCTGCCGGTGCTGAAACTATATTTTCAGTGATTGAATACGGGAATCATAACAGAAAAGAAAAAAAAAGATGATGAGAATGATGAAATACCATGGTGACGAGTACTAAACTGGAAGCTGCAGGTGGAGATTAGGGTTTCCGAGACTCTGTCTGAACCTTCAACCTTCTTCGACGAGCTAAAGCTCCGGTGAAAGAGGAGGATGTTGTATTTTATATTTAGGGTTTTCAGAATGAGGGCCAAGGTAAAATAATCTAATCGTCCTCCGAGTTTCTTTAATTATGAATTTGCCCCAAAAAAAATTTCTTTATAATTATTTTAGAGTACTTGCTTTATTTATTTTCTATTTTTCTGTTTTTGAAAATTAATTTCTTCCGTAACTAATTCGTTTTATTTTTAAAGCAGACACTTTTTTTAAAAAAAATATGTTGGAAAATTGAAAATGAAAAAATGAATAAATAAAATACATATTGTTTTTCAAAAACAAAAAACAAAATCAGTTACTAAACAAAAATTTGGAAGAGAGAAAAGAAAGTGAGTATTGATACCAAAAGAAGATAATCTCGAACTTCATGTTTTTTACACGAAGCAAAATAGCTTAAAATGAGAGGCTTTAGGATGCTTGACATCTTTCGACAACATACAATTTTAAGATCGCCACAATTCAAACATGGCACTATAGATAGTCATTAAGATAAGAATCTTACATTACCACAAATCAAACGATCCCTAAATATCATATAGCAAGTTCCTGACTTTTCCATCTTTTATTAATACTACTTCAATGTTCCAAAGATCCTTTACCTTGACTGAAAGTGGGATTTGACTACGATAGACTAATAGTTTTGTTGAATCGATTACAAACATTGATACGTGAATGACTTAACACTACATTACGATACAAGTTTAAAAAATCATGAATATAACTGAACAATTAAGAGCCAGTAACTTTTCTCTCTATTTATTTTGCACAATCATTGAAGTTGAGGGAATGGAGAATTGAATCTTTAACCCCTAGTAAAGAAAATGATGAAGAGAAATATAAAAAGATTAGTATGTTTTAGTTAATATTTAGATTAGTTCTTAATTTAGAATTAATTAGTGTTTAAATGTTATTTTAGGATTAATTACATGAGTAGTCTTATTTCATTATAAGACTATAAATAGCCACTTTGTTATTAGAAAGATCTCTCTCAATTTGGAGTGGACTTCTCTTTCATGGCCATAGCCATAGATCTAAACACCTTAATCTGCTCAAATGAGAAGATCATGTCAATATTGTCGAGCTAAGCATAGCGTAGCTAATACATAATTGAACAAATAATATATCTAATAGTATAGCTAATACACATCCATTGAGCTAACAAAATTAATCAAAACATAATTGAACGAATAAGACATTACTAACTTGAACTTCAGTTTGAAAAATAATTGAACTATAAAGCTCAAGACATATACGATCACGATGGTCTTACCTTATCATGCAAGATAGAGAAAACAGAAATGAAAAGGAAATTAAGAAAAACTGAAGCAACATAAATATATCCAATTAAAACATAAACTTAAAACTGAAATATGAAACCAAGTTTCCTGCATCGATTTTTTGGTTACAAGCTTTCCAATGACTTATCAACGTCGTAAATGCTCATCAGAATTTGATATTAATTATTGGGGTAGAATTCATGATCTAAACAAATATTTGGTTTATTTGATGGCAGAGAATTAATGAATCGAAAACGAGTGGATTCAAAGGGATGAAATTTTTGGAGCAACTATGTCAAGGAGTCCCTTTGGGTTGTCCACATGAACCCAGTGACCTGAATTTGGAAGAACATGAACACAAACCCCTCCTTTTGATTCCTTTGATCCCTTACTGGAGAGTCTTTCAAGTTGCTGAACAACATCACTGCTCCAGCGATCGCTATTTGCTGCCCGAACTATCGCAATCTCCGTATCTTTTGGAGGATGCTCCAGAAGAGACCAATACGATGTCTCCCTATCAAAAGTGTAGTTCAAATATCAACACTCGATTGCTATCTGTTTAAAAAAGTAGCTTGGGACTGGTTTCAATAGATACCTGAAAGAATTGAACATCTGTACAGCACCTTCAAGATTGAAACTCCATGTTTCGTGCTCCCCAGATTTCTTCAGATTACTGCCTATCCAGTCAGATAATGACTTCGAGAAACCAAGTTCAATCATATGGTTAACAAGCCACCTGATCACCAAAAATAAAAACTTACAATTTAACAACACGAACAAGAACACTTGAAAGAAATACAAGCAAGTCATTGGAGAAAAATCAAAAGAAATCCAAGCGCATATTACAATTAGCAGCTAGTGATTCAATGTTGATATCAACGGAAAACTAACTACACAAGATAGGGATAAAGAAGTTTTACTTCCTCGACGGTACTAACGAAGGTAAACCCTGCAATGTTTTCAAAACTTTCTCGACTTCTCCATCGCTATTTTCGGGGTTCACATTTCCAGGGACTGAATCAAGCACCCATAGCTGCTCTGCATCAAGGAAATATGAACAAAGGCAAATAATTCATTTTAATGTGGGCAGTGTAAAATTCCCCACCTCGTAATAATATGAAACAGTATGCTCGCAGCCAATTCAAACATCAGGTGCTAAACTCAAGCTAAGAATTCCCTTGTATTATATCTATATGAAACGTATAGTAATTACATATTTTGCCAGTGACAAAGAAATATTCTAATTCAACAGAAAATCAGCAAAAGAATGTAGTTCTTTGATATCCACAAAGTAAAGTCAGTTTCTAATCAACAACCTGCACTCTCATTATGTTCTAAGAACACCTTAAATCAAAACACAAATAAATCTTACTGGCAAGTCCTATTTCTCTATGAATCACGAAAATTCTTAACCTTTTTCTCCTAAAGTGTTGAGAATATGAACATATGTAACTGAAATTAGACCTATACAGAATTTTTCCAACGCAAAAATTTAGCGTTGAAAACGAGAAGGTTAAGCAAACCTGCTTGGGCAATGAAGCTGAATTTCCATAATCACCACGATTACAGCTCTCCAAAAATTGAAGCGCGACCTTCCCACCCATGGAATGACCCATAACAACATCCGGCCACGCCCAATCTTGAGACTCGATTAATTTCGCTAAATCCTTGGCAGCATTCACCATATCATGAGGAGGATCAAAACCTTCCACTTCAGCTGATTTTCCATGATTCCTTAAATCCACAAGCACCAATCTCCATTCTGTTAAACCACAATCAACAAAGCCAAACACTCATCCGTCTAACAATAGGCGAGAATTCCACAAATAATCATAGTATACTCAAAGATTAAAGATATTTAATACGTACCCGAAGAAGAGGAATTAGAAAGCCTTGATAGAAGATTCCGAGAGAAGGACCTCCAATTTCTTCCCGAACCCAAGAGACCGTGAAGAATGAAAGCGGTTGAATCGTAAGGTCTGTCCGGTGAAGTTCGAACCTCTTCGTAGGCGAGAGTTTGTATAGATCTCCACGAGCGTCCATTAAAAGATAAATCCGGCGAGTGAGTGATCCGAGAAAGGAGGCGGATGCCGGATTTGTTTCTGAAAATTCCGGCCATTTTGAACTGGAAGAAGAAGAAAGAACTTTTCTGTGTAAATTATTAATTTCGTGAAAGGGTAGGAAAGGATTATGGAGAATGAAAGGTAAAAAGAATCGATACGACGCCGTATGGTTGGATTTGTTGGGGAAAAAGTTTTAAAGATAAAAATGACAGCTGTGGGATTTGAACCCACGCCCTTTCGGACCAGAGCCTAAATCTGGCGCCTTAGACCACTCGGCCAAACTGTCTGATTGTTGACATTCTAGTGAGTATTTTTTTAATTATTCTATTTTTAAGAAAATAATATCATTCTAAGAAATTATTGACATTTTTTCTTTTTTTTTGCAAGGAAAACAGCTTCTTTATTAATAAGGAGGCAAAAGCTTTAAGTACATGAGAAATATACAAAGAGCAAAAAAAAATCAAGATGGATCCGTAGGTGCTAAGAAATTATTGACATTGAATTTTTAAAAAAAGTATTGTATTATGTAATCAACAAATTTACCTTATTTTAGCCAAATTCTTCTTGTTTTATTTTAGTGCACATTTTCGTTTACATATTATTGATATTTGACACTGAATTTATTATTGAAAAAATATCCATGTAGAGATTATATCAATTTATATCATAAACTAATAATTATATCAATTTAAAATATAAACTTTGGGAGTTATATCAGTTTAAAAACTCTCTATTATGTTTGATTGGAATACACTTATCAAAGTTAAATATTTAAATTGATATATTTATATAAATTCAGTTTAATTTGATATATTTCTAAAAGTTTAGCCCAAAATATTTATGATAACTTCACTGTAGTAATGACTGTCAATACACTTATAATGTGAAATTTTTTATTAGGTTATTTTTTTAAAATAACATTAAAAAGATGGGTTTTTATTAAGAATATTAAAAATAAAGTTGATAACAATGATTTCTTTTCCATTAAAAAGGCATGTTGACATTTGGTAGATGGAGTGCGTCAGAGAAGAACATCGAGGACGCCGATGGTGACGAACTTTCGGTGCAATTTTTCCCAATTTCCCAAAATTCACTTTTTCCCAAATTTCTCCTTTTTTTCTTTCTTTAATTCGCCATTTCACCCCTCACCCTCTCTCTTCGCCGCATCACATTCATCTTCCAAATCACAAATGGACCTTTACACCGCCGCAGCCGCCGCCTCTCTTCTCCGCCACTTTTCTCCTTCCTCCCACCACTTCCTCCAATTCTCCTCTTCCCCTCCGCCGAAAACTCCCGCCGCCGTCTCCCCCTCCGACGAGTTCAACGAATCCGAGCTCTTCTGGACCGCCGATTTCGCCTCATCGTCCAATAACTCCTCCTCCCGCTCCACAAGAATCTCTAGCGATGATCGCACCTCCAGTTTTATCCCTCCTCCAAACTCCGGCATCCTCGCCGCCTTAACTGATGATTCCGATTACAATCGGAAACAGAGAATCGGAACGATCCTGACTCGAGATACTTCAGTTACTAAATCCTCATCGTCGTCGATGCAATCGATTCCAAGGCCGGTTCAGAGTAATAGAGATTACTCACAATCTGTGCCTTGTAGGAAATTTCAGCAATCGGCTCCAATCAAGGTGCCGGAAGCGATGAGGAAAGAGAGGAATAATGGGGAGAATGTCGAGAGGGAAGAGGAGGAGATATTGCCGCCGCATGAGATAGTGAGAAGAGGCTCCGGCGTGTCGCCGAACACGACATTTTCGGTGCTGGAAGGGGCGGGAAGGACGCTGAAAGGGAGGGATCTTCGTCGAGTTAGAAACGCCGTTTGGCACAGAACAGGTTTTGTTGATTGAAATTTGGGGGTTGGTTTGACTTTGAATTTTGAACTCCGGTGATCTTCTCCCTCAGCTCCATCCGCTCTTTCTTCTTCTTCTTTTTTGTTTTGTGTAGAACTGGATAAGGGGAAGCGTTTTTCTTCTTCCTCCTCCTCTGTTCGATCAGTTTTAAGCTTTCGTAGATGCGAGGAATGAAAGGAACCAATCAAGAAATTTTAGCTCAAATTAAATCACTTTAATATTAATTTTTCCAGTACAATTGGTAATATGTAAATTCGAATCACCGTGTGATTGCACTTGCATGCAAATTAAAAATTTGAGTCATAAATGTTTTATCAATTTCTTAAATAATAATAGTGCACTCACCTTTAAAGTGTTAACAAATAAATTTCATTTTGAAAATTTATATCTTATTTGCCCAAGTATAAACCAAAATACTTTAGTCTATAGATTACGTTGATAAATTTGGTTGTAGTGAAAACTGATTCAATTTGATAAGTTTAGTAATGAAAATGAAAATTAATAATTTCACTAATTATATTTACTTTATAAATGTGTTATTTTAATTTGTGAAGTTGAGTTGTTTACTTCTATATCAAGTCAAAGAAGTCGGTCAAACGAACCATAGTTTACCAGTTTATCTTAGTAGGCATCAGAGAGGGTATAGTTTACCAGTTTATCTTAGTAGGCATCAGAGAGGGTGAGTTCAAGCCCTCCAAATAATAAGCCTCAAAACAACCATAAATGTGTTTTTTTAAAAAAAAAAAAAAAAATACAGTTTTTATAAATAAAAATCCCAAAAATCAAAGTTAAAGATTATATTAAAATTCAGACATGTTAGAGACCTATTCATTGGACAAAAGGAAAAGGTTCAAAAATCTATCCAACGCTGTTAGAATACAGAGACTTAATAGAATCCATCCTCCAAAGTGCAAAGCCAAAAATTAGAAAATCAACAAATCCAACCTAACCAAAGGATCTGAGACATGTGAATTTGGAAGACCCTCAATCTCATATTTGTTCTAAAAAGAGAAGTCAGTCAAATGCTAAGTGTTTATGAGTTTAGAATTAGAATACCATTTTTATGAGATTGAACGCTCCTTTTCCCCTGTGCTCTTTCTTTGACCAACTAACACGGAAAAAATTTTCCCTTCCTTCCTTCTGTCATGAAACACATACCATGGTTTTTATTGTTGCACACAGGGTCGAGATACAACGACGAGTGTCAAAAGTTAATAACTGAAAAGCTTTAGTCTTTAACTGATGCCCGTAGTATTTTCACATCATGGATGGGTCTGTATTCACAAAACACATTTGAATTAGCGTCAACTCACTTCTGCTAATGATAGAAACTATTGTTCCTTCTAAAATTAAAGCTTTTATCAAATCATCGGCTCGAATACTATAATCAAAGTATGGTTTTTCTTTACCTCAAACCAAGCCTTTACTATCTTGATGCAAGAGAACTCATTGACAAGATGATGATGAGAAGCGGACACCAAAGCGTATTGTATAAGATGAGTTGGAAATACTTTAATAGGACGAGTTAGCCTCTTAGAAAGTATCATTTTTTAAATTCACACAATTTTTTTAAAAAAGGTTTAATGAAAATATTGACTTGATAGAAAATTATATAGGTAAAAAGAATAAAATTGGATGTTTAAAACACTAAAGATAAAATTCAAAGAGAATCCTTCAGCTAATTGACACAATGGTATGACAGGAAGATCAAAGATGGTACCGTAATTCAGAAACCAACTGGCTTCAGTTATACAGTGAAGAAAAATCCATCAACCTAAGGAAGTCTACAACATTTTGAGTTTGAAAATCAACCTTTCTAATAAGTTTTTCATCTGGCATTGATATTGAAGAATCTATTCTCGAGAAGCAATCTACGAGAATCAGACGTATTCTAAGGAGCTAGCCCCTGAATTATCCGGGGATACGTTAAGAGGAAAAGTACTTCCTAATGATTTCTGGATGCCTTTAAATGAGAGAATTTTGAACAAACTGTTGAAACAATAAAATATGATGATGATCCCAAAGAGTGGCAAATTGACTTTGGAATAACCCGTTCCAGCCAATATCACTAGGTCTTTAAGTGTTGAATGATCTCCATTTTACCACATAGTTGGAGAAAAGTTTCTCGTCCTACACAGCAAGGAGATTTTGAACTTGACAATCTAAAATATCAGAAACTAACTTATCTTTGAGTGGAGTTGGAGATTTCCTCATGAACTCCGAGTTTTATGGCAGAGATCAGCGTTCACAAGCTGGGATGCATCGAAATGGCTGGCTTCACAAAGACATGTAAGTTGGTAGTGTAAAAAGAAGCCCCTGTGGGTTTTAGTTTCTATATTTACTCGGGTGGATTAGTTTTATTAAATAGTAATTGGAAGTGAAAATATCTCTAGAATTCCCTTTCAGAAAACAGATGGGTTGGAGACTCCAGATCTAGGACTTGATAAAGATGGCGATCAAGGTACAAAATACCAAAAATTAACTAAATTTTAGACGGGTATGGAATGAAGAGCTTGAAGAGTGATTACCTCTTTAATATTTGCTTTCAAATACCTTTTGTTTGACACATAAATTGAAATCATTTTATCAATTTTTTATCATTTATTTTAAGAAAAGGTTCAACATGGTCTCTAATGTTCCTAATTGAAATCCTTTCGGATCATGTACCCTTTTACTACTTCTCCTTTTGTCAGAGTGGCACTTGTTTCTAATTTGAAAACGATGTTTCTCTTTGGTTTGCAATGTCAAACATTTCAGTGATTACTAAATAATAAGCTTTACTGATCTAGAGTCAACAGGGTTCCAGTTTTCTTTAATCAAAGTACCAGAAATACGGAAATATAGCAAAAGAGAAGGCACCGTACCTATCATTGTTATCGGTTTGTACACTGCCAAGCCTTTTGATAATCTCCATTCCCCTACAAACTCTTCCAAAGATGGAGTGCTTTCCTGTACGAGGAGAAGAATGAATTGAAGAAATATTATTCAACAAACTTTCAAAGAAAAATGTGGATCAATCAAATTTTGCACCATTTCCTCTGAATTTGATTGACGTAACTTTAAAAATAGTGCAAGAATAGCTAGATAGAGTGCTTACCATCTAAAGATGGGCAAGGAGCAAGAGTGATAAAGAATTGGCTTCCATTTGTATCAGGACCAGCATTTGCCATAGATAGAATACCAGCTCCAGTATGCTTCAACTCTGGTTTTATTTCATCCTCAAACTTCTTGCTGATACACATCGTGTCAAAAAAAAAGAAAAAAAAAGGCCCCAATTACTAAATACATTGCAATGAATATTCAAGGACCTCAGAATTCAACTCAAGCACTTGACCATGTGCAGGCAGCAAGACAACCACGTGATAAAATGAAGAACAATTCTTAAAACTAAAATTATATATAGAAAATGACATAACGCATACCCATAAATAGATTCCCCACCCCGTCCAGTTCCTGTGGGATCTCCACCTTGCACTATAAAATCCTACACGGAATGTTCAAAACCTCATCGTGTAAAAGACTGCAGCACCTTCAAAAGATCAACCTCCAGCTAAACAACTACAACTAAAGAAAGAGAGACAAACCTTAATAATCCGGTGGAATTTGACATTGTCATAATAACCTCGCCGGGAAAGCTCGATGAAGTTTCTACATGTTCTCGGTGCGTGTTTGAAGTAAAGCTATAATCATACATCAACAACACAAGATTATGTGAGTTTAGTTAATTTTTCTCTAAGTCTCAGTTTTGCACAAAAGAAAATTCGATTTCTACAAACAAGGAACTAGAAAGAGTAAAGCTCAATTTGAACTTAACGGAGCAAGAAGTTAAACGAAACAAATAAAGAAGGCGAAGAATTGAAGAAAGGAGAAGAGAAGGAGTTACCTCGACGGTGAAAGAACCCATGGAAGTCTCCAGAGTTACCTCCGGCGGCCCTCCTTCGGCGCTTGCCCACATCGTCGCTTCACAAAAAGTTTCACGCGAGGGAGAAAGGATGAAGAAAATATAATTGGGCTTGGAATGGGCTTTTTGCTTGTTGGCTTTTATTCAGAATTTTTATTTTTAAAAATTTGGGTAATATTTTAAATTATTGTGATTGGGACAAAGTTTCAATTTTGTTTTAAAAGTTCTATTTTAGTGTATTTCGTATTTATAATTTCAAAGACTTCCAATTCACTGTTGTTTTGTTGATGAGTTGATTCTAATTTATTCTAATTTTTCTTAGGGAATATTTTTTTTGAAAAAAATAAAGACTACCATAAGATTTGATCGGTGGAACATATCCTTAAATTATGTATTTTCTTATTTAAAAGCTCACAAATATTTTAGATAATTAATTATGGCTTATAATAATGTTGATGTTTTAACTTCAATTTCTAATCTCGTAGTTTGTAAAAAATATAGTTGACAATGGTTATTACGTTAAATTAAGTTTTTGTTGGTTATATTCAGATTAACATGATTAATCGTGACTTGAACGCCTCTCTTTAGTTTCATGATTTGATAATGAAAATTTGAGATCTCTCTAATTCTTTTATTACAACATCCTTTCGATTTATCAATTGATTGAAATTGTGTCACTTGTCTCTTGGTAACTCAAGATTTTTCTAGTGTTGCTTTCTCTTAATCCTCGATTTTGTAACCTAAAAAACGTTATTGTCGGTTGTTAAAATAAAACTTCTAATATATTATAAGATTTTCTACGCTAATAACTTAACTTAATATACTTTATTACTGATAATCTAGACCAACTATTTTTTTTCAAAAATAGCTCAACGTAACTAAGAATTTTCATAATTGTTAGACTAAAAAAATTATAAAATTAAGAGAAAATGTAATAATAAAATATGTCTAGAAACAAGAAGATATGAACATTCGTAAAATATGAATTTTGAACTAGATTATAACTTCCTATTGTATTATCGGAGTCCAAGACCGCAAATGGAAACTTTACTAATATTAACATTGTAATTTAACCTTCAAATTTTGTTATTTGTATGACAAATTACAAACTTTTCTAAATGAGACCGATCAGACTTCCGGAACCTCCGAATGGGTCATCCGGCGTGGCGGAGATTTTCGATGGCGGGATCTACGGTGTCATTAGGAGGGCCCTCGTGATCGGAAATGGCTTCCCCGGCGCCGAGAATCAGTGTCTGGGTCTGGTCCGAGCTCTCGGCCTTTCAGGTCGGCATTCTCTTTACGTGAGTACCAAAATTATTTGTATAAACTATGCCTTCCCCAAATCAAGTTTTATCGTAACAGCCCAGTTACTTCAATCAATTTCAGAGTTCTATGGGGTCTTGGTGTATGCTATATTTATTCTCGTCACTTTACTTTTTGTAATTTGCTTTCGCTTTCTGAGACTGTATGGAAGACACATTAGTGAATGCATATCAAAAGTTGGGTTGGATTTTTGTGTGCAAGCTTGTGAAACTTTTAGCTTATTTAAACGATTCACTGACTGTAATTGGGCTATGTTTGTTGGTGCAGCGGGTTATGAGGCCAAGGGGAGGGATCAACGCGTGGCTTCATTGGCTCCCGGTTTCTGTCCACAAGAAATTGGACTCTTTTATCAAGCAAGTTTTTGGTGATTCTAGCAGAAAAGTTGAAGGGAAGAATGGAATGCCTCTGATGATCAAGAAAACAGGTAATACTTGCTAATTCTTCACAACTCACTTTGAGATTATGTTGAGAGCTGGTTAGGAACTTAGGAAGTGAACTGCTCATATAAATGATTCTTCGAAAGTGAAGTTGATAAGGGTCAGTATCATAGTTAGCCTCGATATAAGTATGTGTAGTTATTGGAGACTCCCTTAGGTAAGCATTTGGGATTTGGGATTTGAGATATTTGATTTTTGGTTTTTTAAAATTCTGTTTGTTTTCTCACAATTCTTTACATTTATCTCAATTTCAATTCAAAGATTTGAGTTACAAAACTCCCTAAAACCCTCTAATTAATAATTAACCAACATCTGTATTCATGTAGCCAGAGAAAGGTTTCCCATTCCTCAGCTGGAAAATATGTGACCAATATAAGATATATATGAATGAATTCATTTTTATTACAAGAAACTAAAGCAATCATTGGACTTGGTTCTTTCGTTACCCTACTTTCAGATTTTGAAAGGTAATCCAGATGGAATTGGTATTTGCAGGCTTATCAGGCATTTTAGAAGCTGATGCAAAACAAATTGCAAAAGTGGCACGCGAAACATTTGATATGTACGTTCTGTATGTTTTTCGAAATGGCTTGTTAGGAAATTTCTGGGATATCATACATTTCATGTAGATCAGTAGATGACCTCTAGAGGTTTTGAACCCTTTACATGTTGGTAAATCCAACGTCTTTACCACCATGTCCAACTCTTGAGGTTATGGCTACTTTTCCTCTAATAAAGATTTGACTCTGTTATCATATATATAGTTTGATAATATGGGATATATTCCCAGTAGAGTGGTTTTCTTCAATTGAATGTTATTGATTAGCTCTGGCTAAGAAAAGAAGAGAGATTTAATATTGTAAGAGTTATGATGTAGTCATCCTGTACTCTGTATACTTTGAGTATGGTGGTGGGCTTTGTTAAATTTTTTGAGAGGAAGCTACTAAATTTCAGAGCCAATTCCTGATCATATTTTTAGGGCTGTCCTCTAATTGCTTCACTTCATATGCTAATCTATCATTTTTCATTGTTAGGGATGGTCCATTGCTTGTAATCGCATCTGGCAGAGATACAATTTCGGTTGCAAGCTCAATTAAAAGGTTTGCTCCAGAAAATGTTTTTGTTGTCCAGGTGAAACCCTTTTTTCTGTATAATCCTCCTTAAAACTGATTACTATCAGTGGACTAAAGTTGTTGAGATTGTCATGGCTGAGATTTTATCTTTGTCTATTTGGAGTCTTAATCTGTATATTGTTTTTAATCATTAATCGAGTGCTTAAGATTTTCTAACAGCTGGCTCTACTGGCTTCTTGCAATGTTTGTTTCAGATTCAACACCCGAGATCCCGGTTAGATAGATTTGATTTAGTAATTACTCCTCGTCATGATTATTACCCTTTGACACCTCATGCACGACGACAAATTCCTTGGTTGCTTCGCCCGTGGATTACTCCTTGTGAACCTCCTGGAAAAAATGTGGTAAGTATTTAAGCTCTGCATATTTTCTTCATGCTATAGACCACTGAAAAGCAACGAGTATTATTGATTGTTGCATTTGTTCATCATTTGGAACCTTAATCCATAGGTTCTTACTGTTGGAGCTCTTCATCAGGCTGATTTTGCTGCACTTAGGAGTGCGGCCTCTGCATGGCACAATGAATTGGCTTCTCTTCCAAAACCACTCCTTGTGGTTAATATTGGAGGCCCATCAAGTAATTATTTACTTCTGGTTCTAGAAAATATGAAATTGGTGTTGACCAATGGCATGTGCAAATCTTGCTTGGAACCTCTTTATATTGTGTGATTTTTTTTCCTTTTCAATTCTAAATTGTTCTTTCATTAATATTATTCTCACCTACCCTACTTTTGATAGATTGGCCCTACCATGCATCTATATGATCTATACAGGCAATTGTCGCTATGGCGTCGATCTTGCAAAGCAATTAGCTTCTATGCTGCAAAATGTTCTTTGGAGTTGTGGAAGTGTTAGGATCTCATTTTCACGTCGGACCTCGGAGAAGGTGCCCATCGATAGCTGATCACTTGAATCTATTTATATTGGATTTGATAATCATATCTCCTGGTATGATGTTAGGTATCCAAAATCTTGGTGGAAGAATTCAAAACCCATCCTAAAGTCTACATTTGGGATGGTGAAGGTATCTCAGTTGCCTTGTTTTTCAGAAAACATATATGATTATTAATGTATATCATAGAAGCTTGCCTAAGATTTTTATTCATATGGTGTTGCATAGGACCGAATCCTCATCTTGGGCATCTAGCGTGGGCTGATGCTTTTGTAATAACAGCTGACTCAGTAAGTATGTTGAGTGAGGCTTGCAGTACTGGGTATGTTTGAAGTACAAGTTGCATTCTTGGAACTAATATGGTCCATGACGCTATTTACATTGACGTTCTTGTTCTTCTGATGTTTTTGTAATTTTGAAAGGAAACCCGTCTATGTGATTGGAGCTGACCGGTGCACGTGGAAGTTTGCAGACTTCCAAAAGTCCCTCGCTGAGCGAGGAGTGGTCCGGCCATTCACTGGTAAAGAAGATGTAAGTCCAGTTATCTTTCTTACGTTTTTGCCCCGATGAGTTTAGTTTATATATATTCATATATTAATTTGATTTGCGAAACCGTAAATTATCGTTATTGAACTGAAGACTTGATGGTTGTGTGTTTTGGGGGGGGGGGGGGGGGGGGGGGGGGGGGGGGGGGGGGGGGGGGGGGGGGGGGGGGGGGG